>QEPC01014088.1:3080233-3118450 GCA_003113815.1 Sphenodon punctatus | reverse complement strand
GTTAGTGATTTAGTTTTAGTGTTTGTAGGAGTAGGTCTGTGTACTTATTAGATAATTCATTTAGTTCATAGCATTTAGAATAGTTAATAGCAGTTAGATTTAGTGTAGATAGATATATATAATATTAGATAAAAAAAATAAATTAAAAAACCCCACATAAAAACAAAAAAACAAATAAAAAACAAAAGAAAACCATATAAAACCCAATAAAAAATAAAAAAAAACATATAAAAAACAAAAAAACACCCATAACAACATTTCCCGAACGGCCGAACCGAACAGCCGAATGGCCTAACCGAACGGCCTGTTCGGACGACCGAACCGAACAGCCGAACCTGAACTCGGCGAACTAGCCGAACGGACGAACCGAATGGATGAACCGAACGCAGCTGAACCAAACGAACGAACCGAACGCAGTCGAACCAAACAGCCGAACCGGAACCGCGATCTGTTCACCCATCCCTACCCCCTCCTCCCTCAGGTGCTTTGGGAGAGCACAAAGACAGTGTGCAGCAAGGAACAGGCTGTTTGGCAGCAACATGGAGTGAAGGATTCAGGGCAAACTGGGAGGAATCAGGACATACAGACCAGAAATGGCTGTAAACACACCACTCAATGTCTTTGGACACAACTTTAGCCATGTGGGGAGGGAAACACTCACCTGCCGACTCCAAGACATCCGTGCAACCAATGAGGAGTTAATGGGAGGCTAATAAGGGGCAGATCAATGGCCAAAAAGAGTGACGGTGCTTAGACACAACGCACTGTCACGAGGCAAACATCTTAAACACCCAAATCCTGGTTGCATCTAAAGACACTCACTATTCCAGGCTCTATGAGCCAATGACATTCTTTTCCTGGCTGAGGTAAGCTGTGGGCTTTGCATCATGGTCTCTTCCTGTTTCATGGTATTTGCTTATTCATGGAATCAGACAATGTTTTCTACAGGATTCCATCTTGTCCAACTCTTGATGACGGAGCTTGAGCAATTTGTCAGTACAGTTAGCAATACTAAAGCAGCGGCCCACCCCAGCAGATGTTCAAAGCCACATGCATTCTAAAACAATTAGAACCGGAAACCTGCTTAGAGCCAAGTGCCTCTTGCCAACTTTCAGTCCACAGCTAAAGGTAGCTGTGAGGCGGTAGTTCCTTTCTGTTCTTGCCAAAAGGGCAAGATGGGAGGCCAAATAATCCATAGTTGTTCTTTAAACACCACCAGTCAGCTTTGTAACGTTTATCTTTTCGTTACCATAACTTTAATAATAATGCTGTTTTCTTATTGAAAAGCATAAACCCAAGTCAAACCTGAGTGTCATGGAGACCAAGATGGAGTCATTTGTATGCTCGGGACCAGGCAGAATCTGACCCACATGGTAAAAATAACCTCAGCCTTCTTGTTTCTCATCATATTCTGCTTCAGGAAGAGATGTCATAAAGAGATAGCAAGGAATGGATCACTCCATTATGGCCTCTTGTGTACTACTTTGAAATGATCAAAGGTGGTCACTGTCGGAGACAGGATGCTGGGCTCGATGGACCACTGGTTGGACAATTTATTTCTTTATATACTCTAATTTTTACCCACACCCCTTCCGAATTAGGCTCAGGGTGGCTTGCAAAATATAAAAACAAAATCCCCTGGTCTCTCACCAATCTTTTCCCTAGTTCCCTCCACTCAACCTTACCCCTGATTGCCAAATGCCTGGCCAAACAAAAAGGTCTTACACCTCTTCCTGAAGACAAGCAGGCTCAGGCATAGGTGGAGCTCCACGGGGAGGGAATTCCATAATTGTGGGGCAGTCACTGGCAACCCCTGAGTGCCCCTGTTGTGAAAATTGAATGGGCAGATGAAGTTTTTCATCTCATTTAATCTCACCCATTTAATTTCAACATTTCATCTCATCTGCAAGAGGGCACTGCTGGCCAACCTCAGTGACCACTACAGAACATGAGGGAAGAGGTGGTCCTTCAGATAAATGGGACCCAAGTCATTTAGGGCTTTATAGGTCAAAACCAGCACCTTGAGTCATGCCCAGAAAGTGCAATTTGCAAGTTTCTGGCAGCCAGAGCAGACTCTGGAGCACTGGTGTAATGTGCTCCTGTTGACCTGCCTGTGATAAAGATCAGAAAACCAACATACATGTTCACAAATGACTACTTGGTATTAGTATTGTATATCCATCTTTGGTGTTTAATGGATCAGTGTAATAGAACATGGCATGAATTGTATGACATGGATTGTCAAAATGTACAAGCCAGAATGCAAGTTATAACAACAGCTTAGAGAAGGGAATGGGTAACAGGGGGAAGTCTTGATACCACGGATATTTGTCTTTCCTATGGATTGTATGCAAATTGCATTTCAAAGGACACTTAGCCGCATAGAAGCCATCCAGGTAAACTGGTAAGACAAATAAGTTAATTAACAACTATCAGCAAGCAGATTGAGAGGAAAAAGGCTTGCTTAGGACTTAGGAGAGAATCTTCTGACCAACAGCAAGAGAAAAGAGATGTTCTGAGAACCTTTTTGCAACTGCAGCCAAGCAAGAATTTAATGCCCAGCTCTGGTAACATCAGAACTGACAGAAAAGGAACTTTGAAACAGAATGGACTGCCACCTAAATAGGATTTTAACCTAGAACTCACGAGTAAGATAGATTTGCATTATCTATTATGTTTATCGGAGTTACTGCACTCTGAGCACAATCTTCCATTATATATTAATCTTTATTTATTTATTTGTTTTATGTATTATTTACATTTATTAGCCACCCCCTCATGCCCATGGCATCCCGGGGTGACTTACAACACCAGATAACAACAATTTTAAACAGCAATCAACACAAAAAATTTAAAACAACGAAAAGTCACCTAGACCCCTCCCCCCACATTTTTATCCCACCCCCTCCCCTCCTCCGAAGGCCTGGGAGAACAGCCAAGTCTTGCAGGCCCAGCGGAAGGCCAACAGGTTTGTTTCTTATAAGAAAATTCTTTTAACTAAACTGGTGTGCTTAAGTAAATTCCTAACTTTGGGGTGACACAGATTGGGGAGACTCTGAGTCAACATACTCAAATTAACCTGATGATGTATTTTTTTTGTGCCTCAAAAAATTCTGAGGCAAAGGTGATTGAGAGAGTTAACCCCTTATGTGCCGGAACAGTTCTGGGGAGAGCTGATCCAGTAGGCGCTATAAGTGGGGAAACTGAGTCACAGCTAACCTAGAATTGGGGCAGAGAGGTCCCAGTACCATCACAGTCGCACCCAACCAAAGAGATTAAACCCTAGGATGCTGTGTTCTGCACCAGCTACTGCTTCCAAACAGTCATCAAAGGCAGTCCCACATAGAGTGCATAGCAGTAATCTAGCCTCAAGTTTATGAAGGCATGGATGATGGTGACCAAATTCAAATCTGATTTTTAAAAAAGGCTGCAGTCTTCTCACCAGATGAAGTTGGTGAAAAGCACTCCTGGCCACCATCAAACCTGGCAATCCTGGCGAAGCAGTGCATCGAAGAGCACCCCAAGGCTGTGAACCTGAGTTACCAAAGGAGGCCAAACCCCATTAATAACAGGGATTCCTATATTCCCCAGGTCACAAGGCCATCAAATCATCATCACCTCGGTCTTGCCTGGATTCAGATTCAGTTGGCTCACCTGCATCCAGTCCCCAACAGAAGCCAGGCACTAGGTAAACACCAAGACTGCAAGACCTGGGTCAGATGAAAAAGAGCTGGGTGTCATCAGCATACAGATGGCACGTCACTCCAAATCTCTGAGCAATCTTGCCCAGGGGCCTCAGTTTGATGCACATTGAACAGGAGTGGGGACAAGATGGAAGGAAACTTGTAGAACCGCTCCCCCCCCACACACACACACACACACACACAAGGGAGATCTTGAGCAGATGACAAACCACCACTCATCACCATCCTCTGGGTTCTCCCAGTTAGGAATGAGCAGAACTACTCAAGAGCAGTTCTGAGAACACCTGAGTGTCAGGTCCCTGCCTGGGGGCCCTAGGATCCGCAACAGATGAGGAGGGCATGGGACACCGCTTGTCCGGGGGGGGGCACTTTATGCCAGTTCTGACACCCCCCACATCCCTTCCAGACGTGGGGACCCCAGACGCAGCCAGCAGCTGCGCAACCACAGAACACCGGAGGAAGTGCACCCGGCACTCAGGATACGCCCCTGCGTCCGCACGTTGTTCCTGGGGGCGTTGCCGCAGCAGACAAAAGCCATGCCCCCAGACTCAACCCCGCAGTGCTTAGAGCGCTTGCAGCAACGCCCAGCCCTGGAGCATGAAAGGAGCTCCTCTTCTCAATAGCGCCACTGGTGATCAGTGCCTTTGCACCTGTGATCCTGGCCCCCTTGCTTCACTTGTGTAGCGTGTACCCTGTCTGGAAGACTTTGGTGATTGTGTGTGAGACGTGTGACTGCGGAGAGCTAGTGTGATGCGTGGTTGTGGTGAGAGTGTGTAGTGTGACTCAGGTAAGTGTGAATCTCATTTCTTGTCCTTTATTGCACTACCCCTTGGAACCCTTGTGTGCGTGCCCTAGCCCACTTCCTCCGGCCACTTAGCAGTCCCGTTCCCTTCTCATCACCCATCACGCCCCCCCCTTCCCGTCACCCTGTGTGCATGGTTGTGGTGGCGACCAGGAGGTGTGCGCTCATCCCAGATACCCTATGATGATCCAGGCTGGGGATTCTCAATCCTAGAAGCCATATTCGATCCTGAGGGTTTGTTTTCAGGCATAACCTCACCGCTTTGTGTGAACGTGTGTCTTTGGACCCTTCCTTCCTCCAAACCCTCTTCCCCTTTCACCCTCATACCTCACACTGAGACATCACGCAGCCATGTCAGCTCCACCCCATGATCAACCGTATCAAAGGCCATTGAAAGATCTAACAAAACCAACATGGTATAATAGGGGTGTGCACATGGGACTCTTTTTGTTTTTGTTATTCATTTCTTTTTTTCCTGGTTTTCATTAATGAGAATTTTTATTTTTGTTATTAAGTTTCATTTTTGTTTTCCATTGATTTCAATGGAAAATTTATTTCTGGCTGTAACTTCTTCATTGTTCATCCAATTTGCATGATATTTGGATAGATTGTACTGAGGGGTACAAAAGGATAATTCCCTGCCACATCCCATAAAGATAATGGGATAAAGGGTTCTGATTTTATAAGCAATTTAATGTCATGGTTTACACACACATTTTCAGCTGTAACACCTTTATTTTCCATCCACTTTGGATGAAACTTGGCCTTATTGTGCCCCTTATTCAAGGGATCATCCCTGACAAATTTCAGAAAGAGTGGATAAAGGGCCCTTATTTTATAAGCAATTTAATTATTTCATGGTTTTCACACACATTTCCAGCTGTAATGTCTTTGTTTTCCATCCAATTTGGGCAGATTGTTCCCCACACTGAAGAGGTCATCCCTGCCAAATTTCAGAATTATTGGTTAAAGGGTCTCAATGTTATCAGCAATTAATATTTTGCAATGTTAACAGAAGTTGCAAGTTTCCTTACATCAAATGCAGGTGTCGCCTGCAATTGTCTCCTGGTTAGCTTTCAACAGCCAGGATGGGCATGGGATCTAGTTCACAACTGGTCACCCGTGCAACTCCAAACACAGCCTCTGCATCGGTGGGTGAGACTAACTGATCCAAGCAAACTGGACAGGACTGAGCCTCCTCAGTCCCAAATTCTGACTCTGCACCCAAACCGGCAGTCCCCAAATTGTGCCAAATACATGTATAGCACTAATGTTCTTATGCCATCTCTAAAGGGGACTAAAAAACTGTAATTATCATTATCTTTAGATTGTAAGCTCTCAGGCAGGGACCATGTCCATCTATTTTTTGTAAAGCACCAGGTACATCGCTGGTGCTATACAAATGCGAATATAATAATAATAATAACAATAATTAATAACTGTATTACTACATCTTATTTTTAGGGAAATTAAGTTCTGTGAGTGAATGATGTAGAAGCATCAGATTATCCAAATACTGTACAAAGGAATTGTTAAAGCTACATTTTATAGGGGGTCTGGGGATATCAGGCTGTCGGTTCTTCCCGAAATCCAGGGGCAGTAGGGCTGGAGGCAGCCAAGCTCCCTCCTTTCTTGGGTGACCTCCAGAGTTGTATTGATTTACAAGGGATCCAGATGGGACCAGGTTACCGATGTACTCAAAACATGTCTCAAGAACATTAGAACTTAAGAACATAACATAAGAAGTGCCATACTGGGTCAGACCCATGGTCCATCGAACCCAGCATTCTGTCTCTGACAGTGGGCAGCTACAGTAGCTCAAGAGAAGTCAAGTATGTCATGGAGGTGTGGCCCATCTCCTGTTAACCACTCCCAACTACCAATAGCCAGGGGTTTAAGCCCCAACTAGTAAGCATTTATGGCTCTATCCTTTAAGAATTTATCTAGTTTCCATTTGAAGCTAGTTATGTTGCTGGCTTTCACAGCCTCCTCTGGCAATGAGTTCCACAACTGTATTGTTCACTGAGTGGAAAAAGTACTTCCTTTTGTTTGTTTTAAATCTGACGTCATTTAACTTCAGAGTGTCTCTTTGTTTTCTTATTGTGAGAAAGGGAAAACAACAGTTCTCTATTTACTTCTTCCACACTGCTCATGATTTTATAAACTTCTATAATATCCCCCTTTAATCACCCCCTCTTCTCTGTTGAGCGTCTCCTCATATGGAATTCGATTCACCATCCTTGTCCTCCTCTGAACTTTTTCCAATTCCATTATATCTTTCCAGAGATGGGGCGACCAGAACTGCACATAATATTAAAAAATGTCTACAGCAGCATATTTTCCCTTCTATTTTCTATTCCTTTTGCAATAATGCCTAGCATCCAGTTTGCCATTATGACTGCTGCTGCACACTGAGATTATGTCTTCAAGGAACTATCCACAATGGGTGTTTTCAAATGTGACGGTGGCCTGTATTGCCAGACTTTGGTACAGACTGGGTCACCAGCACATTAGTTTTTCCACACCAGATGTTGGCACGGGATAGATCCCGGCTGTAGTGGCAGTTAGTGCAGGCTGTGACTCAAAGTCTCTGAGTCACACCCTCCACCATGGCTGGGATCCAATTACACAGCTGGGAGTAAAGCAGGCATTTACGTTTGAAAGTCTACTTTACTGGACCTGGTCCAGAATCCCCTATTAGCATGTTGAATTTGATTACAATGTGATCGCTATTAGCAAGTGGCTCTGTCACTGTTACCCCTTTCATTGGGTCCTCTGCTGCAGTTAGGACAAGATCTAATATAGCATGTGTTCTTGTGGAGACATTTTCCCAGTCAATATGGGGGTAGTTAAAATCACCCATTATTATTATTGCACTGGCCACATTTGTAGCCTCTCTAATCTCCCTTAGCATATCAGTCACTGTATGCATCCTGGTATGGGGTCGGGGTCGATAGCAGGCATTGACCCCCACCCGTCATAATGCCTCTATATAAATTAGTGGTGCGACCACACCTCGAATATTGTGTGCAGTTCTGGTCACCCCATCTCAAAAAAGACATAGCTAAACTAGAAAGGTTGCAGAGAAGGACAACAAAAATGATCAAGGGCATGGAAAGGCTCCCGCACGAGTAAAGGCTTGGTAGGTTGGGGCTCTTCAGCTTGGAGAAGAATCAACTGAGAGGAGATATGATAGAAATCTATAAAATCGTGAGTGGTATGGAACTAATAAACAAGGAAATGGAGGTTACTTACCAGTAACTCTGTTCTTCGAGAGAGCTCCGCGTATTCTCTCTTGGGATTCGCTTCCTGCTCTGCAGGCACTGGAAAACCTCTCGTCAGCAGTATCCAGGCAGATTATGCCTGGAAAAGACTAGAACATGGTGAGGGCTCTGCCCCCTCCACCCCACTCCCCATCCAGAGAAAAGCGCGGGCCCCCTCACCGCCTCAGTTCCTTCCAACCCAGCCTGGAAGACCGAGCATGTCCATCCAAGACTGAGGGGAAGGAGGGCGGGATGTGAGAATACGCGGAGCTCTCTCGAAAAACAGAGTTACTGGTAAGTAACCTCCATTTCTTCTTCGAGGATCTCCGTGATTCTCACTCTTGGGAGAGTAATAAGCAGTTCTAGCTACCTTACCTCAAGGAGGAGGGAGTCGAGGATGACCATTCAAGAAGGAGTCTAGCACTGCTCTTCCCACCTGGGAATCTGCTCTGGCCGCCAGATCCAAAGAGTAATGTTTTGTAAACGTATGGACAGACGCCCATGTGGCAGCTCTACAGATGTCAGATAAATTTATCCCTTGGAAGTTCACCAACGAAGCAGCAGTAGCTCTAGTGGAGTGTGCCCTCAATCCTGCAGGTAGAACCTTGTCCGCTAAGGCATAACATTTTTGTATACACAACAAAATCCACTTAGAAAGTCTCTGTGTGGAAATCTTAACTCCAATCCTTTGACCCCCATATGAAATAAATAGGGAATCACACGCTCTTATAGATTTGGTTCTGTCAATGTAGAATGCAAGAGTTCTCTTAACGTCTAATGTGTGTAACATCTGTTCCGCAACAGAAGTATGGGGTTTAGGAAAGAAAACTGGTAGCAAAATTGTCTGATTAAGATGAAAACTGGATGCTACCTTGGGAATAAAAGAGGGATCAATCCGCAGATCAACTTTATCCCTATGGAACAGCATATAAGGAGGGGAAATTCTAAGGGCTGTGAGCTCACTCACCCTCCTAGCTGAAGTAATAGCTACTAAAAATGCCGTTTTAATAGACAAATTCTCCATGCTACAAGAAGCTAAAGGTTCGAAAGGAGGAGACATCAATTTTGACAGCACGAGATTTAAGTCCCACTGAGGGGCAGGGCTTGACCTCTGAGGAAAAGTGTTCATCAGTCCTTTCCAAAAAGACTTCATCAGATCGTGAGAAAAAAGAGTTTCACTACCATCTGGTTGCAAACGTGAGGATAAGGCCGCCAGATGGACCTTTATGGAAGCCAGAGATAAATGTAACTTCTGAAGATTCAGAAGATAAAGGAAAACATGGTTCATGTCCAAGGTTTGTAAAGAGATAGACTGTGCCACACACCACATACAGAATCGTTTCCACTTCATCTCGTAACATTTGCGAGTCGAAGGTCTTCTTGAATTCAGAAATATTTCTGAAACCTCCGGAGGTACATTTCTCATTGGGGTAGAATCAACCAAGCGGAGAGGTGGAGCATCTGTAAATCATGGTGCAGAATTTCTCCCCGTTCTCGGGAGAGGAGATCGTATGTTACTGGAAGCTTCCTGATCTGTGTCGCCATTCCCAGTAAGGTTTGGAACCAGGTTTGGCGAGGCCAAAAAGGAGCAATCAGGATGAGATGGGCTCTGTCTGCCCTGACTTTGCACAACACTCTGTGAATGAGGGGGAACGGTGGAAACGCATAAAGGAATGTCCCGTGCCAAGATATGGGAAAGGCGTCCGATATCGATTCTGGTGCTACACCTGCTTGGCTGCAGAATTTCAGTAGTTTGGCGTTTTCCTGTGAGGCGAACAGATCTATCGTTGGAGTTCCCCAGTTTTGAAATAAATCTATCAAGACCTCTTCCTTCAGTGACCATTCGTGTTGGTCCATTGTCTTGCGACTGAGGTAATCCGCCCTCGAGTTGTCGTGTCCTGCCAAGTGAATGGCGTGAACATGTATGTCGTGATCTATACACCAGTGCCAAATGGTCTCTGCTTCCTTTGATAAACGAGTGGAATGTGCTCCCCCTTGTTTGTTTACATACCACATGGCTGTGGTATTGTCTGTGACGATTTGAATGTTCTTTCCCTTGATACGGGGAAGTAAAGCTTTCAACACCCAACGTATGGCCCGCAGTTCCAACATGTTGATGTGAAGATGCGTCTCCTCTTGAGACCAGAGACCATGAACTTTGATGTTTTCGATGTGTGCACCCCATCCGGTCAGGGATGCATCTGTTGTGATAACAGCCTGAATGCTGGGAGGATCAAAAGGTACACCTTTTAGAACTTGTTCCGCATTTGCCCACCATTGTAGATTTAGAAGAAGTTCCCTTGTTATGGACAGCTTCATGTTGAGAGGGTGGATGGTGGGAGTGTAATTGCTGGCAAGCCATTGCTGTAGTGGTCTTATGTGTAGACGTGCATGTGGCGTTACCATGGTGGTGGAAGCCATTAGCCCCTGCAAGTGAAGGAAAAATCGCAACGACTTGGTAGGATGCGTTTGAAGAATGTTCAATGCCTGTTGTATGGCGATAAGCCTCTCTGTGGGAAGGTACGCTTTTGCGTGCCTGGTGTCCAGGATCGCCCCTATAAACGGTAATCGCTGTGTAGGGTGTATGTGTGACTTTGCCAAGTTGAGGACAAATCCCAGGTCCTTGAGAAGTGACATAGTTAGTTCCATGTGATTCAGAAGTTCTTGTTGCGACGTTGCTGCGATCAGCCAATCGTCTAAATACGGGAAGATTTTTACTCCTTCCCGTCTCAAATAGGCTGCTACCACAGCCACGCATTTGGTGAAAACGCGTGGTGCCGTGGATAGTCCGAATGGAAGGACCCAGTACTGGAAGAGGAGGTCCCCTGCAACAAATCGTAAGAATTTACGGTGAGATGGGCGTATCGAAATGTGGAAATAGGCGTCTTTCAGATCAAGGGAGGCCAATCAGTCACCTTGTTGTAAGCCCATGAAAATGACGGGTAGGGAGGTCATACGAAATTTAAACTTTTTAACAAATTTGTTGAGGTATCTCAGGTCCAGTATAGGGCGAGAGCCTTTATCCTTTTTTGGGACCACAAAGAATCTAGAGTAGAACCCAGCATTAGGTTCATTTCTGGGGATGGGCTCAATGGCCCCTTTGTTTAGGAGTTTTTGAATTTCAACTAGTATTTGAGTAGAGGGGGGGGAGCCCTTGGGGGGCAAGGTGAAAGGGGAGGGGTTGTGTGAAATTGTATGGCATACCCCAGTTGTACTATCTCTCTGACCCAACGATCAGAAGAGATGGTTTCCCATACAGGCAAGTAA
Organism: Sphenodon punctatus; assembly: GCA_003113815.1. Lineage (NCBI taxonomy): Eukaryota > Metazoa > Chordata > Lepidosauria > Sphenodontia > Sphenodontidae > Sphenodon > Sphenodon punctatus. The sequence continues at coordinate 3,107,414 of QEPC01014088.1, read as the reverse complement.
GGCAATAGGCGGTCCTGGAACGAGGGATCATCCTCATCATCTCCCTTGATCATCGTTTTATTAAAAACGTGATTTTGTCTGTTGCCCAGACGATGAACTAGGGGAAGGTTTGCCTCTGCCCCTTTGTCTACCAAACGTTTTACGTTGCTGAGACCCCTGTTGTTGGTGATATGGGATCTGATTATGTTGTTGGAATCTTTTACCAGCTTGATAATAATTATAGTGCTGGTAGGGTGGCCTTCTTGAAGAGAAGGCATAGCCCTGTGTAGTGAAAGACTTCTTTCGTATGGCCCTAACGACACCCGTGGATCTTGCCGTTTGTTCATTTCTTTAATCTTTTTTAGAGTGTCGTTGGTAGAGGCAGAGAACAGACCCTCGCAATCGAACGGCAGATCTTCTATTCTAGTTTTGTTTTCTTGGGTGAGAGCTGTGGAGCGAAGCCAAGCATGCCTACGGAGGGCTATGGCAGATGCCATCCCTCTGGCGTTGGCATCCGCCACATGCATGTTAGCCGTTAATTGGAACTGGGCCATCTGCATGCCTTCCTTTTGCAGTGCTGCCAACTGGTTTGGGTCTGATGTAGTGCTAATCTTAGACCATAGCCAATGCTGATAGCCGCACATGGCCGATGCGTAGTTCGCAATTCTAAAGGACAGAGAGTCCGAGGAGAACACTTTTCTTCCAAGGACATCCAGCCTTCTTCCCTCCCTGTCTGCCGGGGATGTTTGTATTCCCCCTGCCCTGGATCTTACGGAGGCAGCAGCAATCACTAACGAATTGGGAGGGGGGTGGTTATGGAAGATTTGTGCCCCTTCCTTGGGTACGGTATACAGAGAATCTGCCAATTTGTTGGTAGGAGACACCGAGGCCGGTTTCCCCCATAAGACAGTGGCTGGTTCCAGCAGTTGGTCTAACAAAGGTAGCGTTACGTGTCCAGATTCCCCTGTCCCTAGGATACCAAATATGGGTCCTGTCTGGGATTTTTTAACGACCTTCGTGGGAAGTTTTGGGAGGGAGGATGCCATCCTCCTCAGCATAGCCTGAAAGGCTTTAGAGTCCTCTGTGGCTAATGAAATATTAGCGTCTGATATGGTGTCTGGGGGTGGTGGGGAGATGGTCTCATCCTCCTCAAGTGATGGGGATGATGATGAGGATGATCGAGATGCTGATCCCCCGGGGAAGCCGTCCGGACTGCAGTCGGTACCGGTGGTACCGATTCCTCTCTATGGGTCCCCAATAGGGAGGTCAAAAGCTGCGTAGCCCCTGATGGAGCTAACCTCGTTCCTGGTCCCGACTCGTGAGTCTCGGCGTCGGCGGTTCCGAGGTCCAGGGGTGCCTGTACCAAGCCCGTCTCCGACGGTGGGGGGCATGATATCGTAGCCATCGGTGTCGCCCTTGGTGGAGCTGGAGGAATATAGGAGTGCTCCCGTGCGGTTCGCATAGGATACTCGAAACCCTGTCCGTATGAAGGTGGGCTGCGTGATCGGTACCGATAATCGTGGTCGTAGCCATAGTCCCGGCGCCCGTCCCTCGGTGAGCAGCATGAACATGGTGAGCGAGATCTGCGCTCTAAGTGGTACCGGAGTGGTGTGTGTTCGTTCCGATACCTCGGTGATCGGGACTGTGAATGGTAGTGGGGCGATCGGGAACGGGACTCTCTCCGCCCCACTGGTACCGTGAGCAGTAAGGGCAGTACCGACCGTGACAGTGGAGTAGGTGGTGCGGTCCCCCTCGTCGGTCCCGACGCTAGTGGGGGCTCCTGCAGGAGGCGTGCGACAGCCGTTGGTCCCAACGGTGATCCGCATCTCTGGGAGATTGCGCCTGTCCCGGCGCATTCCGTTGTTTCCCGTGAAGAACTTTTCTTTTTATTTTTCTCCCCACTCTTGGTCCCCCGCTCCGATGAGTGTGCGGCTCCGCACGCACCGGGTATGTTGGTACCACTACCCGCCAGGTGCCTAGGGCTGGACACGTGCGTAGCGGTGCTCCTCTCCGCGGAGCGGCTGGTACCGGTAGTCTGCATGCACGTAGAGTCGTGCGGTCCCTTGGTACCGAGTTCGACGGTGCGGACGGTACCGGTGCTGTGGGGACTAGCCCTCGGTTTGGGCGGTACCATTGGAGTCAGAACCGTCGGAGCCGGAATTTCCATCGGCCTAGAGTGCCGGGCAGGGAGCCTCAGAGGCCCCTCTTCTCTGCCCTCTAATGCCCTTTTAGTAAGAATGTCTTGCAACTGAAGCGCCCTGGCTCGTTTAGCTCTGTTAGAGAGTACCAAGCAGGCCCCGCAGGTCCGGGTATTGTGGCCCTCTCCCAGGCAGGCTAGACAACGGTCGTGCTGATCGCTCACTGATAGGGTAGCCGGACAGGAGCTACACCGTTTAAAACCCGGCTGCTTGGACATTCCATTTGCCCCGAAGGGCGTAACGGCCCGGGGAACGTCCCAGCGGGCTAGGGCAGCACTCCTACTCACAAAGTCTTATCTTATTTTCTTTCTTTCTTTTGCTGACAAATGATGAAAAGCGCTGAGAAGTCTTCCAACGCCACGCGGTTGGAAGGAACTGAGGCGGTGAGGGCTCCTCCCCCTATTTATCCTTCCATCCCTCGTGATGTGGGCCCGTGCTTTTCTCGGGATGGGAGGGGGGGCTGGAGGGGGTGGAGCCCTCACCATGTTCTAGTCTTTTCCAGGCATAATCTGCCTGGATACTGCTGATGAGAGGTTTTCCGGAAGCGAATCCCAAGAGTGAGAATCGCGGAGATCCTCGAAGAAGAACAGTTATTTACCCTCTCAGCTAGTACTAGAACTAGGAGACACTCCATGAAACTCATGGGTAGCAAGTTTAAAACAAATAAAAGAAAGTATTTTTTTCATTAAGAATATAATTGGGTTGTGGAAAGATGTAAAAAGTGGTGTGCCTCGGGGATCTGTATTGTGACCGGTGCTGTTTAATGTATTCATTAATGATTTGGAAAAGGGTGTTAAGAGTGAGGGGATCAAATTTGCAGATGACACCAAGTTATTCAAGGTAGTTAAAACACGAGCAGACGGTGAAGAACTGCAACAGGATCTTATGACACTGGGTGCCTGGGCATCTAAATGGCAAATGAGATTTAATGTGGACAAGTGCAAAGTGATGCACGTAGGGAAAAATAACCCAAACTATGAGTACACAATGCTGGGTACTAAGCTAGGAGTTACCATTCAGGAAAAGGAATTGGGGGTGGTTGTGGACAATACAATGAAATCCACAGCACAGTGTGCAGCAGCAGTCAAAAAAGCAAACAGAATGTTAGGAATTATTCGGAAGGGGATAGAGAATAAAACTGAGGAGGTCATAATGCCTCTATACAAATCAATGGTGCGACCTCACCTTGAATAGTGTGTGCAACTCTGGTCACCCCATCTCAAAAAAGACATAGCTGAACTAGGAAAGGTACAGTGAAGGGCAACAAAAATGATCAAGGGCATGGAAAGGCTCCCGTATGAGAGGCTTGATAGGTTGGGGCTCTTCAGTCTGGAGAAGAGACGACTGAGAGGAGATATGATAGAGGTCTATAAAATCATGAGTGATGTGCAACTAAGGGTGAAAACAGACATGACGCTAGCCACCCTTGGTGGTCATTTATGCATGTTTCAGGGCTGCATAGGGCACCAATACAGCCCTGCAACATGCATAAATGACCACCAAGGATGGTTAAAGGGTGGTTAGCGTCATGACTGTTTTCACCCTAATAAACAAGGAACAATTATTTACCCTCTCAGCTAGTACTAGAACTAGGGGGCACTCCATGAAACTCGTGGGTGGCAAGTTTAAAACAAATAAAAGAAAATATTTTTTCACTCAGTGTATAATTAGGTTGTGGAATCTACTGGCAGAGGCTGTGGTAAGGGCTAGTAGTACTATAGCTGAGTTTAAAAGAAGTTTGGACAAGTTTCTGGAAGATAGGAATGGATTCCCCGGGTGCTTCTCCCAAGCCATTGTGATTGGCCACTGTTGGAGTGGTGCTTTAGCCTAGAGAGGGAAAAGCTATAGGCAATACTTCTGCAGGCTGGTCAGGAGGCACCAGTGAGGCAGTGCTCCAATGGCAGTGGTCCCCAGGAGCTTCAAGGATAACCTTTTCTGAGTGGGTATGAATCATGAATCAAACTCAACATGGCTAAAACTGAACTCCTTATCTTCCCCCCTCATCCTGCCTCTCCTTCCTCACTGTCAATAACTATTGATGGAGTCACCATCCTGCCTGTTCCCCAAGCCCGTAGCCTAGGCTTCATCTTTGACTCAGCCCTTTCTTTTAAACCCTACATTGACTCTGTTGCTAAATCCTGTCGCTTCTCCCTCCATAACATTGCTAAGATTCGCCCTTTTCTCTCTGTCTCGTCTGCCAAAACTCTTGTTCATGCTCTGGTCATCTCTCGCCTCGATTACTGTAACCTCCTTCTCACTGGCCTTCCCCGGTCTCACCTTTCTCCCCTCATCTCTGTCCAAAACTCTGCTGCCAGGGTCATCTACCTCGCCAGTCGCTTCGACCATGTGCAGCCCCTCCTCTCTTCGCTTCACTGGCTTCCCCTTCCTGAACGAATCCTGCACAAGCTCCTAGTCTTCACCTATAAAGCTCTTCACAACCTTGCTCCCCCCTACCTCTCTGCACTTATCGCCCTCCATACTCCAGCCCGTGCACTTCGCTCCTCCTCTGTCCCTTCTCTCACCCTTCCACGCCTTCCCTGCTCCCCTAAGCGCCTTCGTCCCTTCTCACTTGCTGCCCCCCATGCCTGGAACTCCCTCCCTGTCCACATCCGCCTTGCCCCCTCCCTTCATACCTTCAAATCTCTCCTTAAAACTCACCTCTTTCGCTCTGCTCTGTCTGACTCTTTATCCTGCTGAGCCACTATTCCTATACCTACGATCGGTTTACCCTTATCCTTGCAACATGGACCTGCCTGCTGTCATTCTCATCGTAACCAAGCCAAGTACGTGCACTTGAGACCTCGCATCTTCATGAATGTTAGACCCCTTGTCTCTCCCTCTGTTCCCCTTCCTAAGTCTCTCCCCCAGCTCCTGTCTCTCAGATTGTAAGCCCTAGGGGCAGGGACCGTGTCTATTTTATTACTTTGTAAAGTGCCAGGTACACTGCTGGCACTATATAAATGTTTGTTAATAATAATAATAAATAATAATAATGAATGGGCAGTGGAAAGAGAAGCTGGTGTTCAATGATGTCATTCAGAGTTGTAAATGCCACAGCCTGTTTCAACCCCTACCTTTTACCTTTACCTATCACAAACCTCATTTTGAAATGTGCCCCCTTGCATAAATCCCAAAGAACATTAATACCTTAATCAGGTCACAGGAAGTCCTGGTTCTGATTTAATCTCAATGTAACTGAAGATACACCTTGTTTACACTGAGGTGAGAACAGTAAGAGGCCCTATATCTGGAAGAGCAAATCCTGCTCGAGTCGATGCCTGGTTTTGAAAAAGGGTGTAAATTAGGATACACAGCATTTTCCAGAAACTCTTACCTATCTAGAAAGGATATTGCCCTCCTAACTTTATAAATCTGTAGAATTTGGTAGTCCAGCTTGAGATGTTTACAGAAGAGAGAGGAGAATGCAAGCAAGTAATGGCTCACATTTCCAGCACAAAAAGGTAAACATGGAGCTGTTCCCAAATAAAATATGTCTTGTCACAGAACTGCCAACTTTTTAAAGTGTCCCTAGAGCAAAGAAAAGTGCTTAGGGGAAAAAATCAAGAGGAACAAGAGGTTACATTAAAAGATGGAGAATTGGATTTGGTGGGCATAACATGAACAGGGAAATAATTCTCAAAACCAGAATGTCAATATAAAGGAATACAACAAATTTGAGAGAAAGAGTGGGAAAAAAGGTGAAAGGACACCACCATACATAGAAGGTGAAGACAATGATAAGGAGCAATCATGTGATGATAAAAAGAAGAAACATGTACTTTATGGAACAAGAATGAAACAAACCAAACAGGAAAAACCTGAGAAAAATGTTGCTATCAAGGTAGGAAGGGGAAAAGTATGATAAATTCCTGTACAGCTCCAGCCTCAGCTCTGCAAAGATACATGCTTCACTTGATACATGGGAGTAATCCCACTGAAGTCAATAGGTGTATGCACCTACAATGCAATCCTCACCAGTTAAAGTCAGTATGAGTTTATCTATTGGGAGTTGCAGCCAATCGGAGTTTGATGATGGGAGCTGAAGCCTATGGCTACAATCTGAAACTCATTGAAGTAAATTGAACACCCCCCCCCACGCACTGACTTTAATGGATGAGTAACTGCAGCATAAAGTCATATAAGTACCTCAGGATGAAAATAGAGATGTACCTTAACACCACTTTAACATTTGTGCCCGCACCACCCACATGAACAGACAGAGACATGCTCTGGGGTTAAAAGGCCTTGGCCGCAAATTTATTAAAACATAATTTACACATATGAGCAATACAACCATATTAATAACCTGTGTGCATAATAGCGGGGAGGAGCCATGCTACAAAAAACAGGCCCAAGGGGGGTTGAGCTAGATCTCACCCTCCCTGCCCGGGTGAACCGACCCTTCGAATTCACCCTCCCCTTGGGTCAAGCTGGGTTATCAGCCCCAAACCAGCTGTTCCGAGCCTGGGCTGGGGGCCCCGGCCTCTGACCCCCCCCCCCCCGCTCCCCAGGTGGTAACGGGTACAAGCGCGACCCCTCAGCTCATAGGGAGCCTTACCACAGCACGGTTCCTACCCCGCTAATCACCATGAAAAGGGGGGAGGCGACTCGCTACTCCACCCCTTTCCCCCACACAGGTACCCCAAAATGCACATGTATGGCCTCCCGCAAGTCTTCCAACCAGAAAATGTTCCCCTGAACTGATAAATGTATGCCATCGCGTAGGAAGAGGTCAGCGTGCTGGCTCACAATCCTTTTGTGATGCACCACCGTGCCACCCAAGAGGCTTATGAACGCCCACATGGCCCTGCTGATTTTGCGTTTGGCGCGCTCGACCTTGTCTGGCACTTTGGCATACCACCAAACCCTGCGGGCAAGCAGATCAGACCACCAAATGTTTGTGGCCAACGAGCTGCCAATCCGGAGATGTCAAACTTCATTGCGCCCATGAGTTCCCATGCGCTGCGCAAACCTAGGTCATTCTCTCCGAGATGGATGATCAGGATGGTGGGTGGCCCAAATAGATTGGCCCTTCTGAGCAGCAACGGGACCAGCTGATCCCAGCGCATACCGTTGCGCCCGATCCAATAGAGGCAAGCGTGCAGCCCAGAACCGAGTTGGGTACCGAAGCCAGAGTTTGCCGCATAGCGTTCGGCCCACCACACAATGCTATGCCCGCAGATCCATACATTCGGCAACCGGTCCGTGCCTGCAGATAAGCAAGACAATAGAAATATTATAACAATGACGGGGCAACTCGGGGGGGGGGGCGGGGGCTGAAAGGCCTCACGTATGTGCGGTAAGCCCCAGACCGCCACCGGCCTATGGCCATGATCTGCACTGATGCCAGGCCTCCCACTGCTGCTGTGGATGCTGCTCCGATTCTGAAAGAGTGTGACCCGTAATCAGCAGGCGACATTTTTAGTGCTGCCAATCCTTTTCTAAAAACAGCCTGAAATTGGCATTTTGTCAATCTGGCTCCCCCAGAATGAATGAAGAGAGTGCCTTCCAGCAGCGGATGCACCTGCAAATATTCCGCCATCGCTGCCACTGGGCACACCAGCCCTAACGTGGCTCGGTGCAGCGTCAAGTGATGGCCCCTCCCCCCTTGGTTGGTCTTAGAGTGCCGAATTGTGATCATGATAGCGTCAGGGGCGCAACTTACGTCCCTGATGTCGAGGGCCACACCCCTCCGATCGCCCTGTGATGAGGGCACCAGCTCACTAATGCACAATGCCCCGAAAAATGCGATTGAAAAGGCAGCTCTGAAAAGTAACCCCTCATATGGGGATGAGCAAATGCGGGGCAGTGCTGCTGACAAACGAGCCAGCGTGTCAACTGAAAGTGGTTGGTGAGTAACCCTTCGTTGGCCCCGCTCCCTGGCCCACCCGTCGACAGCCCTGCGCAGGCGATAGCTCGCACATGGGTCAGCAGTACCCTGAGCCTTGCTGAAGAAGGCAATAGCCACCAAATGACACCGAATGGTGCGTGGCACCAACCCACGGCTACTCAAGTGTGCCGCAAACCACTCCACTTGACAGGTTGGGATGGGCCAAGATTCCTGCAACCCGTGGGCTGCAAGGAAGCTGCGGAATTCCTGAAGCGCGGACACATAGGCTCGCCACGTAGAGTCTGACACGGCGGCTCAAGATTCCACAAAGCCTCCGGCATCGTTTCTGGGTTGGTGTTGGCACCAGGCGCCAGGGAATGGAATCGCTCCATCTGAAAGCGAGATAAAGAATCAGCAATCTCATTGTGAACACCGGGTACATATTTGGCCGAAAAATACATATTGATGGAGAGGCACTTCAGCACAAACCAGTGGACCAGGACCATAACTCTGCTGGACTTACTGAACTGGCGGTTGACCACCTGCACCACCGCCTGGTTATCAGACCAGAAGCATATGTGAGAGTCCCGGAAGCGATGGCCCCAGAGTTCCAACGCTACCAGAAGTGGGAAGAGCGCTAGAAATGTTATGTCCCTGACAAGGTTGCTGGCCGCCCAGTCCAGCGGCCAGCATTGGGCGCACCAGCTACCCTGAAAGAACACTCCAAAACCACTCCCGCCGGCAGCGTCGGATACCACCTGAATGTCGGCTTCAAATAACCGTACCTCCCACCACAAGGAGATCCCATTGTAGTTCTTAAGGAATGCCAGCCATATCAGGAGGTCCGCCCTGATCCCCTTAGTTATGCGTACGCGATGGTGGGGAGCTGATAACCCTACAGTTGCTCGGCCGAGCCGCGCACAGAACGCCCTACCTGGGGCTACAACCCTACATGCAAAGTTGAGGTGACCCAATAAAGTTTGAAGTGCCCTCAGCGTCACCTTTTTGGCAGTCATAGTGTCTGTGATCAGTCCCTGCAATGTGGCCAGTCTGGCAGAAGACTAGATGTGCCAGACACCATGTCGATAATTATCCCTAAAAAGGAGATGCATGTTGCGGGACCCTCGGTTTTCTTCTTGGCTAGTGGGCCCCCCATTTCTCCCGCAACCATAGCAAACACACCCATTAAATGGGCGCATTCTTGGGTACCCGCCTGCCCCGAGAAGAGATAATCATCGAGATAGTGTGATATGGACGCTAAACCAGCGCGGGCCTTAGCTGCCCACTCCAGCATAGTGCTGAAATGCTCAAATGCAGTGCAGGAAATGGCACAGCCCATGGGCATGGCTTTATCATAGAAAAATTGGCCATTAAGTGAAAAACCCAACAGGTTGAAATCCCTCAGGGATACTGGCAGGAGGCGGAAAGCTGACTATGTCACACTTCCCCATTAGTGCCCCCTTGCCACATGCCCTCACTGTGCACACAGCTGCATCGAAAGATGTGAATTGTACTGAGCAAAAACCAGGATCAATCCCGTCATTAACCGAGCTGCCCTTTGGGTAGGACAGGTGGTGTATTAACTGGAATTCGCCGGGTTCCTTTTTTGGCACTACCCCCAGCGGGGAGCAGTGCAGAGGAGAGAAAGGCGGGGAGTCATATGGACCTGCTACCCTCCCTGCCTCCACCTCCCTACGTATCTTCTCCCCCACTACCCCTTCCATCCCCTGTACAGACTTAAGGTTCCGAGTGATCGTATCCACCTGTGGGCCTGTGTACGGGATTTCAAAACCCTCTGAAAACCCCCGCCACAAATAGTCAGCGTTTACCCTGTTTGGATAACGCTGCAGCAGTGGGCGGAGAACCTCAAGCTTTATTGGCGTAGGTGCCAGATCCAGCTTGGTGTGCCCCCCCCCCGAACCGTTCCTGCTTCGCACCCCTGTTAGCAAACCTTTGCCTTCCTGATTCAGGGCGCCCCTTATGGCAGGCCGAGGCGGGGTGACCACCTCCACAGCTGAAACAGAAATGAGAGTATTTGCACCGGGAACAAAAACAACCCTTCGCGTTGTATGCCCAGCATACCTGCCTCCCAGAAGATGCCTTTGAAGGCCCCGGGATCACTACTCCGCTCCCCGTGCGGATGCCAGACACTGGGCATAATTTGGGAATGCAAATTATATTCAATAATGTCCCAGCGGGTGTGTGGGTTAGTTGCTGCCCTATGATGAAACATTTCGTCGTATTCCAGCCAGGCTAGCCCCCCAAAATCGCTATAGGCCTTCTGGATAATTGCGGCGTACTGAATTAACTGCCACGCCACATTCGGGAATTTGTAAGCCACAACCCCCATGTAAATAAAAAAACAAGTGGACCAGTTTTCCCATGTCCTGGGTACAAATGGTTTCTTACGCTTGCCCTTTTCTCCTTTTTCCGTTTCCACGCACGCATCGCCTGGCTCCTCCCCATGTAATAACATAAAGATATCGAGAAACTCACCCTTCCATATTTTCTCGTTGGTAGTTAAAGACGAGTGGTCGCCGGGCAATGAGATGGGGATGGCGTAGGCATGCAAACCCGGGGTAAAACCAGGCTGTCCATAAGTAACCTGCGCCTCTGCACAAACTGCAGTTGTGTCCCACACCGGAACGGCCGCATTGGCATCTAACACCAGCACAGCCGCTTTCTCCCAGTACCACTGGGGGACCTGTCCCTCAACCCCAGTAACGGGCACTGCCGCTGTGCCCGTGCCCCTCCCCACACCAGCGAGCGCGAGCCCAGGTGGGTCGTTGGCATTAACGACCTGCGGCCCAGGTGCGATGGTTGCATTAACTACCTGCGACAGGATCCCTGGGCCGGCCCCCCCTCCAGTATCTGCTACTGCCAGGCCCCCTGCCCCACCCGCATCATAACCCTGCATGTGGCCCTCGAGCCCCACAGATCCACCTGCGCCCCCGAGCCCCACAGTGCTGATGACTGTGGACCCCTCACCTTGGTAAACGGGCTCCGCCGCCATTCCAGTTGACCGCTGTGCTCCTCGGGTCCCTTCGACTGCCTCAGGACCTCCTGCTCCGCCTTCCACTGACTGGGTTCCCTTCCGATTACGCCGCCGCTTTGGGGGAGGAGTGGCCCCTGCCAATCGCCCTGCATCCTGCACCTGCACCGTCTGTAGTGCGATGGTGATCATCTGCGTGACATCTTGCGCGGTGTACCGGGGCGCGCTGTCTTGCTGCTCTGGGCCCGTCCGCCCCCGCAGTGGCAGGAACACCTACCTGTGGACACTCCCCCTCCCCCGAGGGGGAAGAGGCCTAAGTGCTTCCTCCAGTCTGGGCCCTAGTGACCCGGCCAGTCTGGGCACCCTTGCCCAGCCTTGTCACCCTTCGCAGACTTGCCACCCTTCGAAGACTTGCCAGGTGCCATGATGACCCTGTAACTAGTATTGGAAACAAGACGAGCCTCCGTTAATCACCCCTCCCCAATTCCATAGGGCGTCAAGGAGGAACATAGGGTCACACACCTGTAATACGTGCCTATAAAGCCAAAGAGTCCACATGTATGTGTGGTTACCCCCCCCCCCCAATTCCGTAGGGTGTCACAGCGGAACATAGGGTCACACACCTGTAACACGGGCCTATAGGGCATCACGGAGGGCTTTCAATTCAGCCGGGGGCACTGGGGCTTTAAATTGCCTAGAGGGCGTCACGGAGGAACATAGGTCACACAGCTATAGCACAGGCCTATATGCCCCCCGGGGTATGGGGACTTGCCATTCCCCCCACTGCCTTGGCGAGCGCCACGTGGGGCTTTCAATTCAGCCGGGGCCACTGGGGCTTTAAATTGCAGGAGAGCCGGCCACCGGGGGTTTAAATTGCAGGAGAGCCCTCCCGCACCGGAAGGTTTAAAAGGGGGCTTTTTTACCCGCCCCTTGGCCCTACCGGGGTTTTGAATTTCAGCTGTGCCGGGAAACTGAAATGGACTGAATTCCCCCCACTGTGCTTTAAAAGCAAGGCGAGTGCCGCCACATGAGCCGCCACATGGGGGATGCCCCCCGCCCCTGCCGGGGCTTTGAAACTAAAGTGGGCGCCGCTGCTTTCCCTCCAGTCTGTAACAGGGTTTTGTATCTAAATTGCAGAGGGGGGCTGCCACTGGCAGGCAGAGCAGCGCAGCGGCGCTCATGCCGGGGGATATGTGGATTCCCCCCCAAACCGGGCCTCCACATGGGGGACTTTAAATTGATGGCGAGCGCTGCCGCTCCGCCCGGCGTCAGCGGCGCTCCACATGGTGGACTTCCCCCCCAACCAGGGATTGCAAAGGGGGGCCACCGCCACTGGGAAGAGCAGCGGAGCTCCTGCCGGGGGATATGTGGATTCCCCCACCCCCGGGGCCTCCACATGGGAGACTTTAAATTAATGGCGAGCGCCGCCACTCTGTCCGCTGTTGGCGGTGCTCCACATGGGGATTTTTTCCCCCAACCATGGATTACCCCACCCAGTGGGGGGGGTCAGAGGGCCCCCGCCCTGATCAAAGATTCCCCTGTCCAATGGGCAGCCCAGCCCTGAGACGCTCCACCCGGCAGCGGCAGCGCTCCACAGGCAGGGCTTTAAAATCTAAAACCGGGCTTTCGCGCTCCGCATGGGAGATTCCCCTCTGCCCCTGCCGGGGGCTTTACCCACTCCACTTGGGGGATTATCCCCCCCCTCGCCCCTGCCGGGGCTTTGAAGTTGAAAACGAGGCTTTAAATAGATGGCCCCACATGGGGATGTCCTCCCCCCCGCCGGGGCTTTGAAACTTTGCTGATTTTAAAATTAAGACGAGCGCGGCTGCGCTCCACATGGGGATTTCCCCCCCCCCCCAAGGATTTGAAACTTTGCCGATTTTAAAATTAAGACGAGCGCGGCTGCGCTCCCACACAGAGGTGTGGGGTTTCTCCCCCTTTCCGAATACTTTCTCGATTTCCAACAGGGGTGTGGGGATTCCCCCCCTCCTCAAACTTAATCAATCCTGGGATTACCTACCCCTGACTGAGTTAGACTGTGCCACGTGGATCGATCAACTGAGGCGCCTGCCTAAAGCCTCCGCGAGCGGCCGCCGCGATTGCAGAGAGGAGGGGGCACCTGGCCGGCACAGGTAAATATACTCGGCTATGCCCCTACCCAGGTGCCCCTCCTCTCTCCCCTATTGGCCCCAGGTGCCCCTCTTCTCTCCCCTATTGGCCCCCCGGTGCCGTCGCTCAATAGGCAGGCGGGGGAGGGCAAAGGAAACCCCTGCCCCCTCCCCGCCTGGCACTCTGTTCGGGGGAGGGTGGTCACAAACTCACCCCCCCGCTTAGGGCTAGGGGGGTGTCCCTTCTTATGCATGTTGCAGGGCTGCATAGGTTGCTAATACAGCCCTGCAACATGTATAAGAAATGTTAAAGCGGTGTTAAAGCAGAGTTATGTGCATGTCTGTTTTCACCCAAAGTCTACTGAAGCAGGAGGACCCATTATACAAAGTAGTTCAGATGAAATCTTTTATTGGATCAACTTCTGTTGGTGAGAGTGTAACAACTATCTAAATATCTATAAGAAGCAAAGAAATTCAATAAGACAATTTTACAGTCCAGAAAGGAGAGACTACCATAAAAAGGAAAGCCTTCCTTATTCTATTTTCTACTGCCAGAGGAAAGCGATTGAGAATCACAAGTCTCTCTAATTCTGGAACTTGGCAACCAGGAATTCTTGTGACAGGGAGGGTAACAATAATTAACATCCTCCTGGCACATACCATAGTTAGGAGAATTTGTTTTAAAACGAATGAACTGTGTTATGATTTCATGCAAAGCTGTTGCTGTTCAGAGGAGGAAGAGATTTTCATGACATCTGAAACTGTTGCATAGGCAGGATATACAAGATTTTTTCCTCATAGGCACAAAAATTAATTCAAGATGAAAATCCAAAAGTCATTCAGAGGATGCGACTTGTCAGGATGGTAAAGCTGGAAATCCTGTATTGATCCTGGCATATTGGAGGTAGATAACCGATGTCACTAGCACGAGAGTCACACAGTAATGGTACAGATGAAAACATGGTCTCCTGCAGATGCTCTTGAGTCAGGGACAGATGGATGGTGCCATGTTTGGATGCAACTGCACTCCATCAGGGGCTAGGAGATGGCACATGGTTTTGTTGCAGAAATGCTGGTAACTGGGGGGGGGGGGGGCATACCTCCCCTTTAAATAAGAGGTTTATGAAAAATACATGTTGGAGGGCTGCATTGGTTCCAGTGTAGCTTTGCACCATGTATTTTTCGTAAGTGTCCTCTTTTAAAGTGGAGTTTTGGCCACCCTACTGGTAATCTTAACCACAGAAGCTTGAGGACTCATTGCAATCAGTGGGAGTACTCCAGCTAGCAAAGTTAAGCACTCAAGTCAAGTCTGTGCAGGGTGGGAATCTATATCATTCACATCAATGGGAGGTTTGCCATTGATTTCAATGGGCACAAAAGCCAGCCCCAGGTAGAAGTTTGCAAATCTCCACCTAGGGTGGCCATACATGCAAATTTTACATTTATGAGAAATAAAGGTTGCAGTGCTGCATTGGCACAGCCCTGCAACCTGCATTTCTCTTAAGTGCCCTCTAAAATTTGCCTATCGTTATCTGGCCACCCTATCTCCACCTTCAGAGAGCTAACTCCTGTCATTACCTGGATGTTCCCAACCCTCCCTTCCCAGACAGAAAGCAGAATGAAAACCCCTCATGGCACCGTGTCTCTAGTAGAACCAAAGAATCTAATTCATTCTGGGCTCTTTACTCATGGGAAAGGATGCAAGTCGGGAATCTGTCTCAACATCCATGCTGGCACTGGCCTTGCAGGGGCAGAGCGTGAGTTCATGGCCGCCATGGCAACCATGGGCATGTCCCAAATGGTCAACGGCCTGACGCACGAGGGGGGGGCCATGTACTCGACTTGGTATTCTGCTCTGGCCTTGAGGCAGGTGTTCCGGTAGTGGGGGAGGTTAGTTCTATGCCCTTGTCATGGTCAGATCATTACCTCCTGCAGGCCAGACTCCTAGTGCACAATAGCCCCTGGAAAGGAGTGGGACCTATTAGAATGGTCCTCCCCCAGAGGCTGATGGAACCACAACAGTTCGAAGACACGCTGAGGGAGGTGTCCTTGGACCTTGATGGCCGCTCAGCTGATGGTCTCATCCAAGCATGGAACATCTTGCTGGAGGGGGCCATCGATCGGGTGGCTCCAAGGTGTCCACTGCCACCGCTTCGTCATTGTAGGGCTCCTTGGTTTACTGAGGAGCTGCGGTGTATGAAGTGGGAGGGACGGCAGTTAGAGCAATGCTGGTGTCGTTCTCACATTCAATCCGATCGGCTACAGCATCGGGCCCATTTGCAGTCCTATGCTGTGGCTGTGAGGGTGGCAAATTAGAAATTATTTGTCGCACTCATAGCTGCTGCAAAGTTGTGCCCAGCGGAGCTCTTCCGGGTGGTGAGGGGGCTGTTCAGCCCGGCCTCCCTCCGCCTGGAGAGGGAGATATCCCAGGCCCGCTGTGAGCAGTTTGCCACCTACTTTGCAGAGAAGATTGCTCGGATTCAGTATGATTTCAGAGCTGGGATTGATGCAGAAAAAGGAGAGCTGGGGGTTATGGATGCCCTGTCCGGTCCATCTTTGTAGGATTAGTTTCAGGAAGTGACGCCAGCTGATGCCGTGGGTGTCCTGGGGTCTGTTAGGGCCACCTTTTGCGAATTAGATCCATGCCCATCCTGGTAGGTGAAAGCCTCCAGGGAGATCTTGGGGCCGGTGCTGCGGGGGTGATCAATGCCTCCCTTCTGGAGGGAAGGGTGCTGGACTGTCTCAAGAAGGCGGTGGTGCGGCCCCTGTTAAAGAATCCATCTTTGGACGTTGACACACTGGTCAGTTACCGGCCTGTCTCTAACCTTTCCTTTTTAGGGAAGATTATTGAACGGGTTGTGACCCAACAGCTCCAGGGTCACCTGGATGGCATCAGTTTTCTAGACCCTTTTCAATCGGGGTTTCACCCAGGGTATGGCACTGAGACTGCATTGGTGGACCACCTCCGCCAAGAGATGGACTCAGGGCATTCAACACTATTCGTCCTGTTAGATCTCTCGGCTGCTTTTGATACAGTGGACCATGGGTTATTGCTGAGACGATTGTGGTCCCTCCAAACAAGGGGTTTTAGGTGGAACCTGGCCGGCTACCTTACTGTCCGAGACTGCTGCGCGGCCCCGGCTGGCGGTCCCTAGGCAGACTGCTGCTTTACCCTGGCTGGCTGCCCTTATGCCTGAGACTGCCGCTCTGCCCCCACCGGCTGCCCTTGGGCCTGAGGCTGTCACCCTGCCCTGGTCAGCGGCCCCTATGCCTGAAACTGCTGCCCGACCCCAGCCAGTGGCCCCTATGCCTGAGACTACTGTTCTGCCCCAGCCGGCTGCCCTTGGGTCTGAGGCTGTCGCCCAGCCCCGGCCGGCAGCCCCTATGCCGGAGACTGCCGTCCGGCCCTAGCCTGCTGCCCTTATGCCTGAGACTGCTGCCCGGCCCTGGACGGCTGTCCTTATGCCTGAGACTGCCGCCCGGCCCTGGCTGGCTATTCCTGAACCCGGTTCTAGGCTGCAATCTGTGTCCTGTCCTGTCCAGTGGGTATGGCCCCCTACCCTTCAATACCTGACTCCACTCATTTTGTTGTTTCCCCCCATTTCCTTCCCTCTCCGACCAATCCTATGTCCTGTGCCCCCACACCTTTGGCCCTGGTATTGCCCATGTTATGCCTAGTCCAAAATACCCTGCCTCATGCCCAAACAGTCCTTTCCCTGGTTCAAGTGGTATTGTACCCCTCTCCGCCTACTCCACACTTTCCTTAGTTTGCTTCCCAGGTGTTGTCGCTTGTTTTATTGTCTGCCCCTTGTTTGTCTATGTCTTGTGTGGGTTCGTTTGTTGTACCCTAATCGTCTCAACCTGTGTTTGTCCCCTTGTCATCACCAGGCCCGCTTGTTGTCTTTGTTTCTAGTCCTTGATTCCCTCCTGAGTTTGTGTAGCAGTATCTTTGTTTGCCCCTGTATACGGTAATTATCTGGAGGGGAACCCATGGTTTTGTTTTGTCCCTTGTAGCCAGCCTAGTCCCTTAATATCCCGACTACTCTCCTTGTTCACTGTTTCCAATCCAATATGGGGCGGCCTGGCCTTGTCTTGTCTGTCCCTGCTCAATGTATGGTGGTGGATGGTGTGCATCGTTTAGGTTCTGCCTCTTTTTGCCAGGGTGTTGTACCATCTTGGCTGTATGTCTTGTGTTTGTGTCCTCTGACTTTGTCCTCCCTGTTGATCAAAAGGAGGTTGTTCCCTGGTGAAGGGGGGGGGGGAAGGCTTGAGGGGGGTGTATTGTGATGACTGGGTCTTGAACCCCCGACCCTGGGGGTTTGGGGGCAGCGTGGTAGCAGGTTGTGCCACCAGGTGCCTTGGGGGATGGTGCCTGCATCCTTCCCAATAGGTTTTCCCCTGCACCCCCGCCGGGTGTGAGCCCTGCCCCTGCTCACCTGTCTGCCATTTCCGGGGCTTGCCCCCTGGATTCCTGATTGGCCACCAGGGAGTATTTAGGTCCTTCTGTTGGCCTCAGTAAATTTGTGGAGCAACTGCTCTCCCTGAGGTTTGGTTCATGTGCCTTCCTTGAATTGATGCAGTATTGTCTTGTCCCTTCCCCTGTGTCTATGGTTGTTGTCTTCGTGTGTGAGTCGCGTGTCCTGTGGATCCCTTTGTGACTCTTGCCTGTGTGTCATCCCCGTCCTTGTTGTTGGTTGTGATCCCTGTTCCCCTCGTGTATTGGGGCCTTGTTATCCTACCCCTCTAAGCTCCCCCCACCGCTTCTGGTTATTCCCTCTGCCAGCTCCCCCCACTGATGCTGGTTATTCTCTCCAGCTTCCTGGTCCGTAGCCTCGATGATGAGCCGTACGTCTTCTTAGTCCAGCTTGCCTGGTTCCATGCTGAATGTTCAGTCCCCCAGCTGTTGGGGAACGACTGAGAGGTTTTAGTACGGATGCTGGGGAACCGACTTTTCTCTTGTACCTGCCCCTCTCTTTCCCCCTTCCCCTTGGCTCCTTGCCTGACAGATAATAGATATGTACTGATTTTGATGTCAGTGTTCCCTGTTAATGTACAATATAAAATGGCTGGTGCCCTCTGTGTGGATAGAACCTGCACCAGCAGTAGAAGTAAATGGGACTCAACTCCAGCCTGTGCTAATTGTTAGTGGAGGTGGATCCTCCTATAGAGGAATGCACTGTTTCCCATGATTCTGAATCAGCATGTTGTACACCTGGTGGTTGTCATCCTGGAGTCCACATGTGTCATCTCACAAGACAGTTTCCTAAGAGAATGATCTCTTTATTGTTAGTAGGTTCCCATAGACCTCTTTCCAACAGGCTCTTCAAGCAATAACATCCAGGTTTATAATGCATGGAAATTCACACTTTCTGTGATCAATTGTTGCTCTAATTATGTGTGATGTATCCCAAGGAACTGTTTTAATTCTGCTTATCACAAGGTGGCAGCGTTTCAAATTGTAACTAGGTTTTCTATAGGATGCCTTTCCATATCTCCAACAGACAGATTTGTGGAAGTGTCAGCTCCTATTGAGATATCCAGTTGCAAGCCCTGATCTAAAATGTGGTACTGACATTTTTACTATTATGTCTGTTGTTCAAAATGTGATAACTATGTTGGACTGAGCATGAGGCAAGAGATAAATTTAAATTTATGCCCTGCCCTTCCCCTGACCCTAATGCTCAGCAGGGTGACTTACAACATTAAAAAAAAACCCATACCAAGACCCTTTTTTGGTATTCTATTGGTGAATGCAAGGTTCAGGGCTTCAGAAAGCACCTGGGGTGCTTATCTGCCAAGAGGGGGGCTTTGGGGAAGCTCACATGCTTACACCTATTCACCAACAGAAGTTAGGGCAATAAAAAGGGTCAGATTAACTACTGTGAATGCAATCCTGACTCCAGTGAAGTCAATGACTACATTTTCACTAACTTCAGTGAAGTCAAAACTGTAGACTATGTCTCATCTCTTGATTATGTCTGGATATGGGGGTTCCACTATTTAGCTGCTTGGGCGACCTCATTCTATCCCTAATAAAGACCAGAAACACTCCTATACTGCATGGAGGTGGTATTTTAGAGACTTTGGGCCCAGTCCTGCATCCACTTGTCACCAGTGCCAGCTCTTTATGTTTATGGGAGTTCCACTGAAGTGAATGAGGCTGCATCCCCACCTGCAGCAGAAGTGGTGGGCCTGGTGGCAGCAGGAGAGACAAGGGAAGACGCAGTAGTGTGGAGGAGCCAGCCGACGAGAAAAGAGCTGGTGTGAACAGGGATCTGCTGCAGCTTCTCTCGTGTATGTCAGGGTGCAAAATCCTGCCCTGACATGTGCGAGAGAAGCCGCGGCAGATCCCCATTCGCACCGGCTCTTTTCCCGGCGGCCGGCTCTTGCCCACTACTGCGTCTTCCCTTGTCCCTCCTGCTGCCGCCGCCGCCACCACCACTGCAGGTGAGAACGCAGCCTAAGACTCAAGTCAGCACCAACTGGATGCAGGATCACACTGCTCAAATTTGTAAGTCATTTCAGTATTTCAGTGTTTGGTATAAAAGAGAACCACTTGAGAACGCTTGAGTATACGTGACATCATGCAACTGTCTTCTCTCACTGGACCTGCCACTTGCCCACCAGGGTGAGATAGTAAAAGGGCTATACAAAAACCCTGGCTTTGTCATGTTCGGTTGAAGCTGAGGAATGGTGACCCTACCTTGTCCTTTAGCAGCAGTGAAAAATCCTTTCACTGACTTGGATTAAATCCCTGTCTTTCTACAGAAAGAGAGAGGCGTTAAGGCAGAAAGCAGTCTCCTCAGTAGAACTGAGTGACATCTGAAAAGGGCCTTTGAAAAGCCTCAGTCAAGTATTCCTCCTTATTGCTGTGTTCGAAGGCTTCTCCTTTGATGAGCAATGCACTACCCTTTTAAAGTCCATGAAACTTCCAGGTTTAAGGAATCATTCTAGCTGTAGGAGCATCTTTCTTTATTGCCTCTGCAATAAAATCACAAAGTTCTTTGGATGGAGGAACAGCTGTTTCCCAACTATCACTTGCCACTCTTGTTTTGACTTGCTTTTTAGAATCTGATTTAGGTTTGCTTTTGATTGTAAGGAAGCGGTTGCTCACACCACCAAGGGCCCAGCACAAACCTCTTTGCGTGCAGCTAGTAGAAGTGGTACCTGGAAAGGCAGGTTTATACCAAGGGAGCAATCTGATACAGGTATGCAAGTCCAAGCCATAAGTGGCACAGGCATCAAATAGAAATCCCAGATAGGAAGGCAATGGGTGTCTTTAAACATAACCTCAATGGGTGTCTGAATGTGTGTTTTGACTTTGATATAAACACTGGTTTGGCCCTGTTTCACCATGTGGTGCTGCTTAGACACAGCCCATCTTAGGGCAAATCGGTGTTTTGCTCACCACCTGATCTCAGCACATAAGTGCTGCTGCGTTCCCTGTGTTGTACCTGCTAACACACCACGTGATATCGTTAGACACAATGTTGGCCATGTATTCAGTTGAAACATGCAAATTGTCCTTGTGATGCAACTGTGCTCACACTGAGTGTTCAACGGGTGGCCAAATTGGTGTTGGGATTGTTATGGTGCTTACACACAATGACCAAACATGTGCTATGGGGTTTTTGACACCCAATCTTCGTTATGTCTAAAGACACCCAATATCTGACAGGAGGCTGTGTAATAATGATGTCTTTAGGACATCTCTTCTTTTAATTATGGTAACATTCAGAGTTTCCTTTCACCTGAATCCAACATACTGATGTGCACTCAGAGAGAAGACATGGAAACTTTAAGGATATCAAATACCATGTCTCCCAATGGGACCGTCTTAGGCAGGATTGCTCCATTTTACAGGAAAATCCCATGGTCCCGCTTAACATAGTAATGTCCTGCGTATGGAGATGGCAGGTACCAGAGCACCAGGGCTATTGTAGGTGCTACTACCACAATGTGAGTGGCCAGACTGCTACTAGAGCTCCCCTTCTGGGAGGGAATGGGAAGCCATTGGACAGGGTGTGCACGTGTGTTAGGAGGTAGGGCTTATTGCAGGACCCCTCCTTGGTCACCTGAAATGTTGAGAGGTATGAAATACTCCAACACGAAGGGGATAGGAGCTAGGATGGGATTTATTCTGAGCAGCCCAAAGAGCAGGGATGGGGAACCTTTTCCCTCCCAGGGGCCACTTTGAAAACTAGTACAAGGGCCACATAGAAGTTGAGGATGAAGGTGCTTAAAAGATGTGCCCAAGAAAAAGAGGAGCCAGATCATGGATCTAAGCCCTGGTTCTGTCCCCACATCTTTGTGAGTATGTCTTCATTTCTGCTCCCTTCCCCTGAGCTCAGTTTTTCAGCGCTTGGTGGGTAGCAGCTGGACCCAGGAGCCAGGAACTGGAAAGGGGCACATAAAAACTTGCCATGGGTCACATTTGGGCCCTGGGCCTGAGGTTCCCCATCCTTGCCCCAGAGGAAACTCTAGCAGCAGCAGTTTTCTGGATGTCTGGAACCAATTCAGAGCAGGTAGCTGCCAAAGTATCTGCAATCACAGGTGGGCTGTATTTTGGTGAGCAGGCCACTTCAACTACATAGGGAGAACTTGCTACAAAACTACAATACAGAAAGAAAGAAGTGTACACATGCTGCTAGTTGTGCATAGGTTGATAAAACAAAATTGACAAAGGTTTTGGGTAATCAACTTTTAAAACAACTGTGAATTGAGAAAGCTTCGTTTTGATCTTGCAGTTGGCAAGTTGAGACACTATAGCAGGGGTGGGGACAGGGCTGGCCTTAGAAATGATGGGGCCCAGGGGAAACACAAAATGTGGGGCCCCATCAGCTCCATGCACTTTCCACAGCCCGCCCACTTTTCCATGGCTCCTCCCACTTTCATGTGGCCCCTCCCATTTTCCAAGGCCCCGCCCACTTCCCTTTGACAATTCGAGAATTGTCATATAAGTTATTTTTAACTTGTCAGTACAATGTGCTCCAAAGAACATTTAAATCTGGTTTAGATGAAAGGGAGCTCAGGATTAAAAGAGAAAGACTTATTTAAAACACAGGAAGGCATGCACACAATGGATAGGGACACATTATCCATGACCTGAACCCTCCTTCTTTTGAGCATATTTCTATTACACTCCCAGCACAGGAGTTCAAACATAGATCCAGCTGATCAAACATAGATCAAACAACCCCCACACGGCCACAAGCAGCACCCCCCATGAAAGCAGGGATGAGGAACTGAACCTCAGGCCCAGAGCAGTCAAACACAGCTCTCAGCAAAACTTTGTCAGTGTGACCCCTTTCCAGTTATTGGATTTAAGGATCTCAAGCACCAAAGCACTAAAAATCCAGTTAAACATATCAAACAAGAAACAACTCCCCCACGATCACAGCCCCCCAGCCCCCTCCCAAACCATTCCCCAGATGGCTCCACTCTACTCCCAAAGCCCCACAGAGGCATGTAGCACCACAAATGAACTCATATCAAGAAAGAGGAGGAAGAGGTATTGGCCGGTGGCCCTTACCTCAGATGTTGCTGGGCCTGGGTCTTCTGGGAGGGCTGGAGGTCAGTCCAAGTCTGGCAGGCTTAGGTTGCTAAGCAGGAGGGGACAGCTGGGTCTCTCCTTGGGCAAGGGGGTGGCTCCCTTTCCCCCTCCAGGAGCCATGTGGGAGTGGGGGCAGCCATCAGGGGGCAAGAGGGGCAGCCATGGGAGGGGGAGCGGGATAGAGGAAGCAACTCCCCCTCGCGTGCACACACTCACCCACACATACAGCCTTCTCTCTCTTACACACCTTTCACTCACACATTCATTCTCTCATACACTCATTCGCGCTCTCACACATGCTCTCACCTCACACACCCATTCAAATTCACACACACACTTTCACCTCTCTCTCTCTTCACTCACACACCCATTCAAGCTCACACACATGCTTTCACCTTTCTCTTTCACACACACACACACACACACACACGCTCTCACCTCTCTCTCTTTCACACACCCACACAAACTCACACACACCCATTTAAACAAACTCTCACAGACACACACCCATTTAAACACACACACACATACACACTGACTGTCTCGGCCGGATTGGCCTGGTTTAACCTGCCCACTGCCCACAAGCTGCACTGCCTCCTCCGGGTCCCATCCCGACTCCAGCCACACCGCTGGCGCCTCTGACTCGTTTCTGCCACCACTCCCACCTCCAGATCCCCTGCTGCCACCAGCTGCTGCTGCTGCTCCGTCCGGGACTGGCTCCTCATCTGCCTGACTCCGCTCCACGGGCACCACCGATGCAACCGCCCGTGTCCCCCACCAGTTGCAAAGTGTTTCTGCGCCAGGAAGTTGCATAAAGCAACTTGCTGTGAGGGGAGGGGGGATGGGAGGGAGCAAGGAGGTGGAGCCAGGTGGGCAAGGAATGGCTAGGGTAAAAACCATGCGGGGCCCTGCTGCAGGAGGGAGGACTCCAGAGCAGCATGGTGGGTGAGTCAAGTGGCTGTGGCGGGGCCCTGCGCTGCCATGTGCAACGAGCATACATGCTGTCCGACTGCATGACCCAGCTAGTAGTGTGGGCGGGGCTGCAGCCCCCCCAAATTAATTAAAAACAAACAAACAGCCCAATCACAGGGCCACTGTGGGCCCCCCAAGGGGTGGGGCCCGGGGCAGCCGCCCCTAGCCACCCCGCAGTAAGGCCGGCCCTGGGTGGGGAAGCTTTTTAGTCATGTGGCCACTTTGAAAATGAGTACAAGCTCCAAGGGTCACAAACGGGGTGAGGGTGCTTAAGGGGTGTACTCAATAAAAGGATAGTACAGATCATGGGATTTGTGCTGTGATCTGTCCCCAATCTTTGTATGCATGCTCTCACCTTTGCTCCATTACCCTGTCTTCAGTTGTTGTTTGTTTTTTTTTGGGGGGGGGGGGTTGGAGGTAGGAACTGGATCCAAGGGTCAGATCCAGGAACTGGAATGGGGCCACAAAAAGACTTGCCAGGGGCCACATTTGGCCCTCATGTCTGAGGTACCCCACACCTGCACTATAGGGTGCTGTGAACTCTGGATCTATAACATCTAGCCACTCTACGTAGACTGAGGGTGCAATCTCTATCATTGAAGTCATGAAGTCATTGGTTTTAATGGTAGAAGAGTGTGCTTTGAGTAATGTGACCTATACTACACCACACACAGAACAATCTTCTACCATTAAAGCCAATGGAAGATTTGCAGTGGCTGAAGGGTTGCGCCCTCAGTCTGTCTAAATGCCTTTTCAGGTTATACAAGTTTGCTGACTAGATACTTGTGAATAAAAAGTAGGGATAGAGCATTTAAAAGTGCTTTGTATCATCTGGAATCTTCCACTTTCACAATCAAACAGAAGTTGCTTTAAATAAAGCTACTTTCTACAATACTCCAATTCAGGAAATCGACAAGCATTCTTTATGCATAACGAAGTGGTCAGATCTCTGCTTCAAGTGCAGAACTCAGCCGTAGCATCTGGCATCTTCATAATGAACTGGGGAAATAACTTAAAGGGTTTACTTTAAGCGGAGGCCCTTTCTATGGAGAAGCCATGCATATGATAATGGTAGAGCTAGGGCAAATTGTGACTGTGTTACTGAAGTTAGAATTAGCAGATGTGTAGTTATGATGCACTCCCTGGAGAGCTGATTTAAGAAGTGCTTCCCACCTTTGCTTGTCTAAACTAATCCACTGAACAGCAGCAGCTGTGTATAAATCTCCTGGACAGTAAAATCATGCTTTGAATTGCTCCACATCAGGAGCTCCCCCCCACCCCACCCCCTGCTCTACAAGTGAATGTTTCATGCAACAGCTCTAAAGGTCACAACTATTTATTGACTGAAATTTTTCCTTTAAAAAAAGTGATTTAGTAATATGGTTCTCATTAAAGAAACAAAGATCTGCTGGCATCCTGTAATGCGAACACCTCATTCCAGTGGCAGAGTTCCAGCAACTTCATTTGGAAAGGAGGCTGCTGCATTCATAATTCAAAAAAGGCTTGGCGTCAGTCCACAGGAAGAGAAAGTATTCTTATCCCCAAAACAAACACTCCCAGTTTTCGGAACTATTTATACATGAGTTTCTCTCTTCCCCATCCCAAGTTCAGCTGTCACCTGTCATGTGGTACAAGAGGATAACCAATCTATTTTAAAAAGTAATCCTGATATATGAAAGCATTTGCAAGTGTCACACATTCTTCAAATATTTTCTTATCCACTGAGAATGGAGAACTAACAGGCAAAATGCATGCAGTGCATGTGCATTTTTAAGGAGCATCTGCAGTTTTTTTGTTAGTAGTCCGAGTATTTTCAAGAATAAGAGCAATATCGAAATTCCATAATGATTAACCTTCTCTTTTCTTTTAGCCCACACTCCTGTTCTCAAAACAATAGGATTTTGCATAGACTGCATATTAGAAGAGATTTAATGTTTAGAACATGTTAAAGACTGAGAATAGGAAATAAACCAATCATGCCCCATCATGTGATGTTACAAGATGCAGCAGAATGATAGGGTGGGCTCTTTTTCAAAAATCTGGTGGGTTGCTGTGATTTCTCTTGGTACCACTACCTTTCCAGCAGCAGGGGCCTCACTCTTGAAGAAAACCCAGCTGGACAAGCTATAAGTTCAACACTTTACTGTCCTAATTTGGGAGCCCCTGGTCCTGAATTCCATGACCTCATCCTCCACTCTAACAGTCAAGCAGAAGTAAGTTATGCAAGCTGCTGGACAGGCATTGGCCATGGACCCATCCTTTTGGAGGGGCCTCTTCTAGAATCTTGGGCAGAAACCTGCCTTCCCTCTCTGAGGCACACTAGCTAGATGTAACAATATTTTGTAAGCTAACTCAAGTCATACTGTTGTGGAAGAACAAAAGTACCAAAGTGATATAGATAAGTCTTCAAACCAATACAAGCATTCAGTGTTCTACACTCATAGATGTAGCACATACAATAGGCACTGGGAATAGAAACACTTCTATAAATCAAGTAAATCCTGCCGGTTTGGAAGTTACAGACCTATCTCTGCAGGTACAAAAATGGCACAATCCTCATTCAATCAGTACAGCAGGTGGTTATGCACATTCAGGGACCCATGTTAACTGTATTTTCCACATTGGCAACAATGGGAACCTGTGCATTGGCACAGGGGTCCCTGTGAATATGTAAGTTGAATGTTGAAGCGCTGTGCAGACTTCAATGGATGCCAAATTCTTTTTGGCAGCGAGACCCATAATTGCCCACTCATTTGTATATTTGTTTATTTATTTATTTTCTAGATTTCTACCCCGCCCCTCCTGAGAACAGCTTGGAGCAGCTTCCAACAATAAAAAAAATATATAAAATACATATAAAACAATTTAAAACACATCAAAAATACAATATAAGGTATTAAAACAGGGCCCGGGAAAACATTAAAACAATAAATAGGGTAGGGGAGATAAAAATCCAATAACCCCCCCTCCCCCTCCCCAAAGGCCTGGGCGAACAGCCAGGTTTTACAACTTCACCAGAATGTCAACAGGCTTGGAGCCAGGCGAGCTTCCTCTGGAAGGGAATTCCAAATGCGCGGCCCAGCCACCGAGAATGCCCTCTCCATTGTGGCCCCCCGCTTAACGTGGGGGACCTCCAGGAAGGCACCCCCGGCAGACCGAAGGAGCCACTCTGGGACGTGGAGGGCGAGGCGGTCCCTGAGGTACGAGGGGCCCAGACCATGAAGGGCCTTGTAGATCAACACCAAAACCTTGAGCCTAGCACGGCACGCTATTGGCAACCAGTGCAGAGTCCGGAGCACAGGTGTAATGTGCTCCCAACAACCAGTCCCCGAAAGGAGATGGGCCGCCGCATTCTGCACTAGCTGCAGCCTCCGAACTAGGAACAAGGGAAGCCCCACGTAGAGCGCATTGCAGTACTCCAGCCTCGAGGTGACAAAGGCATGGATGAGGGAGGCCAGGTCCGGGCCGGAGATGAACGGACGCAGCCTCCGCACCAGATGCAACTGGTGGAAAGCAGCCTTTGCGACTGCCTCCACCTGCCGCTCCAGG
>QEPC01014088.1:2962364-3063254 GCA_003113815.1 Sphenodon punctatus | reverse complement strand
TAACCACCCTTTAACCACCCTTGGTGGTCATTTATGCATGTTTCAGGGCTGCATAGGGCACCAATACAGCCCTGCAACATGAATAAATAACCACCAAGGGTGGTTAAAGGGTGGTTAGCGTCATGTCTGTTTTCACCCTGTGTCTCCCTTGTCTACATGTTTATCTACACCCTCAAAGAATTCCAGCAGGTTAGTGAGGCATGACTTACCATTCCTAAATCTGTGTTGACTCTTCCCCATTAAGCCATGTTTGTCAACATGGCTTAATGGGGAATTCTGTCCTTAATTATGGTTTCCACCATTTCGCCCGGCACAGACGTCAAGCTTACTGGTCTGTAGTTTCCAGGATCGCCTCTGGATCCCTTTTTTAATATCGGGTTACATTTGTCACCCTCCAGTCCTCAGGTACAGTGGCAGATTTTAGTGACAGGTTACAAATTACTAACCGAAGGTCTGCGATTTCATATTTGAGTTCCTTCAGAACTCTGGGGTGAATGCCATTTGGCCCTGGTGACTTGTTAGTATTGAGTTTGTCAATTTGCCCTAGAATATCCTCCAACGTCACATTGATTTGTAACAGCTACTCCAATTCGTCGTCCACAAAGCAAGGATCTGGCATGGGTACCTTTCCCCCAAATCCTCCGCAGTGAAGACCGACGCAAAGAACTCATTAAGCTTCTCTGCAATGTCCTTATCCTCCATGAGTGCCCCCTTTACTCCCTTGTCATCTAATGGCCCAACTGACTCCCTAGCAGACTTCTTGCTTCTGATGTATTTGAAAAAGTTCTTGTTGCTTGTTTTTGCCTCTTTAGCAAGCCTTCCTTCAAAGTCTCTCTTGACCTGCCTTATTAACACTTTACATTTACATTGCCAGTGTTTATAATCTTTCATATTATTTTCATTGGGACTAGCCTTCCATTTCCTAAAGGATGCCTTTTTGGCTCTAATAGCCTCCTTCACCTCCCCATTTAGTCACAGTGGAAGACTTTGGGTTTCCTGCTTCCCTTTTTTAACTTGTGGAATGCATTTAATTTGGGCTTCCAGAAGAGTGCTTTTAAACAGCCTACATGCCTCTTGCAAACTTGTAGCCCTTGCAAGTGTGCTTTTTAGTTTCTTTTTAACTAGGTTCCTCATTTTGTCAGTCTCCCTTTTTAAAGTTAAATGCTACTGCTGTATTTTTGTTTGTTTTTCTCACTCCAGAAATTATGTCAAATGTGATCATATTATGATCGTTATTGCCTAGTGGCTCTGCCACAGCTACTCCTTGCACCAGGTCCTGCGTGCCACTCAGGACTAGATCTAGAATAGCTCCTCCTCTCATTGGTTCCAGAACCAGCTGTTCTAAGGAAGCAGTCATTTACAGCATCCAGAAATTTGACCTCCACGTCCTGCCCTTAGGAAACATTCCCCCAATCAATATTAGGGTATTTGAAGTCACCCATTATTATGTTGCCAACTTTAGCAGTCTGTCTAATCTCTTTTAGCATTGCTTTATCAGTCTCTCTGTCCTGGTCAGGGGGACGATAGTATAGCCCTACTGCGATACTTTTCCCGTTTATACCTGGAATTTCTATCGATAGAGATTCTAGGGAACAGGACTGAAGCTGAATCCCAACAAGATGGAGATGATGCTAGTGGGTAAGGCGGCAGGGGTGACGGCACCCATCATTGATGGGGTCTGTCCTCCTCTGGTTCCCCAGGTACAAAGTCTCGGGGCGCGCCTTGATTCTGCTTAGATGCTCAGGGGGAGTCTGTGGCAAGAAGTGCCTTTCACCAATTACATCAGGTGTATCGACTTTGGCTGTATCTTTCAGACTCTGACCTGGCCACTGTCATCCATGCTTTCATCACCTTTAGGCTAGACTATTGTAACATGCTCTCCGTGGGGTTATCCAGACTGCAGATGGTGCAGAATGCAGTGGCCCGTTTCCTGGTGGAGTTCTTTGGTTGCTGCACTGGCTGCCTCTAGTCTTCTGGGCCCGATTCAAGGTGTTGGTGCTTGCCTATAAAGCCCTAAACGGCTTTGGCCCAACCTACCTGCAGGACTGCCTCACCCCTTGAGTCCTGGATTGGCCCCTTGTGTCATTGGGGAGTGTTCTCCTCAAGGTCCCCCGAGTCTTCCAGGGGGTCACGATGGGGAGGGCTTTCTCGGTGGCTGCTCCACAGCGGTGGAACTCCCTGCCGTTAGAGGCCTGTTTGGCCCCAGAACATCTCTTTTCAACACAGTTGTAAAACCTGGCTGTTCTGCCTGGCCTTTGGTGGGGTGGAGTGGGTTAGGGTGGCGAGGGATATTTTAATCCTGCTTATAAGTTGTTTTTATATTGTTTTTATTTTGTTATAATTGTAAGCTGCCCAGAGCTGCTTGTGGCAGGATGGGTGAGGTAGTAAAATTTTTAAAATAAATAAATAAATAAAATAAAGGAGTATTCTGAACCTTGATAAGTTAATTTTGTAAGGATGCATAGTGTATACCTACCCATCTAAAAATATCAAGGACCTTTGAGTGTATTAATGATTTCTTGACAGTACGTGGTTAAAATACTGCAGTATATACCCGGTCACTGATGAGTCTTCATGTGAGGCAGGCTGGAGATGGGGTTTAAGAAATCAGTTATGCAAACTCTACTTTAGTGTATTTCACTGTATCCTCTCCTCACCCTTTGATTATGGTCATGTGGCAGAGTGCTGGGGATAGGAATAAGTCCTGTCATTAGCTCTTGGGATAGCCATCATCACCCAGTCCTGGCACAGGTGTGGTGAGCAGGTGACAGCCCAATTAGAGCCAACTAAGGATAAAAACAGATGTGTGGCTGGTGCGACTGCTCCCTGGGCCACCCCGGGACAGAAAACTGTCAGCAACGCAGGCCAAGTTGGGGCACTTTCATGACGTCTACAGCTGCTGGCCCAGGATCTCAATAAATGTGCGACACCTGCACAGTGCTCCCACTGCCCTGCCCCCTGCCATGATGTCCAATTAGGCACAGTCATGGCTACTAGTCATGGCAGTCCTGGGTCTGGTATGCTGGGGCAGAACAGACATGCTAGCCTGCTGTGGCTGACTTTGGCATGGGCGGGTGGGGCTTAGGCTGGGCTGTGACCTGAGAGATTTGCTGAGGTCACAGCCCTAGCTGCCAACACAACCCAGAGCAATCCTGGGCCAACATCTGGCAGCACCTGCCCTGCCTGGCACCCATACATGTACAGGTGAGTCCTGGGCTACAGCAGGGCAAAGCGGGTCAAAGACACATCTGTTTTTGCCCTAAAGCTCAGGCAGCCTGTATGAAGGGAAAGGCTGGGAGGGAAAGGGCAGATGCTCAAGAGAGCTAGAGAGTGCCAGAGGCAGCTTCCAAGGGGAGAGTGGATACTCCCCAAGGGTTGGGGACAAAAAGAGGCCTCTCGAGGACTGAATGGGAAGTGAGGGCCTGCAGAGAGTATCCAGGAGAGTAGCAGAGCTAGTACCTTGAGAGCTGATCCATTACAAATCACCTCACACCCATGAATCATGTTATATTTGAGAGATACACTCAAGGGATCTACAAGACAATGAGCATCTTGCAGCATTAGGAGCTGTGTTATTTGACCCAACAAGACACCCTTTGGAACAGCAGCCTAACATTTAATGTGTTTGTAAAACACCATTCACACCAAAGGTCCAATTAAAACAAGAACTTCAATATTAAGCTGCCTGCATACTTGCATGATGAAATTTGGAAGCAGAAGACATGTTCATTCAAATATCATTACAAGCTACAGAAATATTCAGGGAAACCAGAGAATTTTTTTTATTGCACAAAATAAATTATATAGAAAACAAAATGCAACAGAACACTTTGTATTGTAGGCTGCACAACAAATGTTACAACATGAATATATTTATTGCTTTCAGAAAGGAGCAATTCAGTGCTAGTAAGCAGATTAGTTATCCTTCTTGCCCATGTAAGTTTTTCATACAATTTAATTCAACTGGGCTAGAGGCATCTTGCAGCATACGTACCATACCCAAACGTAACTGCTCAGAGTAAGGCATGAAGGTGCTGGGAAACATTCTTGACATTAGTTTTTGACAAATTATTCCATTTATTGGTACTGAAGAATATAATGAATTCAAAATATTGGGTGTAATATGTATTTATTACGTAAGTTCCTAGAATGCCCATTTACAGAATTTGCAGGAAGTACTGTACTAAAAATTATCCAATAAATGTATACTAAACACCAAATGCACTCACTTTATTCTACATTAAAATACAGCAGAAGCCAGATTTTGTGAACATGAGATCACCTCATTGTACCCAATAAGAGAAATGCCAATGTATTAAGGGGGGGCTAGCATCCTTTTTGGGATTTATGTTTAGGAGATTGCAGCTAAACTTTAAAAGGGATATTGAACGGTGAATTTTGGCAGAGTTGAGTATTTAGTTTACACACTTAACAGAAACACACACAGTTTAAGTTACTGCAATTGTAACTCAAACTGGCTTGTGTTGCTAAGATCACAAAGCCTAACCCTGAGGAGCTGAGCTTCCACTGACTTAATACAGATGGTATTTAACCAGGAATTTACAAGGCTAAAAAGTACATCATTAAAATGTATTGAAAAACTCAAAAGAAACCCCAGAAATTTAAGAGAAGCATAATTGTACTAACATGGTAATGGGGCCACAAGATACATAAATAGTTGCACTGTACTGACACCTCATGTGCTTACAATAGTTAACAAAACTTCACAAACTCCTTCACACTCCTGGAAGGTCAACAGAAAGCAGATTAAGTTTAATTCAGGCCTGATCAAATTAACAAAAACAAGGGAATACAGAGTTAGGCTGGGAACTTTGGACCAGATTAAAATCTTAAATTACATGGGTGTAAATCAACTGAAGATCAATTCAAGGATCTGATGTTACAACTAGGACTGCCCTATGGGAAGACTTATGTTTCTGGTGTACTATAGAACTTTGGCCAATATTGGCTAAATGATAGAGTTTCAGCCATCACTTAGTTCCTGTAGTTTTGTGAGCCTGAGTCCTTATGTCATCTGAATTTTTTTTGTGTTTTTTTTTAAATTTAAACTGATCGTATAAGGTCACTCACAAAGGGTTCTTACAAATATCACAGTTTTCAAGTGATAAAACCAGCAGAAAGTATGCTGTGATAAATTACCATAGGTCTGTGACGTCTGAATGCTTCTAGTACATGGTAAATTCCTGACGATCCAAGAAAAGCTTCCTCAGATACTGTCCCTGTTGTGGACAATGTGACAATATGAAAGTACCCAAAATGCTACTGTTAATGCATGCCAATATTCCAGCAGCCATTTCTGTGGGAACAGCTTTCAAAACTATGTGTTAACAGCTGCCTTTTAACTGCAGTTTGTGAGTACACCTGAATTATCTACTGTACAGTTTCCTTGCATATTTTCATCAGTATGCTGCTGATGTCTAACAAATTTTCCATAATATAAAAATTATACAGGTTCTGAAACCTGTAAATGGTCTCTGCAAACATTCAGTTATCAATTGGAATGTGACTCTCACAATGAAAAATTAGAACTTTGTTACAATGTAATGAAATACAATAAAGGAGGAATGTCAGAAGACAGGCCGTTTTCACACGAATGCTCCCCCCCCCCTTGCACATGATCGGTGGGCACCTGTGGGAATGCCATGGGCGGTGTGTGTGCGCGCTCCTGAGCTCCACCCATCACCCACACATGGAGCAATGGGTACCAATGTCTGATGCTCTGTGTGTGGAGATAGGTTGAGGTCCATGGGAATGCACCCCCCCCCCCACCGTGCCGCCGCCCCCCCACACCTGTTAGAAAAGGGCCAGGGAGAGACTAATATCAAAGATGAAGAACAGCACCAGCATAGCCTATATTGCCAGATTTAAAATAGACATTTTTCAGAGCATAACCAGAAATACATGGCTAAGGCCAGGTATAAAATGCATTTAGCCCAGTTGCAACTATACAGCTCTGTTGTAGAGAATAAACATTCCATAAAACAGAAAATGCATTCTAGCACAAATAAAAATATGTAAGTGATCCTCTAAGCAGCATTTTGTCTTTTTGAAACAAACATAGATATACGACTGATTTAATATCTACAAGTGCTTTTCCTTTACAAAAATACATATATTCTTAATAGTAGGATAGACTAAGTCATTAACAATGAATGACCTGGTATTCTTTTTTTTTCTTCACTTCAATTTGAATGAATTATATGCTAAAATTTTACAACCACAAAAAGGTTTATTTGTAATAAGGTGTTACCACTTTTGACAAAAAGCTTAAAATGTTCTATTTTAAAAGCAACATTAAATTAGCAACATAATGTTACAATATGCTCTATGATCTCTAAGTTTTGTGAGGGCTGTTACGTTAAAAGGTGATAGTCACTGACCAGATGCAAGGAAGCATTAGAACATTGTCACTGCCCACCACAAACTCCTTTCTTATCGCTACTTGGATCACAGCTTATATAAGGACACTTAGCCCCTCCAACTGGAAAAATAAAAAGCCTCTTAGGAGTACTCTATCTAGACTAATCTGAAGCCTGAAGCATTTGAAAAGTTAGGCTTTCTAATAAGCTTCCAAAATGCAAAATATGTTGTCTTAATGTTTAACTCTGCACAATATGGAGAAATCACGCATTTCTTGAGACGTTTCCATTCTAGAAAATTAAGAAATCAGATCTACTGGCATTTTAAGGTGCAGATTTTAAAATCCATTTGTTTTATTTCCCAGTTTAGTTAAAGGAAGAACCATCTTGGAAAAGAAATAGAGATGTACTGAATTTGATTTTATTTTTACTGTACAATATATACCACAGTAGTGCCTTCTTTGCTAATAATCAGTTATCTGATGCTATTGAAAGCAATGCAGTTTGCTAATAAAAATGGCTATAAAGAACTGTAAAATGTGTGTTAATACTTTGTTATGACCCACCCCCCAAGTCTGTACTTTCCACCCTCCAAAAAAATAAAATAAGAATTTTATGAAGTAACCGAGAAAACTCAAAAAGGAGCTTATTGAGCATTTTGTGCTTTGGACAGTGGACAGGACTGACAGCTCAATGAAGGGTTTTCTTCTCCTTTGTTCACAGGCCAGGTATAGCAAAGATATAAGTAATGCAAGCCTTTGCACTTCTTTGTTAATAGACATTATCCACAGCCTTATCCACTCTTTCTATCCATGACTGGTAAATCAATCTTTAGGTTAGTTGCCACCATTTATCTGTGTTACTCAGAGATTGAGATGCATGCTAAATTTGGCAGTTTGTTGACAGTCAGAGCTACTGCAACATACATTTGATAGTAACATACAACTGACCAATATCAAATCCATTACATTTGACTAACTACATGCACTATGCAAAGAGGAAAAGCCAATGCTGCATTCCAAGTAAGTCTCTGGATGGCTGCCGTTTACTGTTAAGAACTATCATAAAACTATTAGGCAGCCAGATTAGTCATAAAAATGCATTCTAGTCTTTTTTAAAAACAACAACAACAAAAGAATGTAGGAATTGCAATTATTATCATTATTTTTTTTAGTTAAAGAACCAGGAGCATCTCTCCTTACACTGCAACCAAATACCTCCAGCACAATGGCAATATCTCCATAACCAATTATCATGCTTAACTGAAACATAGAATACCACTCATAGAAAACATGCCTCTTAGTTGGACACAAAACATCTTTGCTTTACTCTTGTGTATTTAAATACAAACTTCAATATGTAAGCACAAAAATGGTGTCCCTGTGACATTTTATATTCTGTGCCTGTATCTCTTAATCCTAACGCTGCCTGCTACACATCAGCTGCAGGGGAAAAACAGCTATAACCTATACGCTGTTGCACCTTCCCTTGGGATTTATTTAATCCACGCCCCATTTGGTTAAGCCCCTTTCAATGTATTTCTGAAAAATATACATTAGGTTAAAAAACAAACAAAAACCCCAGATCATGTCAACATACAAATTCAATTGGATACTTTTCTTTGGTAAAAGTTAGAATAGCTATGGAAACCTTAGTTTATCATTTTCAGGACTCTCCGTTCCTGTTGTCTGGAGACACTGAGCTATTCTTTTCCTTCAGAGAGGCAAACCTTGTACACTGGGCTAGAGGTATTGTCTATGCCTCTGCGTCTAGTGCTATAGAGAAACATTACATTATTTATGGACAAATGGAACTGAGAAATTTCTCAATATTTGTTCCTTAATTTAATTAACAACAGTAGCTAGCTATCTGGAATCAGAAGAGGTGATCAATAAGCTATCAAGAGAATGCCACGGGAGGAGGGTGGACTGGGACAAAGATCCAATTCCAAAATGAATAGAGTAACAAATACTGTAATCTGGATCCTAATCTCTTACCCTCAATGGAGACAATGACGACTTAACCAGCAGTAGCATGAATCCATATTGGGATTCCCATGCAGAGTCCCTTCAGCTGCATATTGTAGCTCAGGTCTGTAGTGGTTTAATATGTTGACAGGTGATCATATGGTAGCTTTACAGATTTTCAGTGTTTAGTGGCTAAGGCCTTTCGTGATTAATGAACCATCATGGAATAGGAGGAGGAGGCTCGGATCCCTCCAAGAATCAGTTTATCTGCAGCCATGCATACTTTGGTGACACAATACTCCTAGCTGTAGAGAACGTAGACTGTTTCAGGACTAGGCAGTTAAGGAAAAACAAAAAGGATTTTCCCAACATGCCATACTTTTTCTTTTGGATGCTGCGCTTTGGACAATTTTAAGGAGGAAAGGCCTCCTGTGAGGTATGGTAGTGTTAAACTTGGCTATGAATGAGCCTGGAGTTCCAAAAAACCCAAAGACTGCCCCCCACAAACCAAAAAGAGCCACCACCCTATCCTCAGGCACACTGTAGTAAGGCTTGTGTTTTTCTAATAGCAAAGTTTTCAGAGGCTCTTCCTGCTGACAATTAGGAAGCATGATGGTATCATAAGAAAATACAGGGAATGAGGTACATTGGTTCCAAAGGGATAAGTTGCTAGAGCTTTTAGCTCTGTGGGCAGAAACTAGGTGGATTGCCTTGCTGAAGAATGGAAATGCTTCTTCCCAAGAGGAAATCTGCATTACTTTGGCATGTAGACTTGACCCCTGAGCTTCCATACCAATCTATATTAGTCAAGATGTGGCCTGACTGAATCAGAACATACTCCTTCCTGAAGCAATTGTGGAAATCCCAAAGAGCCAGTCTGGCACACCAACTTGATGGTATGATGCTTTTCACACTTTATTTGTCGGCTTCCCATGCTGGAAGGTTGGTGATTATGGTCAGGATTTTAGGGTCTGTACTGCACAGTGAGGTTCCTAGCATCAGGGTGGACTCCCTGTCACACCCAGGTAAAGAACTGGAACACTTTGAATTGTATCTTTCCTTTCCATATCTTGTTGGGAACAGAGACATTCATGAGAATCCCTCAATATGCAGGTTTGATCACAGAGCAAATTCTCATGTTTGAGAGCAAAGACACTTGATAAAGATGGATACAGGACACCTTGGAGATCATGGACTGGATCTTGTTAAAATCTCTCCAGTGTTGGTAAGATTCTATTCCCCTCCTAGGAGGTGATTCTCTGAGTGGGCTTGATACAATTCTCCAATCTGAATTTTTTCTTTTCCCACCATCAATCCATTCAGTCTCTTTAAGATGCAAGATTGCTTGAACATGTTCCTGATCCTTTTCCTACTATGAAAATTACTGAGTAGACTCCAGAACATTCTAGTCATTACGGACAGGTTCTGTTGTGCCTTAATCTCAAATCAGGACTAAGAGAAAAACTTCATGTTGGTTTTGATGTCTCTAGTTTTATTTCGAGTTTGGAGAAGGATGGAGGATGGATGTTAAAGATCCTTGAACTCCACACTACAACGATAGTACACCTTCCTAAACACGTTAGAAATTGATTAGACCAAGGATCTTGGAAAGTGTGATATGCTTTCCAGTAGATCCAGTTCTGGATGAATGTAACCTCTATTGCAAGTGTACTGATTGTCTGCATTGGAAGGAAACTTCAGAGAAATTTTCTAGCTCTTCCCTCTGATGTTCCATGTCTTATCCTGGAAGTAGGAAGAGTCCATTCTATAATTTTCCAGTAACACAGAATAAAATGCGCTTCTGCCATTGGACTTTACAGGACCAGGGAGCAAACTCTTTGGCTTGTTACCCCTAGTCAAGTGAAATTCTCACCTATAAATTTTGAGGCAGAAAAAGTTTGCTCTCAATAAGCCGCTGCGGCTAAGGCAGAGCATGGCAATTGTTTGGAAAAGTTAGTTGGCATGGTCCTTGCTGCCAGCCATTCCCTTCTGTGACTCCTAACAAACAGGATATTTCTTGACTTTACCTTTGCTCTTCCATAACATAGAATCAAAAGGAGTGAGGAAGAAGCTCAGTGAGGAAAGATGAG
The DNA here is from genome assembly GCA_003113815.1 of Sphenodon punctatus. Taxonomy (NCBI): domain Eukaryota; kingdom Metazoa; phylum Chordata; class Lepidosauria; order Sphenodontia; family Sphenodontidae; genus Sphenodon; species Sphenodon punctatus. Next base: position 3,052,817 of record QEPC01014088.1, on the reverse strand, counting down.
ATTTTTGCTTGCTGCTATCCGAAAATCAGCTAGAATTAAAATGGATCAGATGAGAACACCAAGTCCTAACCGCTATTTGTGCTCTCAGAGAAAGAATGTAGCCAGAGATATGGACTGATTGGGCAAGAAGCATATGTAGGAAGAGAAGTACAGCTAAAATACATCAGACTAGGGGGAGAGGTCAGAAAACAAAAATCAAATTTTTTGCCAAGTGGAAAATTAGATGACTCAAGACTCAGTTTTTCAAATTAGTCAATTTTTTTAAAATGTTAACTCGTCCTTCTCTCCCTCAGAAAACAACAGAAAATACTCTGCTTCCCCACCCATCTACTTGTTTTAAGCAAGTGTCTGTTTCACATGAAGTAAGACTCCTCCAAGTATTGCTCAATTAAAAATATGCTTACTGAAAATAGAGACCATTTATAATACCCCCCAAAAAAGATTCTATTAAAAATGTATGAACTAGGTCTAAAAGATATGCTGTATCAGGCACTTTCCTTTAATTAATAACATTTTCAGTATGACAGAGTCAAAATACTTTGCAAAAAAATTATTTTTTTCCTTAAAGAACCTGGTCAAATTTAGATTGTACAATTAGGTGTGTCAACTATAGAAATATGTGAATAATCTTTATTGTTGTGATCACTTCCCCTAACCTTCAGTGGGGCTACTGATCTAAATAACGCCAGTAATAATTACTTGGGGGTGGGGTGGGGACTGCAGGATTAGGCTTGGAGTAGTTAAATATTTTACAACATAATACATCTCACTTGCTAATCTCTATACTGCTCGGATTTGACAATATCTAACTTGGCACACACAGGATACTTAATGAATATGGATGTCTAGTCAGAAAAGGTATTACTACTGGTTACCATTAACTGGATAGCTGGGAAGAAAAAGAGGGAAGTACCTTTTGGGCCAGTATTTGGGGGAGATAAATTAGTAGAATATAGCTGAAATAAGCACTTCATTTTAGGTCTTACTTCTCCACATTTGGGTGTCAACAAATGGCTGAATACAGTGTCACTATCACGGACCCTGCAATCTTCTATTATGTTCCTGATCCACTTGTGGAGCCACTGCCTGCTATGGAAGTGTCCATAATCAAAGGGGGGGGGGGGGGGGAGGAGAGAGAGAGAGAGAGAGAGAATTTCCCCATTTTATTTGGCCACATTTTGTAACTCTTACGGAATACTCAAATACCCATTACATTATTATTTCCTTTGGCACTTAGTCTGTACATGCTTTCTATTATTCACAACTGGTCAGGCATTCTTCTTGGCACATGTACAACCACAGATAATAAAATGCATGCATTGGTGGACATGTGAATCTACATACTGTTAAGAAGAGAGAAGCTGCATGCAAACCATCCATGAAAGTTTGTATTTGATTGGCACCTAACTCTAGAATCAGAACTCCAAATCAAACTGCAAGAACACACTGTGCCACTGAATCAAATGGATAGGTGGAAGGCTGTTGGGAATTAAGGAACTAAAGCTATTATTCTCCATGGAGAACGCCAAAATAATATCTGCCTGCAGCAACCATGCTTACAGTGAAGAAGATATGCTCTCTAATCAAGCCCTGACCAGAATTTTAAAAGTCAAATATTATGAAGGGGAACACTTGTCAATTCAGAGTTGGGCAATTCTTTTTGGCTTGTTGACCTGAGGATGCAGAGAGTCAAATTAAAAGCATTCAGACCCCTACTGATTGTCAGTAGGCAGTCCATCCAATGTGGTAAAAAGATGTTGCATTGGTCATGTTTGATGCAGAATGAATTTATCAGATGGGTCCAAAAATCCTGTTATATAGAATACATGAAAATGGACTCTAGTGATTTTGTTGTTCATGTTATTCTTTGGGGATTGTTTGTTTAAAAAGACTAGTTTGTCCACAACAGTAAATATACAGTTAAAAATATATTACAATATATCCTCAAGCCAAGTCAGAATGAAAAACTCAAACTGAATAACCTAAAGATGAATCTTATCTTTTTAAAGATAAACCCACAATGAAAATATCCCAGGTATAAAAGTGACAGCTCTATGGAGTTAAGTATGTAAAATTTATACAATACTATTTGTAGGTGCATGTACAATTTCTAATAATGTCCTATTGGGAGTTTGCAATGGACTAAGGTGCTGGCAGCCAGCAAGCAGATATACTGGCATTCAAAGCAGAGATAGGATAGTTGCAGTACCACTGAGCCTGCTGAAAGGAACAGCAGAGTGCTTCTCAGGACACATATCATTCACACACCAGTCCTCATCCTGCTTCCACTGAATTCAAAAGCAAAAATCCCAGTGACTTCAATAGGACTGGATCAATCTCACCATGTGCAATATCGACATTCAGTCACAGGCTTCTTACAGAACACAGTGCTAAAGAGTCTTTGCTGCCTCTGCTTTGCTGTCTTTGGAAAACAAAGGTGGGACTTGGCTTGATGTGAACATAAGACATGTGTTTCTTATACAGACATACTGTCTTAATAACAAACTCCTGTAGAAGCTATAGCCCAGGGGTGGGGAACCTCCAGACCACGGGCCACTTCTGGCCCGTGGGGCAATTTCATCCAGCCCACCACCATGCTTCATTGTTGTGTGGCCCACGCCCGCCTCTCTGTGGCCCGGACGGACTTTTGCGGATGGCACAAACTTACTCCAGCTTACCTCTCCCCCATCAATTGATTTTAATTGATTTTTGTTTGTGGCCTCCCAACAGGTTTGTGGACAGACAATGGGTCCCCCGGCCTCAAAAAGGTTCCCCAACCCTGCTATAGCCTATCATTTCTGTTCCCTGGAGGGCTTTGCTTTTCTATGAAGGATTAGTCCACTCTGTTGTAGAGTCAGTAAGTGAGTCTGTTTCCCTTTCACTGTATACCTATAAATATAAAAAGTAACAACCTACAATACTAGTAATTGTGCATTAAGTAAAATTAAACAAAGTTATTTCTGCAGAGCTTAAAAGAAAAAAGCCCATTTGGGCTTATAAACCGAGCAAAAATAATGGAAGACTAAAGTAATGATGTATGATATTATGATCCCTACAGTGCTGCCAGGATCCTCAATATAGCATTCTCAAGGAGAACCATTGTATTGTGATGCCTAAGGCAACAACCACTTTTTTCAACACTACCAGGGCTTAGAAAAGCCCCCTCTATACAACCAATCATTTTGGTCAGATGACCTTATCTGCCATACAGAATTACTTCTATTTTCATGGATCTTTCAGATGTGACAGCCTTCAATAAAATTAATATGCAATAGCTTCTAAACTCCAGATAACCACAATAGGAAATAATGCCATTAAAGCTATATATTTTTTCAGTGTGTTGTAGTTGGACCCACCTAATCCAATCCTTAAAGATTTTTTTATATGAATGACAACAATTAAAAAAACCCACCTATAATATATGCCTTTATGGATTAATCTTTCAGAACTCCTCCTATTTCTCCACAAGGCATACAAGTCATTTAACCTCACTTTTGTAATGACTTCATTAAAAGGTAATAGGACCAGCTGATATTATCCTGAACTTTTGTGTACCAAACCCTAATTTTTAGGTTAGTAATACAAATTTACACTTATGAAGTCTATGAGTCATATACTGGCTGATGTAAGAATCTCTTCAACAATTTAAAGTGACTGTATAATTACTGGGTTCTGCTCTTCTAGTATGACAGATGATTTCCATTCATTGCAAAAGGACCGTTGCACACTCATGAATGAGTTATACCTGGACCCATGTGAAACTTAACAAGAAAAAAGGTAGTGGCACAATAACCACATTTCTAAATATATTCTTCTATACAAAATATTTTCAAGGTATAATCCTCAACTTTTTGTACAGTACTCTATAATTTTAACAACAAGATTCAGTAAAATAGTCAATATGTGAAAACTGCAACATCACATGGAATGAGCACATTGCCATTTTGCTACTTTAATCAAAATCAGGACCAGGGAAGTTTTCTAACAGGCAGGCAAAATATTTAATAGATTCTGAACCTTGACTGTACACTTCATGATTTGGCTATGACTTGATTCACACTTTTAAGATACCATAAATATCTTATGAATGTTTCAGTAGCAGAATGGCACTTGGCTTGCTCTAATAGAAACAACAAAGATGCAGTTGACCATTTTAAGAAAGATAATGTCCTTATTTGCATGCTGAAAGTCTGGTTGTGTCTCCCTATTCCAGGCACATCCATTCATTGTGCAATCTGTCGATGGGTAAACAAATAGTGCAGGATTCATCTCAGTGGGATCCAGCCTTTGGTCTAACCGAAGTCAATTCTGGGTCGATACTGAAGAACCATAGGGTAAGACTGAAAAAAACAAACAAACAAAAAAACAAACAAAAAACCACAAACAGGCAAGGAGAGCATCATTTATACCATATATAAAAAAACGTAAGCAAACATTACCCTGAGAATTTTAGGTACAATTTGCCTTGCAAGACTGTCATGGGACTGGAGGCTCACTATCCCACTCTAGGCTGTCATGACTCAGTTTCCCTGGCTTGCAGCTTTCACTGGACCAGCTCTCTCTCTATTGAGCTTGCAACGGGTGAACCTTCTTGTCACCTTTTCAGTCAGAGAGTTTCCCAGTATAGACTCTTTCACACTGCTGTTTAAGTTTCTCAAGTTCAAGTTCCTTTTCTTTCTCTTTCCCTTGTTGCTTTAGCTTTTCTAGTTCGAGTTCCTTCTCTTGTTTCAGTCTTTCAAGTTCGAGCTCCTTTTCCAGTCACATTTGCTCAAATGTGAACTGCTCCAATTTGAGTTCATGCTCCAGTTTCAGTCTGGCCAGCTCAACTTCTGTGTTTGAACCATTTTCCTACAGATCCTTCATCTCCTGGTTGCTGGTCCAGTGGAGGGGGATTTTGAGGGGGGTTTGGCAAACAAGCTCCATTCTGAGCTGGGTTCATCCCCTCAAATTCTAGTGTAAGTTGCTTAAGTTGCTGTTTAGTTTTTCCCTGTTTGGAGTTATCTGTCTTGTGCCTCTTATCAATTCTACCTTTGGCAGCCCTTTTTTGATAACTGGCCTTGACACCCGAAATGAAAAACAAAACAACTTAAGCAACTTATGAGCCCCCAATCCCATGACAAAGATGTTTATACCATCAAGCTAAAGACGATTTCACAAATGTTGATAAAATTAACACAGAACAGCTTTCAAAGTACATAGTGAAAGCTTTCCTATGCCATGGTTCAGTGGCTCTACCTCCCCAAGGTACTTGCAGGGTAAGGCCCTGAATACAGGCCAAACAGATCTCTCTTCTGCATGTAGAAAATACGTGAATTCATCCATTTGGATTTACAAATTGGGAAGTGTTGTGTTTGAAAGTGAGAGAGAAAAGGAGGTGAAACTTCTTCTCACTGGGATCTGGAAATTCCTTTTTAGAAAGTAGGGGGTTTAAGTATAGTTTTTTTCAGTTTTTCTTCTAACTTTGATGATTTCTCCACTTTAGTCTACAGTAGTTCCTGTTTAACATGAGTCAGGAGCATCTAATGTGAGCAGTAGCAGGGGATTTAAATGGTCTCTGATTTACTGGCAGAATGAAGATGCAACTTTTAAAAACATGTATATGGAAATAGCGCAGCATGCATGTTAACACTAGCTGCTAAGATACATAGGCCAATTCTAACCCCCATGTGCACAGTGCACATGCAACTCCTGAACGCACCCTGCTATGGGGACTGTGGCACACATGCAAACTGTGCACAACACGTAAGTGTGTATAAGCTGTGTTCGGCGGGGGTGGGGTTAGGATCAGTCCCACTGACTTTTTCATTATTCATCAGATAAAATACAGATAATTCCCAAAGATGAAAAAAAGCCATTGTGTACAACTCCATCAGCTTATTAACATTCTAGTAAACAGATGGGTTTATAACAGTTAGGGCATATTGGTAATTAGACTTCCAAGTGTTCTTTTAGTTATAAGGAGTAACCCTGTGATCAAATAGTAAACATATTAGACTCCATTTGCTTAACTCTAGATATGGCTACTTTAATAAGCAGGAAGTCACCTTAAATTTATCATTTAAAAATCTTTCACATTCAAACTAATACTCATTTATAGACTGTACATTTACCTCTGACTTCTACTAACATTCTAGAAAATAACTGGAAGAGTTACATCCTTAATAATTCTTGGGTAACGGCACTATGCCTAGTTTTCAAATTTTTAGTTGCATGTAGTTTCAAAATTAATAATTGTGATGTTTGAAGTAGAATTTTACTAAAATACCATCTCACTTTGGTCTAGATCTGCCCTCATTTACACCAAATAGCCCTACTGAAGTCAGCACTCTTGGAAAAGTGCAATTCATGGTGTAATTCAAACTATTCTCTTTAGTTTTGATTTTCCAAGTAACTGGAGTGTTTAGATATGCAATTTTGGCATATTCCATTGCAAAGGTATGGAGTTGGGATGCTAGTTGAGATTTTTAAAAAAATAATAATCTCTCTTTACTCCCTTTTAAAGATTAAAGGAATTGCCATAGTCAAACAAATCTAACATCCATTTTGTTCAGTACTCCCTTGCCTGGCAAGAATAACTTTTGATACTTTACAGACTATGGCTCATTATAAGTGCAATCCACAAACCACTTTCTGGGTGCAAAGCCATTAATATCAAAACGGGCCCTTGCTAGTACAGAATTGTGAGGTTTGGGATTTAGATACCTAATCTTGAAATGTTATATCACTGCGGGGGGAAGTGGAGAAATGAAGACTCTGAAATTTTCCACCCCCTTATACCCTACGGATTTATAGTACACTCTTCTCTCTCTCAAAAAAAGACTCAGGACAGCTTATAAAGAATAAAAAAATACATGACGATAAGTCATCCATATTTTTATATATATATATAAAACTTTATAAAATTATATATATATATATATATATATAAAATTAACCTTATAAAAACCTCTGAATGGATTTCAGTTATTCAATTAGATGAATAGAGTTTAGTCAGTCTTTAGTATAGAGAAGCTTTCTAATGTGAGGTTATAAGACCTCCCCGCCCCCAAAAGCAGCATGAGTTGTAATGGATGTGCTAATGTGACCTTAATGACTGTAATATGTACAGTCGTGAGTGCCTCTTACCTGATAAAAAGTGCCATCCTGTGAGCAGACTTGCGAAGATGAGCAGTTCTGACACCGAAACTGGAGGATGAGATGATTTTCTGATCAGATAAGAGGCATCCACAACCGAACACATACATTTATTATCAGTCATTTACTTTTCTTAAGTTTCAAATGAGCAAATTAATTAATTCTGAAAATAGGAAAAACTTTCTAAGAGATACCTCTGTTTTATCCTTGACTGCATCTACATCTCTTGGGAGTCTGCATTTGTGTCAACAAATGTTCATGGTGAACACTATCAAAGACAATCGGCATCCACCACAGGAAGAGATTATCAAATGGCAGCCAGCTCAGGTCTGGTCCTTACAAGTGCCTAAAACCAAATGCACTGGAGAGGAGAATGAGCTGCCTGCGCAACCATTGCCTAATAGTAACATGCCTGTTACTTTTTCCCACAAAAGGAAGTTTTCACGCAAGGTAATATAGTGTGTCAATTTGCTTCTTTTTTTTTTCCTGAAGAAACATTTTACCCAGAGAAAATAAAGTTACCCCAAAAAGCACAGTTTTAAAAATGTTTGGATGACAATCACTGGCTAATGAGAGAAATTTATAATTATCTAAAATAATAGATACATGGCTCGCCTGGGTATTTTGTATGCTCACAACTGTTCTGTAAGTTTTCCTGTATTCTGAAGTGACTTTAAGTCAGTGCAACTGTCAAGAATCCAAATGCAGAGCAGGACGAGAGCTGTGTGTGCGCATTCCATTGTTACTGCCTCATCTTTCCTAAAAAGTTTTTAAGAGTATGCCCAACACTAACAAGAAATCTAAAAACAAATTATAAGTGGATTCAGAGGCAGTATCAGCAAAATAATACTCTAAACACTTAGAATGCTGCCTTGATTGTGCAATAATGCTTTCCTAGTAACCATTTTAACTTGTCCTCAAAACTAATCAAGACTTTCAGTATAAAAATGCGTATAAAAGCAATAAACCTGTCAACATTTTTCTATGTTCAAGGGTGAAACTGGTAAGGAATTTTGTAAGATCTCTGACCAATGCCCTAATGCATTTGATACTCAGAGCTGGTAAGAGAAACAGCATACAGGAGGGTTGGAATTTACTATAGCTCAGTACGTAGCACTGTATTTTGTGTTTACCCTTAAAAGCACTTGTGAGTTACCACCACTTACACTAATGACAATCACTACACACAGTGCCAAGCTGTGCAGGATCATGTCCAACAAACAGTCGTAACATACATGAATGATTATGATCAGACCCATGTTGACTGCGTTTTCCTCATTGGTTGCAGTACTAAAAATGCAGTGAATGTGGGTCCCGGATTGTAATAAAAGAAAGCATAGACTAACAGGAAAGAAGGTGTTTTCTGACAATGAATGACTGAATTGGAGAAACTGATGGCACAAGACAATCCTACAGACATTCAACAAGATAGCCACTGCTATGCAGTATGTGTTGGCAGGTAAACTGTCCAATTTATTATGTCTTGTATTTTGGTATGTTAGCTTCAAAATACATTAGCACAGAATACGGAATTATAAAAAGCATATTTAAAAATTCAACAACTTAAATAATTTCTCTATGTCCTGTCAACCATGTATATTTAACCAAACTGGGAATTATGAATGTAAAATGGATGGACATAAGCTCTTCCTTACAGTGGTGGTGTGTTTTTAGATATCTGACCTAACTATCTAAAGTAGAAAACTTGTATTCAAATTTTGTATTCCTGAGTTTGAATCAATCCCAATAATACACCTGTTTCAGCAGTTCAATAACTAAGATTTTTAAAAGAATCTAGTGTGTGCACATGCTTAACCCTCAGATAATTGAAAAATGCACTGCATTAATCTGGTATTAGGGTAAAATAGACCCCAGTCATAATTGGAAAAAAAATAAACGCGAATGATTTGACAATGACTCGAGTTTAACATAATTTTTTAAAATTTTTATCAAGAGTTATTGTCTGTGGTACAGAAATGATACTAACACAAAAGGTATTGGGGGTCAATAGTACCCCAACATTCCCAAAATTACTGTACTGGGTGTTGAATTGACTGGGAGTTGAACTGAATGTTTGGGGTGAGTATGACCCCAGTACTGTAGGCGTGTAGTGTTTTCATTTTCCCATTCATTACAATTGGGGGTCAAATTTACCCCAATACTGTTTTAGTGAAATTCTCAATTAAAAAACAACAACTTACAACTGTGGGGGAGGGATGAACCAACACATGACAGACAACTGACCTCATTACTATTGAGGAATAAATGGAGTAAGAAGTGGTACAGGTTTGCTAAAAAAAGTTTTATGAGTGTTTTTGTACCTCAAAATCCATCTGAGAGTTAATTTCTAAATGCAGAATTTATGAGTCTCAGAACACCAAATGGGTCCAACTACGAAGGTAAAGAAGATATATATCTAAAGAAAGCAATATATATGCACACATTTACATAAAAACAATGTAAAATTATATTTTTATTTACATTTTCGCCTCTTAACCTCCATCTTGTCATATAGATGAATTCCATAGTATGATCCTTCCCCATGATTTCTCCATTGCATAGTACATCCAGCTAAAATACAAAGGAAAAACACTCAGTTTAGCTATGCAGCTTAATTAAAATCAATATTCTGAATATCAAATATTAACTTACAGAAGTTAAAAAACTCAATTGAGGCACTTAGTGCATATGTATCATACTTTGTGCAAAATTGAGACTAATTGTTAACCATGTAAAAATGAGGTCGTGGGGGAGAGCAGACAAAGCATGTTATCAGTATATTAAAATACTGAAAAGATAATAAAATTACTCTTGCTGTAAGACTGAACAACAAGCAAAATTTACACGAACAAAACAACATGTATTCTGTCTGTAATGCCATCCATGTACTCTGAAGCCTCGGTTTTTGTGTTGGCCAGTATTATCAGCTTCACTATCTCTATTTTTTTTCCTTTTGTCCAGGCAGACAGTAGTAGAAAGGAGTAGAAATAGAATTTATCAACTAAAGTATCACTCTTATTGAGAACAGGTTGTGCAAATAGAGGTGCTTTTCATAGCTTTCTAAAGGAGACAAAGGCCACAACCAACAACCACCTGTGGACTTTAACGGGACTACTTTGCAGTAAATGTTTTGTGGACTGTGGCCAAAGTTGGAATGAACTTATGTTTCTCGAAGTACAGCCCCCTCCAACAAAACTATTTTCAGTTCTGAGAGACCTTTTCCTAGATACTGAAAGTTGTCTCAAACTCAATAAGTGGCACATAATCTTGTGTGTACCTGAAATTTTTAAATTTAAAGTCTATTTAACGCTAAACCAATCTTTTACAAAGGCATTGCTATTTTCAACTTACTTCGTAAGAACTTGGAAGCTTTAATTTTAAACTTAGAAACTTTTTGATGGTTCCTACAGTTACTCGTGTAGAGCAGCGAATGAATTTCTTCATTAAACCCTAAAGGACAAGAAATAACATTTATATATGTAGGTATTACTATTTTTAAAAAATCAGCACAAAATTTCAGGTAAATAGCAAGTTCTCTCTCTCTCCTCTGTGGAGGCAGGCAGTCTTAGATGGGTTTGCCTCCTTCTCTCCAATCAGAGGCACGATCAAGGTTTTGATTGAGTGCAGGGGAGGAGTTAACCCTGACCTGGCCCTAGATCTGTTCCTGCCTTAGACAGAGCAGCAGGATAGGGTCTCCCCTTGTCCTGTTCCCTTTGCCTTTTCTTGCTGTCCCTCACTTTGGTATGCTAAGCTGGGACATCTGTCCCCTTTCCTCAAGAAGGTACAGCTTATGGCCTGTGGAGCAGGGCCCCCTCAATCAGGACTCCCCCCCCTCTTTAGGGAGGGCAGCATGGGGCTTGCAGGCAGGGGGCCCTAACTGGTGCTGAGCGCTCTCCTCCTTTATGGCTTTGCGGGAGAGTGTGGGGGGTCCCCACCCCCAAGGATTCCTACCGCTGCTGGTTAGGCAGCTAAGGTGGGACAAGGAGACCAGCTCTTCAGTCCCCAGGGGCCAGGATTCTGCTCCTTAGTGGAGCATGCTGGGCCCATGGCACTGTGGTATGTTCCTATGCTTTGAGGGAATGGTTGCCTTTCCAAATCCTCCCAGACAATCGTGAGTAGCCCATGGGAGAGGCCCCCCCTTGCTACATCAGAGGCCAAAAGGGCAGCACAGGCCCCGCTTGGTACCTCAGCCTCCAACTTGGAGATATTCAGCCTCCCGGGGAGGGCGGGGGGGGAAGAGGGAGGAACAAGGAGAAAAGACCCAGGAGTGCCCAACGGAACCAGCAAGAGCACTCCCATCCTAGAAGCTGCTCCAGAAGCAACAGCCTCAGGAACTGCTGGGCCAGGTGCAGCTGGCATGGAGGCTCCTTCTCTTTCTCCCCTTGGGCCCGCTCAGGCCGCAGAAGGCGGCACCACAAGAGGAAGCGGAGGTATTCCAGCTCCTGCTCCCCCAGCTCTAGCCCCTGCTGAGACAGTGGGCATCGGCCCAGGCATATCTGTCCACCCCACAGGCCACCTACGGGGGCTCAGAGCCCTTCTCCTTCCCCTTAGGGAAGCCCATTTCTCATGGAGACCTGGTGGAAGTTCCCACAGCAGTGTTGCAATGGCTGGGGCAGCAACTCATTTCCAGGGGGACCCAGAGGACTGAGCAACTCGTGAGGCAAATGCACACTCTTGCCATAAACCCCCTTAGCCTCATCGCCTCGTGATTGGGAGTAGGAGAGGGGGTAACCACTAGGGAGAACTCCCTCATGTCTCATACAGCGCTGTCCCCAGCCACCAGGGCAGTTCCTCCAGGGAAAGAAGGGGACAACCTTGGGGATCCCCAGGATCCTGGCAATGAACTGCAGGGGGAACCAAAGGAGGAACAGGAGCTTTCTGACAGAAGGGGCCAGAACCCAGTATTGAAAGCTGGGGCCAGAATTTTTCAGCTAGACTTATACGAGAGAATTGTCAGCAAAGTTGCCTCCAGGATAGGTCTCTTTCCTCCTCCACCTATGCCCCCCCCCCCGCAAGTGGGACACCTGGTGGAAGATGCCTTGCTGATCCTTCCCAAGGAGCAACCCAACGCTTCCCTCATACCCCTTCCTTCACTGTAATTGAAGCTGCTAAATGAAGAGTGGTAACAGCCAGCCAAGGCAAAGGGCACCCACACCCTAGCAAGGTGTTTCTATTCCCTGCCCGAGGCACAGTCAGGTATGTTTGTCCATCCCAAGGTGGATGCAGGGGCCTCCGACCTGGCAAAAGGTTCCGTGCTCCCAATGGATGGCAAAGGCACGTCCAAGGGCCTGCTGGACTGGAGTGTAGAGTGTATAGTTCTTCCTCTGCAGAGATTTTGAGGCAGCCTCCATGGCTTGCAGAGCAGCAGCCACAGCCTCCACTTTTGCCCACAACATGGTGCTCTGGGTTAAGGACATGAATGCCATTGCACCCTCCAGAGAGCTGAAGGACGGCCTGAAGAAGCTCTCGGTAGTAGCCTCCTTTGTAGCGGAAGCAGTGCTCAACTTGACTCAGTTCACCACACCGTCTATGGCAAACAGTGTGTCTGCCAGGTGGGCTATCTGGCTCAGGTCCTGGAAGGCTGACCTACAAGCTAAGATGGTTCGTACATTGGCTCTCTTCCTGGGAGGCAAACTGTTTGCGGAACCAATGTAGAATGCAATGATGGACAAACCAGAGAAGAAAAAGGGCCTTCCCATCAACCCCACCAGGAAGGATGGGAGGAGAAGGCCATAACCCAGGCAAAACTTTTGTTTCCCTTGATCCTTTTGGTGAGGAGGTTCCAACTCCAACAGACAAAGATGGCAGAGAGGATGCCAACCTGCAGGCCCAGCATCTAGGTGCCTGGCCAAGTTCAATATGGTCTTGCCCACCAGCTCTTGACTCCATGATATTCCCACTCACTTGCAGGCCTTCTACCCTCAACATAGGGGGACATCTGCAGGCCTTCCACAACCAATGGCAGATGACCACCACAGACAGGTGGATGAAGGAGACAATTTTTCATGGACACTTTATCGAGTTTGAGTCACAGCCACAAAGCTTCTTCATCGAGGTCCCAGGGACCCCAGCAAACACCAGAGAACACTACAAGCCATCAAACATCTTTTTATTTAAACTTCTTATACCCCATCCTCTCCGACCACCAGGGGCTCGGGGCAGCTTACATCTGGAGTCCATCTGAGCCATTGCACCAGTCCCACCAGCAGAATGGCGCTGTGGTGTGTACTCAATCTTCTTTACTGTACTGTACTCAAAAAGAACGGGGACACCAGAGCCATCCTGGACTTGAACTTCTTTAACCTGAGGTGCTTGTTCACCCTCTTCAAGATGGACACACTCTGGTCAATCCTTCAAGCACTCCAGCCCAACAACTTCCTAGCTTCCATTGACCTGAAGGAGGCGTATCTGCATGTACCTATCAGGGGGCCACACAGGCGCTTCCTGAGGTTTGCCTACAATGGCTGTCACTTCCAGTAAAAGGCCCTGCTATTCGGCCTGGCAGCGGCTCAGAGGGTCTTCACCAAACTGCTCATTGCTCTGGTGGAGTCCCTTCACCAGAAGGGAATCTATGTCTTTCCCTACCTGGACAACCTCATGGTGAAGGTGGAATCATGCAACAACAACATGGAGGCTGTTGAGTCGACCGTGTCATACCTTCAGGACCACGGGTTTGTGGTCAACTGGGAGACAAGAGCCCAGTGGTCCCCTCATGATGATTGTGCCACCTAGGCATGTTTCTTAACAGCAGTCAGGACAGGGTCCTCCTCACCCCAGAGCAGGAGGAGGAGATTAGGAATCTAATGGCACACATAAGGGCCAAGGGAAAGGTGGACCTGCAATCTCTGGCCCCTTCAGAACAATATGCTCCCCTGGCAGAGCCAAATCGCCTCACAGCAGAAGAGCTCTGTGAGGCTCACCCAGGAGACTCTCTCCTCCCTAGACCAGTGGCTCCCCAAGGACTGCTTCTCCGAGGGGCTTCCCATCCAGGAACCAGCCAAGGTGATGGTCACCACAGACATGAGTCTTGTTGAGCCCACTGCCTGCGGAAGCCAGTGCAAGGCACCTGGTCGCAGACAGAGACCTCTCACCACATAAACCTGCTGAAGCGTAGGCCAATCAGGCTTGCCCTCCTACACTTCAGGAGGGACTTGACGAACAAACATTTATTGATCTACAGACAGCACTACCAACATGTCGTATGTCAAATCAAGAAGGAGGGACGAGGTCCGCAGCTATGATGAGGGAGGCAGAATCCTTGTTTGTCTGGGCGGAGGACAATCTTCAATCCCTTGCAGCACTCCATGTCAAGGAAGTCCTCAATACACAGGTGGATTGGTTGAGTCACCAATTGATATGGCCAGGGGAGTGGGAAGGGCACTCAGTCAGGAAGTGTTCTCAAAGATCTCCAGGAAATGGGGAACTCCAGTCCTCTATCTATTTGCCTTAGCGAACAACCACATGACCGAAAGGTACTTCTTGATACATCAGGACCCTCAGGCAGAAAGGCTGGATGCTCTGAACCTGCCCTGGCCACATGAGCTGTTGTATGCTTTCCTTCTGATCCTGCTCCTACCCAAGGTGCTCAGAAGGATCAAGTTGGAGGGGGCGCAAATAATCCATGGTTTGTCACAATCAGAGACCTTCAGTTGGGACCAGCAATTCGCCTGCCCATTAATGATGACTTCCTCCAACAGGATCCTCTGTTCTACCAGGGACTGGACAGGTTAAGGCTAACTGCCTGGATGCTGAACGGGAGCAACTGAAGACACACAGTTATGCAAAGAGGGTGCTCCAAACACTCCTGGCTGCTTGCAGGCCCTCCACCAACAGGATATACACCATGTGGCAAGCATTCCAGCTATGGTCGGATAAGCAGGGCATCATAGCTACAGGGGCAGATATCCCAGATGTGGTTTAGAAAAAGGCTTCAGTATTAACATTCTATGCAGGCAGGTCTCAGCCCTGTCATCCATACTATCTGCACAGAGAGGGGATCCACTTGCCACACACCCGCTTCTGAAATATTTCCACAGGGCAGCTTTGGTTATCTCAGCAGCAGTAAAACATAGATTTCCGTCCTGGAGGTAAAATGTGGTTCTGGATGCCCTGCAGGGTCCACCCTTTGTTCCTCTTTAGCAAGAGTCCCTCAAGATTCTGTCCTTTAAGGCTGCCTTCTTAGCGGCCATTACGTCAGCAAAAAGAGTATCTGAGCTAGGGGCTTTGTCAGCCAATCCAGAGCTCTGTAGGTTTGACAAAGACAAGGTCTCCTTACGTCTGCATTTGGCCTTCCTAACCAAATTCAACTCGAGCTTCCACAAGAACGAGAACATAGAGCTGCCATCCTCCTGCCTGAATCCACAACACCAAAGAGAGGTTCTGTGGCACAAGCTAGGTACCAGGAGAACCCTGAAGGTCTACTTGGAAAGGACAAAGGATTTTAGAATAGAATCGGCATTGTTCATAGCCTTTAGACAGGGCAAAGGGGCAAGAAGGCATCAACCATGACCCTTGCTAGATGGTTAAGGGGGTGTATTACTCTAGCCTATACAGTCAAAGGTCTACAGGTCTCTCTTTGGAGTGTGGCCACTAATGCAGCGTTCCTACAAGGGACCTTGTTATAAGAAATCTGCAAGGTGGCATGCTGGACCTTGGTCCACACCTTCACTCGCTATTACAACCTACACACTTGTGCCTCACCTAGGGTCGCCTTTGGATGGAGAGTGTTTCAAAGAGTGCTTTCGTAACACATATTCCTAAGTCCATGAGGGCATGGCCACAATTCTCAATGTTCCACAAAGAAAGGGAGGGAACTACTTCTTGGGAATTTCCCAAATAGGAATGCCCATCTCCACAGGAGAGAAAGGAAAATTTGGTTCACTTACCTCGTGAATTTTCCTTCTTTCTCCTGGGGATGCAGGCAGTCCGGACCACCCTAGTGGAACTTTTTAAATAGCTTTTTCCCTCTTGCAACACACTGTGCCAGATACATGTTCCGGACTTCTGATCTAGCGGTTTAGAAAACTTAGTTGAGGGAGCACAGGGTTGCCCTATCAGAGCCTGTCCCACTCTCCCTTCCTCTTTTCTTAGAGGTTCGAACGTTCTTCTTGGGGTTCTAGCCCCTCCAGTTCTTTCTCTTACAAAAAGTTGGTTATGCATGTTGAGTTTGTATAGAGTTTAATTAGCTTAGTCAGAAACAGTATCAGGGGCCAGGTCAGGATTAGCTCCTCCCCTGCATTTCAGTCATCAGTCAAAGCCTTGATCTGCTTCTGATTGGAGAGAAGGAGTTAAACACAACTACGACTGCCTCCTCCCCAGGAGAAAGATCCAAATTTCCCCCTTTTTTTTTTAAAAAAAAGAAACAAACCCACAAGAACACATTGTTGAAAATATACAACTTTTGATAAATTTCTAATACATGCCAAAATGAACATTTTTACTGCCAACTGATTTTAATGAACTGCTTTTAAGTTCTGCAATTTAGCTTTCACTGTGGTATTCATTTACAAGATTCCCTTTGCACTCCATCGGTGTAAACCCTATTAAGGTAAACAGGACTTGCGCCAGCAAAGCATCTTGTGGCTCAGTTTCTTAGGTTTGAAATGAACACTTTTTTGATTGAGGTTGAATGGTTATTAAGCATTTACTTGAAAATATTTGAAACTATTCTATTATTAAGCATTTCAGTTTTGAGCCTCTTACCAAAATGCATATAGGGAAATTTCCTTACCTGTGAATTTCCATTCTTTTCTTGAAGCAGGGTGGACAGTCAGAACTGACGGGTTATGTCCCTACTCACTCAGCAGTAGGCAGGATCCAGATGATTGACAGCCACTGCTAGTGGGAGGGATATACCCCTGCACCAGCTCCCCAGGACATAGCTGCCAAAGCTAACTTAGTAAACTAGAAATAAGATTTTAACTTGAACAGTAAAGAACAACAGAGATTAAAAAAATTCAGGCACAGATGGGAAAAGAGAGATGGAAAAAAGTCCCTAGACTCTACTCAAAAGCCCTGTCTGATCCTCAGAAGTGGAATCCAACATGGGTGGGACTGACTGTCCAACCGGCTTCAGGAGAAGAATGGAAATTCACAGGTAAAGAGGTTTTCCTTACTTTTCGCAGGGTGGACAGTCAAAACTGACAGGAAATCCCCAAGCAGTGCCTTTCCAAGGGAAGGCGGATTCCCAAAAAAGAAACAGTCTTGTCCCATCTGGGTCCAATTCCCAACTGGACTACGTTGGAACTCTTTCAAAAACCCAACAGCCAAAATACACTTCAGCAGATGCTCGAGAGTTGTCCCTGTAATGTCACATGAAGGAATGCATAGAGAACCAAGTGGTCACTCCGCAGATTTCCTCCACTGACACCCTACCCAGGAGCACCAAAATCACAGCTGCCCCCGAAAGGATGCACTGTAATTCGCATAGGAGGAGGAACCTCAGAGGCCTTGTTAGTCTTTGATATGCAAGTGCTAAACCAGCTAGATAGGGTACTTTTTGAGACCTTCCCTCCCCTTCTCCCTGGGGGGTCCTCCTGGACGGCCAGTTAGCACAGTAGGGTAGATCCCGCTATCAACCAGTAGGAGGCAGACATGACGATTTTTGTATAGTGTCCCAGGGATCTCCATTATTCCCAGTTGTTTTTCTGCCTTCAAACTGGTAGGAAGCAGGCGAGCTGCCTCCATCATGAACAGACAGAAGCATGGCAGTGAACGTTTTCTAAATAGAGCTCCAGGTGCCAGGGGAGGAGGAAATCCCCCCTTGTTCACCTCCCCCTCCTGGTGAGGGGGTAAGGAGTGTGGTGCTGGGTTCCCCCACTTTTCCTATGGGCAGGGGGCCCCCGAAGAGCGGGGGGAGGGGTAGCGTCTTACCTGAGGGGGGTACTACCGTCCTCGGGATCGCCTGACCCACTGGGAGCCAGAACAAGCACAGTCTCTACTGCGGCAGTGAGCCCGGAAAAGCTGAATCTGGGGCGCCCGCATCCACCAGATCCCCTCCCATGAGGGAGGCGGGGAAGTTCAGGTAGGGAGAGCAGCGCCCCGGGAGAGAGGAACGGCTCAGGGGGTAGGGTACTCCCCACACTCCCCTTCCCAAACGGCACTCAT
This sequence comes from Sphenodon punctatus, assembly GCA_003113815.1. Taxonomy (NCBI): domain Eukaryota; kingdom Metazoa; phylum Chordata; class Lepidosauria; order Sphenodontia; family Sphenodontidae; genus Sphenodon; species Sphenodon punctatus. Next base: position 3,034,577 of record QEPC01014088.1, on the reverse strand, counting down.
CGGGATACTGGAGGGAGGACAAGGCGGGCAGGTGGGCGTGGAACCACTGGAGCAGGCAGAGCCAGGCTGCAACTCCCCTCCCTTCCCCTGCCGGGACGTGCCTCCACGCATGTGCGAAAGGCTGAGCGCGCAAAAGCGCTGACATGCCCCGTCGGTGGAAGAGAAGGGCGCAGTTGGATTTTCTTCTCGTGTCCAGCCCTGGCGGTAGGCCCAAAAATCCCAGTGGGAGACCCTCCAGAGGGCCATGTCTTCCAAAAAGAGGTTGGCAACGGCAGCAGCAATGGCGGCAGCAGAAACAGGTGAGGAGAGAGCAATAAGCCCCGCTTGCCCCACTCCTCCTCATCAGGACCCACACATGGAGGTTCTGAAGCAGATCCTGGCAGAGTTACAGTGAAAGCAATCTCCCCAGAGACAGGAGGGAACAGCATGCAAGGGCTGCTCTAAGGGGGTGGGGAAGGGAAAGAACCCCAGGCCCAAACGTCCACGCCGGGCCACAAGACCCCTGGACTCCCCTACCTTGGAGGAGGTAAACTCAGAAGAGGTCATGTCAGTCTCCTCTTCAGATGAGGGGAGACGCCATAGGAGAAAGCAACCCCTCAGAAGAAGCAGGGAGAAGTCCCCCCCACCATAGGTATGGAGGGGGAGGAGGAGGATGACACCCAAGAGTTAGGGGGGAGTAATGAAGAGCTGGAGTCAGGAGATGAGGCAGAACCCTCTTCCCCAGAAGAGGGGGAATTGGAGGACACAGAAATCGAGACTTCAGTTGATCCTGATAGACAATTCCCCATAAAATATAGGGACCAGATCTTCGAACAAGTGATTAGAGCATTGCACCTACAACAAAAAAGGAGAAGCAAGCTTCCTCGGAGTCCTCAGAAGAGGAAGAGGGAGCAAGGGAATACATCCCTAGAGCCAGGGACAGGGGATGGTGCTTGACAAAGCATACAAAAAAATCATAAAAAGGGAATGGCAACAGTCAAACCAATTGTTCAAAATGAACAAAACACAACATTTCCTATACTCCTTATCAAAACATAAGGAGGCGCTCTTGGCAATACCAAACGTAGACGCGGCAGCCACCTCGTTGGCAAGAAATTCTGTGTTCCCTACGGAGGGAGAATGTTTTCCCCGAGATCCCACAGATAAAGGGATAGAGTGCAACCTCAGAAGAAATTTTGAGGAGGTAGTGGCAGTCATAAAAATGGCCACCCTAACATCTTATTTTTCCAGGGCGCTCATGACCTGGATCAAGAGGGCCAGAGACCCCAAAGTGTCAATGAAGATGACAAGAATTTTATCCACTAGGATCCAACTAGTCTATGCGTTCATCTCAGATTCCTCCACAGACATGCTGCGATGGGCGGCAAGAGCGGTGGCCTCCAACGTCGCAGCACGTCGTCGCCTCTGGCTCCGGTCGTGGAAAGGGGACCCCACAGCTAAAAATACCCTGGTGGGGGGCCCACTCCAGGGGGCAAAGTTCTTCGGAGTATGCCTAGATAAAGTGCTCACAGATGCTGCTGACAAGTCGAAAAAACAGACTGCAAAGCATAGGCATTCTAAAGAAAAAATTTCGTCCCTACAGCTCACGCCAAGCATCGGGGAATTCTAGGCGTCCATTCTTCCCGAACAGAGGTCATCAGAATAGGTACAGACCAAGATGGAACATGCAGAAGGGATCAGGTCCCAGAGCCAAGCAACGCCAAGGACAGGGACATAGCAAACCAGAGGCATGACTGCCTAGTACCACCACAGGACCAACCCAAGCTAGGGGGCAGACTCCAGGAGTTCATAAAAACATGGACAGAAACCACCCCAGATTCTTGGGTCATACAAACGGTCCAGAGGGGATATTCAATAGAATTCGACCAATGCCTTCAAAGCTTTTTCACTGCCTCACCAAGGTCCCAAACCCCACAAAAACACTTAGCAATGTCAACAGAAATCAAAAGGCTCCAAACCATTGGGGCTATCGAGAGGGTGCCGCCAAGCGAACAGGGATCAGGGTTATACTCAATCCTGTTCCTCGTACCAAAGAAATCTGACGAGTGGAGGGCGGTACTCGATCTGAAGCACCTAAACAAGTCAATCAGAACAAGAAAGTTCAAGATGGAAACGCTACAATCCATATGGGTAGCAATAGACAGAGGAGTGGCTAACATCACTAGACCTCAAGGAGGCCTATTTACATGTACCAATACTGCCAACCCACAGACAGTGGCTGAGGTTCAAGTACAGACATCTACATTGGCAATACAAGGCCCTCCCTTTTGGTCTAGCAACGGCTCCCAGGACGTTCACCAAGGGCTTGATCCCCCTCATAGCAAATCTGCACAAAGATGGGATCAAGACCCACCCCTACCTGGACGACATCCTCATCCGATCACCGTCATACGACCAGGCGATAAGGGACACCTCAAGGGTCATACAATACCTACAGAATCACGGGATTGTCATAAACTTCAAGAAAAGCCATCTAAACCCGTCCCAGTCCCTCGAGCACCTGGGAATGATCATAGACACCCCCAAAATACGAGCTCTTCCTCAACCAACAGAGACGTCAGAGCTTGCTTTGCATAATCAATCAGGTATACAAGAACCACAGATCCAGGCTGAAAGAACTCGTCAGTCTCCTAGGCAGTATGATTTCTTGCATGGGAATCATAAGGTGGGCCAGATTCCACACCAGGCCTCTACAATGTTTCCTGAGACCGTGGCAGGACCATCTCACGCAAGGGGAGAACCCTTGGTTAACAGTACCGGAAGGCAGTCAAAAGATCTTTCCACTGGTGGTCCCAGAAGGGGAGACTCAGAGCGGGGATCCCACTGATGGACCCAGACAGATTGACAATAACTACAGATGCGAGCCTTCGCGGATGGAGAGCGCACGCACAGGGCAGAACGGTACAGGGCAAGTGGTTGACTTGGGAGAAGAGACACCACATAAATTGGCTAGAATTGAGAGCAGCATACCTAGCCCTTCGGGAGCTCACCCCATCGATCCGAGGAAAACATGTGGTCATCTATACAGACAACACGGTGGCAAAAGTATATATAAACAACCAAGGAAGATCGCGGTCGGAAGCTCTTCATCAACAGGCCTCAGCCCTGATCAGATTGGCAGAAGCAAACCTAAAGTTGGAGCAGTACACATACCAGGGATCAAGAATACACAAGGCAACTGGTTGAGTCGGGAAACACTGGACCCGAGTGAGTGGCTCCACTCAGTGACATTCAGATCTATAGTAGAAGCCTTCGGAACTCCGGAGATGGATCTCTTTGCCTCACCAACCAACACAAAGACAAAGAGATTCATAACCAGGTTCCCAGATCCTAAAGTAGAAGATTTCGATGCCCTGAACCGGGCATGGCCACAAGGTCTCCTATACGCTTTTCCACCTTTTCCTCTGATCCACAGGACGGTGGCAAAGGCCAAGAGGGAAGGAGCAGAATTGATATTAATGACCCCCTACTGGCCTCGGCGACCGTGGTTCGCAGATCTTCTAGAAATATTACTGGAACCTCCACTCAGACTTGCATTCAGACAGGACATTCTATTGCAGGGGCCAATCCTTCACAAGGATCCACTAGCCCTCAAACTAACAGCCTGGAGATTGAGAGGGAGGCCCTTAGGAAGCTAGATTATTCTCAACAGGTCCTACACACCATGCTCCAGTCTAGATGCCCGGCAACCAAGCGCATTTACCAGAGCACTTGGGCTTGTTTTGCGGGGTGGTGCCAGGGAAGGGGAGAGAGACCAAACAAAGCCTCAGTTAAGGTGATTCTGGATTTCCTGCAAGCGGGTCTGGATAGGGTTTTAAAACCCAACACCTTGCAGAGGCAAGTTGTGGCCATAGGAAGCGTTCTTGGCACGGTTAGGGGTGAAAGGATTTCTAGGCACCCTCACATAATTCGTTTTCTCAGAGCAGCCAGGGTCATTTCCCCCCCTGTGAGTCCCGTTTCCCCTCTTGGGACTTAAACCTACTCCTAAAGGCTTTGACTAGCACACCTTTTGAGCCTATGGAGGAGGTGTCACTGAATTACCTATCTCTATAAATGGCTTTCCTGATAGGTATTACATCAGCACGAAGGATTTCAGAGCTGGAGGCCCTTTCCATAGAGCCAAATCTCTGCTTGTTCAGTGAGTCATCCGTATCTCTCAGACTTGACCCGTCCTTTCTCCCCAAGGTAAATTCCCTTTTTCATAGAAACCAAGAGATCGTTCTGCCATCTTTTTGTCCAAATCCTTCTCACCCTCAGGAGAAGATATGGCACACCCTGGATGTCACCAGGGCCCTTAAGATTTACTTAGATCGTACAGAACGATTCAGAAAGTCAGCAGCACTGTTTGTATCTTACGGTCTGCACAACAAGGGGAAAAAAGCCTCAAAAGCAGTAATAGCTCGTTGGATAACACTATGCATAAAAGAGGTATATCGAGCGCGGGGGAGAGGTCCTCCGGAAGGGATCTTCGCCCACTCCCTAAGAGGGGTGGGTACTACACAGACCTTTAGAAACGCAGCCTCCTATTGGGAAATCTCTAAGGCTGCAGCGTGGGCCTCGGTACATTCGTTCACGAGGCATTATAAAATTCCTTTACATGAGTCGGCTGAAGCCGCCTTTGGGAGAAGGGTGTTACAGGCAGTACTGTAAGCAGTACCTGAATCAGCTTAAAGTCCTCTTCATTTAGCCCTCCCATTTTTTCAGATATAATTTGAGGGACACCACTTGGGAAAGTCCCTACTGTGCTAACTGGCCGTCCAGGAGGACCCCCAGGGAGAAATGAAAATTGGGCACTTACCTCCTGAATTTTCCTTCTACTGGGGGTCCTCCTGGATGGCCAGACCCTCCCGGAATGAAGAGGAATTCTGGGGGGCAGGAAGTTAATTTTTTTACCTTTAAGGGTCAGTTATAGGGCAAGGTTGACGGTTGTCTAGACTGTGACCATATTCTTAAAAAAAAAGAAAGGTTTTTTCCAAAGGAGATACACACTGATGTTTTGTTCCAGAACTCACGATGAATCTGCTTAGTTTTTTTATCGTTACTAGGATGTTATCCAATAGATTAGAAGGCTGGAATATACTGGAGTAATGGAGATCCCTGGGACACTGTATACAAAAATCATCATGTCTGCCTCCTACTGGTTGATAGTGGGATCTACCCTACTGTGCTAACTGGCTGTCCAGGAGGACCCCCAGTAGAAGGAAAATTCATGTAGTAAGTGCCCAATTTTCCTTTCTCATAGCCCAGAAGGCTAGAAATGGGGCAGAGTGGCTATACTTATTCATGTAAATTTTGAGTGCCTTCCTGACACCTGATCTATGCTATTTTCTCTCTCTAGGGTGCTGGTGATTGGGACAAAAAGAGGGCAGATTCAGTTCTAGATCCCTATGAAACCTCAATCTTTTGTATGTATGTGGGGTCTAACCTCAGGACCACCCTGTATTTGTGAAAAATGCACTTTTGAGTCAAAACAAAGAGTCCCGAATTTTAAGACTCTGCAAGTTGAGGTCATGGATAGGTCTAAGATTTGTCACGGGGGTCACGTTTCTAGTGATTTTTTACCCCCTCCATGACTTTTTCTATTTGCTTCAACTCTGACCACAGGGACTTCACTCTCATAGATTTTAGGGAGGGGGGTTGCTCTGCCGCTCTCTCCTACTGCCTTTGCTCCCCAAGAGGGGGAATTGCTCTGCCTCTGAACACAGCATTTCCTCAGGATTACAATTTAAGAGGGGGGCTTACAATCTAAGAGGGGCTGTTGCTCTGCCTGGGGTTCTTCCGGACTGGAGCTTTCTTCCCGCCTGGGGCCTAGAGGTGGGTGGGTGGGGGTTGGTCTGCCTCTGACCACAGCATTTCCTCAGGTTTACAATTTAAGAGGGAGGCTTACAATCTAAACGGGGGTGGGTTGCTCTGCCCGGGGCTTTCTTCCAGTCTGGAAGAAACATTGAACAAAAGTAAAATGAAATTATTTTTTACCAATGACTTTTCTGTGACTTTTTATCGTTTTTACCATGACCTGGTCATGACTTTTTAAAAAAACTACCGTGACAGAATCTTAGCCCTAGTCAAGGACACCAGGAATATTGTCTTTAACTGTTAAAATGAATGGTGACATCTGCAGAAGCAGGTCAAAAAGGAAAATCCAGAGACTTACCTGGTGAATTTTCCTTCTTGTCTATGACACAGGCAGGCAGGCCTGTGCTTGGTGTCGCTCCTCTCCCAGAGGTGTAGGCAGGATCCAAAGCCTTGACTGGCAGCCTCAGCCTGGGGGAGGAGCCACCCCTGCTTTACTGCCCAGAACTGATAGTAACAAAGCTTGTAAAAAGAACTATTAACAGTTGAAAACAACAGAAACAAAAGACCCAGAAGTCTGGGTATATCTCACTACTATCAACAAACAGGAAACTGGAACCCTAATTTCACTAAGAAATGTGGTTCGAATGTACAGCCTGAATCCACAGGACCATTGCGCAGAATGTTTACCAGCAAAAAGACGAGGCAAAGAGTGATGAAAAGGATGGGTCCAACTGCCTGCCTGTGTCATAGGCAAGGAGGAAAATTCACCAGGCAAGTCTCCAATTTTTCCTTTCTCTGTCTAGGTCGCAGGCAGGCAGTCCTGTGCTGGGACGTACCCAAGCAGTACACTAAAAATACCACCAACTAGGGTGGGTAATTTTGTTAAAACCAGGTTCATCTTAGCCTGGTCTGTCCAGAGGTTTCATGCCAGCACCCTCTGCAAAACCCTATGGTCAAAGGCCGCTTGTGCTGAAGCCCAGGTGTGAATATTATAGTGGTGCATGAAGGTGTGAACAGGTGACCAACACACAGCTTTACATATGTTATCTACAGTGTTAGCTATTTAGATGTTCCACACCACTCATAATTTTATAAACTTCTATCATATCCCCACTCAGTTGTCTCTCCTCTAAGCTGAAAAGCCCTAACCTATCAAGCTGCTCTTCGTACGGGAGCTGCTCCATACCCGTGATCATTTTTATTGTCATTCTCTTTATCTTTTCTAGTTCTACTATGTCTTTTTTGAGATGAGGTGACCAGAACTGCACACAATACTCCAGGTGCAGTTGTACCATAGATCTATATCGAGACATTACAATATTTATATAGAGGCAGAAGTCTGAGACATGCGCCAGCACTGTTGGGCTCTTTCTCCAGGAGGAGAGAAGAACACCACCCAAATCCCTGTGCTACCCTCCAGGGGGAGTGGGGGAGCTTGTTCCTATGTTGGATCCCCAAAACGGCCCAGATTTGGAAACCCCTGTCTCCTAACTAGCTAGACTGGAGGGTTGTGGGGCAGAGGAAAAAGAGATAAATAAAAGGAAGAAAACATTACAAGGCCTAATTTCCTCTCAAGAGAGAAAGTGAAAGGATCCTACTCTGTTGGAGGCAGGAACAGTTCTGGGGGGCAAAGCTGGGGTGGCTCCTCCCCTAGGCTGCGAATCAAGGCTTTGGATCCTGCCTATGCCTCTGGGAGAGGAGCAACACCCAGCACAGGACTGCCTGCCTGCGGCACAGAGAAGGTGGGTGCATCAAAGCCTTGAAGACAACATTCAGCCTCCAAGTGAAGAACCTGTGGTTAAACAGTTGGCAGGTGAGTTGTGCTCCCTTGAGGATCCCCTAACATGAGGGTGTGAGGAAAAGAAAGGTTGGGGTCTCCACAGCAGTTCATACTCGAGACAGTATTAGCCTTGAGACCCATTTTGAGACCCCACTTCCTGGAGAAACTGCAGGACCTCCGATAACCTCACACTGGCGATCCTATACCAGTGTACGAACTCCACCCAAGTTGCACCATATACCTTGTTGGTCAAATATATGAGAGATGTTAACAAGTTATCCACGAGATTACCAGAGTAACCACAGGCCTTTCAACAGCCAAGATAGAACCCTTTCAACAGCTACGCAGCAAGCTGAAATGTCTGTGGGTCCAGATGAAGAACCAGTTCCTGGGATAGGAGATTTGGACTCGTAGTGTGATGTAGTGGGCTAATCCTGGTCAGAGATGACCACCACTGGAAACACTCCGTCACCTTTCAAGGAACTGTGATTGGCAGATGGCAAGGAGGCTGCAATCTGTTGCTGGAACAGTCAAAGACCTATTATAATGGATGCAGATGAAACCGGCCCAGCCCACTGCATCCAAGCAGCAGACTAGGCTGCCAAGCACCTGAGCCAGGAATATCAGATCCGACTAGGTCTCGCTTTGGAGTTGATCGATTCAGCTCAGCAGCTTCATTACTCTTTCCTCTGACAGGAAAACCTGATCTAGGCTGATGTCCAACATCACCTCCATGTACAGAAGAGACTGACCCTCCTGTTCCCCCGACGACCCAACGGATATCATATAAGAAGGTTGTCAAGGTGGGATACATGTGTAACCCCTGTTTCCAAAGACGTGCCACTAGGACAATCAGGATCTTCGTGGATATCTTGGGTGACAATGAGAGGTCGAATGGGAGAGCTCAGGGCTGAGAGTGGCTGCTGCCAAAGGCAAAATGAAGAAACTTGCAGTTTACCTGATGAATGGAGATGTACAGGTAAGTCTCCCGCAAGTCAATGAACGACAGAAGTTCCCTGGCTGGAGCACACTGATGATGGACCTGAGCATCCCTACCATGAACTTCCTGTGCTTCCCACTTTTATTCAGAGATTTGAGGTTGGGGATTGTCCTGATGTCCCTGTTCTTTTTGGGTACTGTGAAGAAAAAAGAGTAGATAATACAGTACACTACTGGAACACAGGCACCACCTCTATGGCTCCTATGTCGATTAGGTGTTGAATGGCTCCCAATGGAAGTAGATGTTTAGCCAGATCCCTTGATGTGGGAAAGGATGGGAAATGATCCTTTGGGGAAAGGCGAACTCTATCAAGTACCCACAAGAAATTGTCTCCCTCACCCAGTTGTCAAATTATGATGTCACCTACTGGTCTGCAAAATGTTGTAGCTTCCCTTTGATCAGAGGTTCCACGGGGAGGGGGAGTAGCCAGACAGATGAACCATTGGGCTGGCCCTGTTGGAGGTAGGCTGTTTTTTTCTGAAGCTGTTCTGGTTCTGTGGACCCTTTTGCCAGCTGTACCTGGCTAGGTGATACTCCGCACATGGCCAACAACTTCTTTGGCCCCAAAAGCAGGGATGAGGACAACCTGAGGTGCTGCTTTTGTGGTATTGAGATGCTGTGGTTTCTGCTGTTCTGGCTCTGTGGTAAGAGCATTGTCCATTGCTTACCTGAAAAGTCTGTCACTTTGATAATGAGCTCCAGACAAGACAGACTTAGAAGGTAGGCCCACCTTCCATGGTCAAAGCCAGATGGAACATCAAGTCACTACGTTTGTTGCCATAGCTCAAGCGTACAGCTGTATAGCATGACAGGTGACATCAGAGGCATAGGCTTCTGAGGGAGAGAGCTTCTTGATGATGTCTTTCTACTCCTTAGTCGCTGCTTTCTCTAAGGGAGAATCCCATAGAAAAACTGCTCTACTGAAGCTTGAAGCTGAGGCCGTAAGAGTTAGGGAACATGCTTAAAGGTTATTACTGAGGTTAATATCTACATTCCTATCTAATGGGCCCTTTGGATAGCCCTCCCCTTTAGCTGACAGGTCAGCAGACTTAGCTAGATTAGCTGCTGATGCCTCTACCATGGATAAACTAACCAGCTGCTCCTGGTACTTGGGGACAGAGTATAAGTGCCTCATGTACTTGTGGGGCCCCTTAAATCTGGAAGGCTGCTCCCATTCTTCCTTAATGGCATCTAGATAAAACTGAGCTAGCAGGAGGTCAGATAGCCTAGTCCCCTGCTTAGGAAAGTCTTTTTATTCTTCTTAGGGGGATCCTGTTCTGGGGCGTGGCAGGAAGGGAAAGCTCTAAATCAGTTTCTCATAACACTCTGCCTCAAAACAATCTAACCCCCAGTGGTTCCTCCTGCTTCTTGATCTCAGCACCAGAGCGCTCCCCAGCCTCCTTCACTGGCCTGGAGGGAGAGAGCACGAGAGAGGAGGGGACTGAAAAGATGAAGAGGGGGAACGAGCCCTCTTTTCCCCCTGCTTTTGGGCCCCTTATGGCGGGCCTTACACTTATTCTTTTTCTTACCCCTGTGAGCCCTGCTCTGCTTGGAGCCCTCTGAACATTCCCTTTTCTCCCTTCTTGCCTCTCTGGGGAGAAGGGGAATGGAAAGTGAAGGAAGAGGAGTCCCTCAAGGGGTTTTGTAAGGGAGACTCCTTAGGCCTGGATTTACACTCCCTAGGGCCAGCAACGGGAGAGGCAGAGTGCTCTTTAACGGGTAAACTCAGACTCCCCAATCCATTCTCCAAATTATAGGCTGGGGTATTACTGCCCTGGGGTCAAGGTCATGCCAGGAGGTGGGGGCATGAGGCAACCTGCCTCCCCAGTCACACCAACACAATCTCAGGTACATCATCCAGCAGGGGAGCCTGGTTTGAGGGGGTTGGAATGCCCAGGTTGGGCGCACTCACCCTCTGCGGCTGCACTGGAGTTTCCTGGGTCTGCTCCACTGTGTCCTCCACTCTCGGACTGAACATCGCCCTCTTGGCTGGGGAGCACTGTTGTGTCCGACTGCCAAGATTTCCCGTCTCTGGAGCCATTACCGCCTCGTGGAGTGCAGGAAGGGGAAGGGGCGGTTAGTATGAGGCAAGCCTGCCTCAGAGGAAAAAAGGGTAGGAAACAGCCTAACCATGGCTCTGTGCTGTTGCTGCTCAAACTCCCTTTCACGCAAGTGGTGGAAGAGGGAGGAGAAGCCTGCAACGGCCAATACTCCCCCCACCCCGCACAAAAAATAGGACCCCCCACACCTTAAGAGGGGGGAAGGGACAAAACCGGGAGAAGGAACCATCCTCCCCCCCTAGCCCTGCCCTGCCGCTCAGAGTCCTGCCTTTCTGAGGAGCAGACAAGGGTGAGGGGGGCTAGCCCCAAAACAAACAAACCAAAAAGTAGAAATAAAAGCCTATAGCCTAAAACAGGTCCCTGATGGAGCAGAGGCCCCTGCTTCCTGCTCTTTTGCAAGGCAGGAATGGCCTGGAAAACTGGTGCAGGGGTATGCCCCTCCCACTAGCAATGGCTGACAATCATCTGAATCCTGCCTACTGCTGAGTGAGTAGGGACATAAGCAGTCAGTTCTGACTGTCCACCCTGCGAAGAGATTGAGAATGTGAATTATTGTTCACTGAATGGATTAATCATAAACTAGGCAGACAACTTTGAAAATTCCTAGATTCTGCAAATGCTTCCATGAGAAAGCACAGAGTTTTTGTTTATCAAAATTCCATCCCACAGAATGCAATTCAAAAGCCCCTGAATGGTGCTGTACTACTAACGTAAGTAGCATATTTTGGCAACAACTTACTTTTACTACGTTATCCCCTGACTGTCCATTGTTGCGTAAACAATCGAGACAAATAGCAATCTGTGGGTCACTCCTGTGATAGTCTTTATCTTCTTGATTTTCATCACCTTCATCGTCTAATTTGGACTTGTCAGCTCTTGGACTTTCACCTGTAAAACATAAATATTGACATTTACTTAGGGGCAATGCAATTCAAAAGTACTGAGCTGCACTAAATACACATGCATAAAAGAGGACACATGAAAAGCTGACTTCTCCTAAGCTCTTTTATAAAACCTGTAATCTAAATATTCTTAAGTAGCATGGCTTTCTAAAACTTGTAGTTAAAGACATGAGCAAACCAGACTGAATTTCAGTCCAATCATTTAAAAAAAATCATTGCTCAATTTGCAATTTTTGATAAGAGTTTATTATGGAAACTCTAATTTGAAATGCCAACCAAGAATTTCTATCTTAAAAACAATGACTGGGAAAGTGACTAGAAATGAATGTGGAAGTCTAGCTGTGTTTATTTCTTCTAATAACTTTTTTTTTAGTCAACACCATTTAACCAGTCAGAGTTCCTATCACTGTAACCTACATTCTCCCTAGCCTGCTTCCCCCATGTTGGGCATTAATTTGCATTGTCAGCTCTGAGCAGGCTGTACCTATACAGAGCCAAGGACACTAGGGTCCACCTCTTGACTCAGGCTTCTGCATGTTATGACAGTACAAATAAATAATAATCATACAGTAACATAAAATAGACTTTTGTTTGCTTTGAATAGACTTGGAAGACGATACACAATTGCCATAACATTCTTTTGGTAATAGTGGTGATTTCTAATGCCCTTTTTTTATTCATGTAGCCATGTAAATAGCTTTCTGCAAATGACACTAACAATTAACAGAAACTGAACAATTCACCTTCATTGATTAAATTGGTTAAAATTAAATGACTGGTATAATTTTTATAACTGTGGTGTAAAAAATAATAATCCATAATTTATACTGTATTGCCATTATTCTGCTACTTTTTCTTGTTTTGTATGGGGCACCCTTTCTTTTACTAATTATGCTGAGTAATCAACATACAATCTACATTTATCTTTAATTAAAAATAATAGCTATTAAAATACAAACTAAAAATCTGAATGTTAAACTGGAGAAAAACACAATTTAAATAATTTAAGGTATCAACTCTGAACCAGACTCATGTAAAAATGGTTTACAAAATAGGCCCTTTTCACACAGACACTCTACCACTGATAAAATGGGTGGTACATTTTATTATACATGTTGCAGGGCTGCAGGTGTGCTCTATGGGTGCCCTGCAACATGTATAATAATTTTATCCGTGGTAGAGTGTCTGCATGAAAAGGGCCAGAGTCAAACTGAGTTGGAATGATTATTTAAATACTCTTTCAAACTGGTTATGTTTTTCTATTTTTATCCCAGACTAATTATACATGAGTAAGACACAGTAAAAACATAAAATCAGAGCCAAAATTGTATGGAAAATAATCCTCCCTAATTCTTAACAAAGCTGCATGTAATTACTTACCTGTATATCCCATTTTTAAGGCCCTTTTCACACAGACACTAACACTCATAAAATGGGTGTTACATTTTATTATACATGTTGCAGGGCACCCAGAGCACACCTGCAGCCCTGCAACATGTATAATAAAATGTAACACCCATTTTATCAGTGTTACAGTGTCTGTGTGAAAAGGGCCATAGTTAGGACTTGTAGCCATTAGTATATTACTGAGTTTAACATGAGACATTTTCATTTACCCCTGCTAGTTTTTGGCTTTCTGTAAAGAGGATATGATGTACCAAACTACGGAGAAAGGTTCTGAGAAATTCCAAGAATTAAACCTCTTTCCTCTCATAACGGGCAAAGTGTACACGCCACGAGTCTGCCTGTGGAGATTATCTGAAATTCACGGCTTCCATAACATGCAGAAGAATTTTTATAACTGAAATTTTTACTAGTTACTAATGTTGAAAAAACATAGTTGACTTAATTATGGAACTGGGTTTCCTGTTAAGACTCTTTTTGAACAGACACAAACCAATTACCTTCCAATCAGATGATCAAACCAGTAACACGGGTAAAAGAAATCTCATCTTACAGGATAACCCTGATAGGAATTCAAACTCCCCTCCAGGGTCTTAACAACTCTGGGCTATTTCCCAGAAAAATCCTTGGAGCTATTACAACTATGATCTTTGTCCAGGCAACTTTCCAGGCATCAGTTGTGATGGTCTGTTACAAGCATCATATTGAAGAATTACGCAAGGAGGATGGGAAGACTGAAATCCCACTCATACCCAGGGCTGTAAAAACATATAAATAATTCACTAGTCAGGCATAAAAACCTACTTTTTAGGACAGAACATGCAAGGACAAAAGGGCTTGGGCTGTAAAAATCTATTCGCAGCTTTAAAAAAAAAAAAAAAAAAGTATTTATTTAGATTTATATCCTGCCTTCTCCCTAGGGTTCAGGGTGGGCAAGAGCAAATAAAAATATATAAAATATACAGATATAAAACCAATTCAGTCAGTCTCCTTGCCCCTATCCCTGCCTACCAAACGCGTGACCAAATAAATAGGTCTTACATTGCTTCCAAAAATGCCCAGACTTGGGGCTTTGGCAAACCTCAAAGGGAAGGAAGTTCCACAGCTTTGGTGCAACCACAGAGAATGCCTCTCTGTGTGGACCTGGTGCGCTGATGGTACATGTAAGAGGGTGCTCCTAGCTGACCTTCCTTGGGGAGCTGATGGGACATCAGTAATGTGGGTTTTCTGAAAAAATTTGAATTGCAATATTTTCTGGAAAATATTCCAAGGCAAATTTTCTGAAAATGTTTCCAATGCCCTAAATCAACTGGGATTTGATTTAGCATGTTTATTTGACTTATACTTAGTAAACAAAGTTCAAAAAAGTATGCTATGATAATTTTATGTGCTGGATAAATATCTCAAAGGTTTTCACAATAGCCAAAAGTAGTTGAACTGAAATAAATGAGGGGGGAGGGGAAAAAAAAAAAATCAATGAAGTGTACTTAATGTGGTTTAAATGTTCAAACAAATTTAAAGCTTTATGTGGAAATCATTTTTATTGGAATTAGGTATTGGTAGCCATTCAATATGTTACTAATTAATTTTATGAAAAAATGCATTTTTAGAACTGGAAAATATTCTGGAAAAATATAGTGAAAAATTATCCATTACGGAAATTTTTCTCCCCCATAAGGGAGGAGGCAGACTTTCAGATATGTGGGGCACAGGTAATTTAGTACTGTAAAAGGTCAAAATCGGAACCCTGAATTCTGCCCACAAAGCTATCAGCAATTAGTGCAGTCTCTGATGCACTGGTGTACAATGTGCTCCTAGCGATCCACCCACAGCAGAAGGAGGGCTGCTGCATTCTGCACCAGCTGCAGCTTCCGACAGTCATCAAGGGCAGTGACATGTAGAGTGGATTGCTGTAATCTAGCTCTGAGGGTATGAAGGCATGGATGATGGTGGCCAGGTCCAAGGCTGACAAAAAGGGCCGCAGATTTCTCATCAAATGGAGTTGGAGAAAAGCATGCCTGACCACCACTGCAAGCTGATGTTCCAGGATGGATCCAGGAGCACTCCAGGCCTCTGAACCTGTGTGACCAATGGAGGCCCATCTACTACTACTAATTTCTGTAGTGCTGCTAGGCATACACAGCACTTTACAGTCACAGATTTTTGGAGACAGGTCCCTGTCCAGTGGGTTTACAATCTAAGATTAACAAGGGTGAGGTGAACACAAGAAGAGACAGACACACAGAAATTCTGATTTTACAGATGCGGAACTGAGTTTGAGAGGCTGAGACTTGCCCAAAACCACCCAGTGAGTTCATGGCTAGGGAGGGACCTGAAGGGAGGCATTGATTATCCCAGCCAGCAACGGCCCCAATGTCTCCCGGCTGGCTTGCACCAGCCAAGACGGACATGGATCTAATTTGGAACTTGTGGCTTGCACGGCCCTCATGCGCCCTCCTCCGCATTGCTGGGTGACAACGACTGAAACCAATCCCAAGAAAAAGGAAAAGACTGGGCTTCCATAACCCCCAGCTCTGACTCTACACCAGGAATAGTCGCGCCGAGGTTGTGGTGAATACAAGCAATTTTATTTATTTATTTAAAACAAATTTTACCCCGCCCATCCTGCCACAGGCAGCTCGGGCGGCTTACAATTTACCATAAAAACACAGCTTAAAATAAACAGCACAGGGAGGAATAAAATATCCCTAACCACCAACCACCCTAACCCATCCCCCCCGGTATCCTCCCCAAAGGCCAGGCGGAACAGTCATGTTTTGCAGCAGCGTTGAAAGGAGGGGAAATCTGAGGTCAAACGGGCCTCAAATGGCAGGGAGTTCCCGAGAAGGCCATCCCCATTGTGGCCCCAACTCAGGGGACTTCGAGGAGAACACCCCCCGATGACCAGAGGGGCCGATCCAGGACTCGGGGGGTGAGGCAGTCCTGCAGATAGGTCGGGCCAAGGCCGTTTAGGGTGCTATAGGCAAGCACCAACACCTTGAATTGGGCCCGGAAGACTATAGGCAGTCAGTGCAGAGACTGAAGAACTGGTGTAATATGTTCCTCGGTAGCCCAAACCCACCAGGAGACGGGTCGCTGCGTTCTGCACCAGCTGCAGCCTCCGAACCGTCACCATGGGTAGTCCCATGTAGTGCGCGTTACAGTAGTCTAGCCTAGAGGTGATAAAGGCATGGATGACAGTGGCCAGGTCAGAGCCTGAGACATACGACCAAAGCCAATGCAACAGATGTAATTGGCGAAAGGCACGCCTTGCCAGACTCCACCTGAGCATCCAAGCAGAGCTGCGAGTCTAGGAGCACCCCCAGACTCCATACCTGGGGAACCAGCGGAGGGCAGACCCCGTCAATGATGGGGGCCATCACCCACGTCGCTTTACCCACCAGCATCACCTCCGTCTTATCGGGATTCAGTTTAAGTCAATTCGCCCTCATCCAATTCCCCACAGCTGCCAGACACTCGGTAAGCACCAAGACTGCCAGGCCTGGGTCCGATGAAAAAGAGAGGTAAAGCTCGGTGTCATCAGCATATTGATGACACTGTACGCCAAACCTCCTGAGCACCTTGCCAAGCAGCTGCATATAAACGTTGAACAGGAGAAGGGACAAAACAGAACCCTGCGGGACTTCACATGAGAAGTCTCAGTATGATGAAAAATAATCCCCGAGGACCACTCGCTGAATTCTTCTGGCCAGTAAAGAGCGGAACCAGTCAAGAACTGTACCGCCCACCCAACACCTCATGGTCAACGGTATCAAAATCTGCCGACAAATCTAATAGAATCAACAGGGCTGAATGGCCTGATCTAATTCCCAGCGCAGGTCCTCCACCAATGCCACAAGCGCAGTCTTGGTGCCATAATCTGGACGAAATCCTGACTGTGATGGATCAAGAAAACCGACATGATCCAGATGCTCCTGCAACTGCCAGGCCACCACCCACTCAATAACCTTCCCTAAAAAGGGAAGGTTAGCGATTGGCTGATAGCTGGCCAGGGAGTCAACATCAAGCAATGGTTTCTTGAGCAGGGGCCATACCACCGCTTCCTTAAGGCAGCCCGGCACCCTGCCCTCCCTAAGGGAGGCATTCCCCACCCCTGCCAGCAATGGCCCCATTGTCTCCCAGCAGGCCTTAAGCAGCCAGGACGAGCAAGGGTCCAGTTCACAATACATAGCCCTAACATCCGCAAGAACATCCTCCGCATCGGTTGGGGTCACCGATCGAAACTGATCCCACAAACATCTACGAAGTAATCAATAAAAATGTCACAGCGGGCACTGGATACCTCCAGTTCCTGGTGGAGACAGGCTGGACTGACCAAACCCCTCACCACCCAGAAAAGCTCCACTAGACGTGACTTCGCAGATGCTATGCCTTCTTCGCTGCAATCACAGTCTTTCATAAATGAGCTATGCCGCAATTGGTCAGATTCACCTCGAGTCTGGAACCACCTGCGCTCTAACCACCTACCCTCTCACTTCTACCATCTCAGGCCCTCTGTGTACCATGGGGACCTGTGTGGGTGCAGCTGTGGGAACAGATGCCTGGGAGCCACCGTGTCGATGGCCTCAGTCAAGGTGTTCTTCCACAATGCGATGAGGCCATCAACAGAGCGGTCATCAAGGTCTGTGGGAAACTCCCCCAGAGAGTTCTGGAAACCAACTGGATCCATAAATCTCTGGGGGCAGAACAATCAAATAGGTTTAATAGGTTTAGAAGCTGTATTACTGAAATAACTCCGATTCCATTTCCTACAAAGTAGACATCCATTTTGCACGCTTACAACTAAAGCCAGTAAATATGTCAGTACATTTATTTTGTCACTATGGCTTTCAACTTGCAAACCTTTAATTTCAGGCATATAGTTAACTAAATTACTACTCATATGAATAAAAGTGAGGAAGACTACGCTGAGTGCTTGCAAAACCAAATGCCAGCTACAGAAATACAAATAAACATAACAAAACAGTTAAGTTTATCTAAATTGATAAAACTAGTACAGGGTGTAAATCATTACTCATAATGTATACCGTATTGCTATTTTTCTGCTACATCCCTTATCTTTTATGGGACACCTTTTCTTTTACTAATTATGCTGTAACTGACATACAATCTACATTTGTTTATTTTAATTAAAAATACTAGTTTAAAAGTTACTGTTCTGGAGTATATTTTATTTAAAAACATACTTTTAATCATATTATGCACTTTCATAGTGAACTACTGCAATTTTATCTAATGCATTATTTAGGCTAATATTCAATTAGGAAATTGGCAGGGAAAAATTGCTAAGGTTTGCTAAATGCAGAAGTACAAAACTAGTGAGGAATGAAATGTTATTTTTCATGCTATTAAAGAGGATATTATACACAATGTGGTCTAAAATAGAACTACAATAAGAATACTTGACATCACCTCTTTAAAATAAATGATCCCCATTCCACATATTGCTGGCACTATATAAATGCTAATAAATAAATAATAATAATAATAGTAGTAGTAGTAAATCTCTCTTTGGATTGACACAGCTTCTTTAAATGCTTACAAAAAGTTAAGTAGTCTGTGGCATCCAAGTCATGAAGCCAACTTAGGGTACATAAAACCCTGGATGTTCTGCATTACTTATCAGCTTATCAGGTCTCAAAAGTTTATAGGTCTGTTACTGAAAGACAGCCATTCTGGAATTGTCATCAAGTAACAGTTTAACTCTTAGGGGGAAAAAACAGTGTTGTCACTTGTCATAACTAATTCTTGACAATCTCCTACTTAACAGCTGGTCAAATTTGATAACAGAAATAATCTCTACATAAAGACTCAAGTACTTCTATGTCTTACTGCATGGTGGATTATAGGAAAGATCAAAGTGGAAAACATCAAGTAGTATAAAAGACATTAAGAATTTAATGTAAAACTTGTTACAAAATGTTAAATGCAGAAGTTTTTATTGAGGAATGCAAGTATACTTAATGATAATATTGTTAAAGCTCATAATATAATTGCTAACAGCCATTATCCTGCAAACATCTGGATAAGTGTAACTTTATGCACTTGTGCATGAAAATACTTAATTGATGGTAGAATTAGGCCTCAAGGGAGAAAGCATTATTTAATACATACTTTATTGATAATTCGATTATAAATTGAATTTAAAAAAATAGTTACCCTGCCCGTTCTCTTGAGGTTTGTTTTTCTTCCAGAATTCGATCTCACGCTGCAGTTCCTCTAGTTAACACACAAAATTAGTATGATGTTATCACTTCAACACCACTGAAATATCTGTAGAAACATTGCTTTAAACACCAAAAAAGCAGCAAACTAGTTTAGAAACTTACGTTCTCGAAGTCCAGGGATGAGTTTAAATATAATTTCCTCTAATGTGTTATCCAACCTTTAAAGAGAGAAAAAAAAAATGTTTAAAAAATAGAAGACTTAAGGAAGTTTGATATCTATATTTTAGACGTGCATTGTATTTTAGACACGCATATTTTAGCCATATTTAAAATATTTTAAAAATAAAAGGATTAAGAAATGGGAAGAAGATCCCATGGGATCTTTAATCCCATGTATCTGTCAAAGCTAAGTTGTATGGAGTCGTTTACTTAATATATACGAAGATCTGTTAGGGGAAAAAAGGGAAAATACAACCAAACCAACCTATTATGTAATGTTGGTGGCCATAATGGCCAAGTCAAAGAAACAAACAAACCAATCAAACATCATATTTTGTCCAAATAGATCAAGTTATGCTGGGTTTTTTTTCCTGGATAAAAACACTAGTTTATACACTATTCTGTTAACAAGCATGGTTACAAAAATAATATTATGAAAACAATCCTTATAAGATAGCAATAACTTAAAAACATATAATTCAATGGAAGAGTAATAGCAGGATTCCCATGCAGTACTAATACATGCACAATGGGTACTTTCAGACGTTACGGGGCCCTTTGGCCCCGTACCGTAACGAACGTCTTCGTTCCCCGCCGGGTTCACCCCTGCACGGCCCAACAGACGTGCCGGGGGGATCCCGGCGGGGAAAGTGGGAGGGGCCGGGGCCGCGCGGCGCAACGTGCGGCCGCACGGCCCCGCCCCCTCCACGCACCCCGCCGCCCGCCCTCCGAGGAGACGGGCGGGCGGCGGGGCCAATGCGGCCGCCGCGTCTGGCCGATCGTGCCACGGCCCGGGATCCCGCCGGGGATCCCGGCCCGTGGCACGCGGCCAGACGTTACTTTTTGTTCGCCACGGCCCGCGGTCCATTTGACCACGCTTCCCGGGACCTTCCCCCGGCTAGCCCGGGAAGCGTGGTTCAAATTGACCCCATCTGCAGATTCAGCGTGGCCAACATCTGGCGCACGCTGTGCAGACGTGCAGGGGCCTTTCGCCCCGCCGCGGGGTTCACCGTGGTTCAGCGTGATCTCGTCACGTCTGAAATCACCCAAAGTTGTGCACTGTGGCAGAAACCAATAAAGGGAATATGCTATACTCAGTTGTGTTCTTAATTTTGATGTGTGAAAACATACTAGGTTTACTCTGGTGTTCATAGTTTATTTTACACTTATGTATGCCAGCTTAACTCTCTAGCCAGCAAGGGGAAAATGCTTCTTACTGCTTGTACTAGTATAGCTAGAGATTTCACCATTATGATTTTTACATGGTAATACAGAGTTTCTATAACATTTAACCTGCATGTTACATTAGATACATTTTGAAACAGAAACATGAAGGCTATTGATAAGCAATCTAACTGAAACAATTAAAATGTAACTGTGCACCAGTAAAACTATAGTACCAAAATCAGTAGTGACGAACTGAGGTACAGGAAAGTATAAACAGGGACCTATGTCCACCGCGTTTTCCCTATTGGCTGCACTGATATGGAACTTGGAGGACATCAGAAAGGGAAAACACACAAAAGAAGCAAAGAAAAGGGAGTAGTAAGAAAGAGGTCGACCAAACAAGTGTAAAATAAAGCAGACAGACACATTCTTCGGGTGTGTTAAAATGAGTGGGAAGGACCCGATCCCTGCGCAGCCCTGTGGCAGGGAATTGCTGCCGCTACACTTCATGGTCAACCCTGGGAGCCGGCCAGATGGATGAGGGGAAGCTGAGCAGGCTGGCCCCTGTTGGAGCTGCCACCAAAACAAACGTGCGCCTGGCCCGGCCCTGCCCCGCCTCCGTCCCCTGGCTGGACCAAAATCTCATCTCCGACTGTGACTGCATGTGATGGGTGCCAGCACCCACTGCTCACAGCCCCACCATGGAGCTTGCTGCATGGCAGACAGAAGGAGCCCAGTCACATGGGTTGCCCCGCCCTGGGCAGCTTTACCCCAGTTGGGAAAAGACTACTCCTCAATAGGTGCTCTGAATTTTTCAAAGGATGCAGCAGGTAGCAGGCAGCTGTTCTACCCTCAGTGTGGCAGCCTCCCCTCCCTGACTCATCTGGCTGCACCTTTTATCTTGCTAACCTGCTTTCCCTTGAAGTATGTGGTTGGGATGAATTTGCTTTATTTTTTTGCCAGCTTAATTCTTGTTTTCTCCCCCTTAATTTTGAAAACACAGTGGTCAATTCCTTGGTGCCTGTTCTGGCTGCTTTGCATTGTTCAGGCAGCTGAGGAATTACCCTGGCTGCAGAGGAATTCTTGGGAGGTATAAAGCTAGAACAGCTGGCTGTTTACAACCCCTTTTCATTCTCTTATCTGCTCTTGCAAGGGAGTGGAGTGTGAGGTAGGGACAATGAGGCAGAGTAGATAGTGCACCACCAAATCCTCCTCTGGCACACTGATTGGTTGCAGTCATTTAGGCTGCTGGCTGTTCTGGATCCAAGTTAGTTCAAGTTAAAAGGGGGAAGACTGGTGCCTTAGAGGCCATGCAGAGGCTTGAACTCAAGTTACTTTACCAATTTCACTGAAACCAGTTATCAGTTGCCCAGTATGCAATTTATACCATCACGTAGTCCTCCCAGAGATATCCACAGGTGTTGCACCCAATTAAACCAGGTCTGAATTTGGTCAATAGACTAAGAGCTTTTAATACGAACAAATCCCCAGGGCCAGATGGTATTCACCCCAGAGTTTTGAAGGAATTCAAATGTGAAATTGCAAACCTACTAGTAGTAATCTGTAACCTAACATTGGCATCTGGCACTGTACCTGAGGACTGGAGGGTGGCAAATATAACCCCAATATTTAAAAAGGGATCCAGAGGTGATCCTGGAAACTACAGACATAAGCTTGACGTCCGTGCCAGGCAAAATGGTGGAAACTATCATTCAAAACAGACACTGGGCATATTGATAAACATGGCTTAATGGCAAAGAGTCAGCATGGATTTAGCAAAGGGAAGTCATGCCTCACTATTCTTTGAGGGCGTAAACAAGCATGTGGACAGGGGAGACCCAGCAGATATAGTGTACCTGGATTTCCAGAAAGTTTTTGATAAGGTCCCACTTAAACGACTCTTGAGAAAATTAAAAAGTCATGGGATAGGAGATAGTGTTTTGCTATGGATTGGTAACTGGTTGAAGGATAAAAAGCAAAGAGTGGGACTAAATGGCCAGTTTTCACAATGGAGGGATGTAAAAAGTGGTGTGCCCCAAGGATCTGTACTGGGACCAGTTCTTTTCAATGTATTCAACAATTATCTGGAAAAGAGTGTTAAGATAGAGGTGATCAAATTTTCAGATGACACCAAATTATTCAGAGTAGTCAGAACATGAGCAGACTGTGAGGAGCTGCAGCAAGATCTTACAAGACTGGGTGACTGGGCATCTAAATGGTAGATGAGATTTAATGTGGACAAGTGCAAAGTGATGCACATTGGGAAAAATAACCCAAATTATGAGTACACAATACTGGGTACTAAGCTAGGAGTTACCACTCAGGAAAAGGATCTGGGGGTGATTGTGGATAATACACTGAAATCTTCAGCCCAGTTTGTCGCAGCGGTCAAAAAAGCAAATAGAATGTTAGGAATTATTCGTAAGGGAATAGAGAATAAAACTGAGGATGTCATAATGCCTCTATACAAATCAATGGTGTGACCGCACCTTGAATATTGTGTGCAGTTCTGGTCGCTCCACCTCAAAAAAGACATAGCGGAACTAGAAAAGGTACAGAGAAGGGCAACAAAAATGATTCAGGGTATGGAATAGCACCAGTATGAGGAGAGGCTTGATAGGTTGGGGCTCTTCAGCTTGAAAAAGCAACGGCTGAGAGGAGATATGATAGAGGTCTATAAAATCATGAGTGGTGTGGAACTTGTAAACAGGGAACACTCCATGAAACTCACAGGTGGCAGAGTAAAAACAAACAAAAGGAAGTATTTTTTCACTCAACGTACAATTAGGTTGTGGAATTTACTGTCAGAGGTGGTGGTCAAGGCCAGCAGTATAGCTGAGTTTAAAAGAGGTTTGGACAAGTTTCTGGAAGATAGGTCCATTAGCAGCTATTAGCCAGATAGGATTGGGGAACAAAACTCTTTACTGTCAGTAGCCTGGGGATGACCCACAGGGAATGGATAGCATGGTGACCTGTTGGGTGCTTCTCCCAGGCCCCCGTGATTGGCCACTGTCCGAGACAGGATGCTGGGCACGATGGACCGCTGGTCTGACCCAATATGGCACTTCTTATGTTCTTAAAGTCTCTGGATCAGTTATAACTTCTCATGCAAAAATGCACACTGTATGTATATATTTATTTCGTTATATTTCTACCCTGCACCCTCCTGCTCACAGAGCAGCTCGTGGCGGCTTACAAAGCATATAATGATAATAATAATAATAATAATAATAATAATAAAACAAACAGAAAATATGTAATTGAATATTCACAAAAAGGGCAGAACCCCCGCACCCTTCAACCCACCCTACCCGTCTCCCTCTCCAAAGGCCCAGCGGAACAGCAAGGTCTTACACTGTCTTCGGAAAGAGGGGAGGTCCGGGGCCAAGTGGGCCTCCGTCGGGAAAGAATTTCACAGCCTGGGAGTGGCCACCGAAAGCGCCCTCCCCATCATCGACACCCGGAAAACCTGGGAGACTTCGAGTTGGGTGTCCCCGGCTGACAGCAGGGACCGCAATACGATCTGGGGCCTGAAGCGGTTCCGCAGGTAAGTCAGGCTCAGGCCGTTTAGGGCTCTGTAAGTCATTACCAACACCTTGAATTGGGCCCAGGAGATAATAGGCAGTTAGTGCAGAGAATGGAGCACTGGTGTAATGTGCTCGCGGCAACCCGTCCCCATTAAGAGACGGGACACCGCACTCTGCATCAGCTGCAACCTCTGGACTGTCCCCAAGGGCAGCCCCACATCGAGAGGTAATCAAGGCATGGATGATGGTGACCAGATCCGAATCTGAAACATACGGCCACAGCCATCATACCAGATGCAACTGGCGAAATGCTCCCCTCACCACAGCCTCCACCTGGAGATCCAGGCGGAGCTATGGGTTCAAGAGCACCCCCAGACTACAGACCTGTGGCCAAAGGGGGGCAAACCTAGAGTTACTAAGTCATTTTACTTAGACTTTTAGGGATAAAAAAAAATACAGGTCTTAGTTTTCCAATAACTGAGATGATATGAATAACCTATTGTTCATTGTATCTGCCACAAATTAAGTGTTATTTTTTCCTAGAAAACAACATGCATCAATGGGTTAAAACAGACATGATGCTAACTCCACTTTAACATTTCTTATGCATGTTGCAGGGTTGCACAGGGCACCAATACAGCCCTGCAACATGCATAAGAAATGTTAAAATGGTGTTAAAGTGGAGTTAGTGTCATGTCTGTTTTCACCCTATGTTAAAAATAAGAACTTTTTTTTAACCTCTCAATTATTACCCACATCCCTCTTCTTTTTACCTCTCCACTTCTTTTTTCTTCCTTTCTTTCCTTACTGTGTTTCATCTCTTCTCAACTAACAGAAATGTAGGCTGCTCATAACTTGGACAACAGCACTCTAAGGCAAACTGAAAAGGTACCATGAGATACAGCCAGGAAAACAAAAGAAGATGAGCAGGTAAGAGGTCACATCAAAATTGCCATGAACACTGCTTGGTAAAGCAAGTTGTCTATAGCACACACTATTTGCCCTCACAACAAATAAGTTCTGTAAAGGGAACACAACACACACACACAAATTCTAAGGACTTAAATTCTGTGAAAACATTATGCTGCTTTTGGGAAACCACGATAATCTCATGTTACAAACACTAATTAACATTGTCACGGGTTGGAGGTCCGCACCCCCACTTTACCGGGTTTGAGTGACTCAGTTTCCCTTGTGCACAGCCCACTTGAACCAGTTTTTCTCTCTGGCCAGTTCAAGCCTGCCACAGGGACAACCCCTTTGTCACTCAAAGGGCCCGATCCTTCCCGTTTACAGACTCTTTAATCTCTGGGTTCGCAAGAGCTTGAGAACTCTTGTTGCTCGCTTGTGTTCCAATGTTAGACACAGACACTTCTTCATAAAGATAAGAAGTAAGTTTATTGATTACATAAGCAAGATAGTTGATACAGAGTGGTTACTAGAAATCAAAGGTAAATATAACGCATTCCTGATCTATACTGGTTGAGTTGCTAAATAAGCATCTTACCCTACAAAGGTCCGTAAGTTTCTCTCAGTCCTTTGGTGTAAGCGACTGGGCACTGGTCTCTTAGTTGTAGAAAGCAAAATCCTCTCTCTCAGTTCATGGTCTCCAGCCTGACTTGCTGGAAGGCTTTCGTATGCAGATGTAACTGCTCGAGATTGCTCAGGGAGAGAGCTCCCGAAGGTGACTTATTGGCCTGCTTATGTACCCTTCCTCCTTTCTTTGTCTTTCATTTCCCGCCTTGGGGAAACCTGAAGTGTGTCACGTAGGTAACCCAGGCAAACATGAAGGTCCATTTACATCTCCACAGGGTTCCATCTGGCAAGTGTTGCCAACACACATTCTTTTTAACTGTCCCTACTTCCTGGAGTTTTCTTTTTTCACAGTTTTCAATTGTAACATTATATACATGTTGCATGTTTTGCTTTACATAGTCTACATGTAGGCCCGTGTTACACGTGTGTGACCCTATGTTCCTCCATGACAAACGTTTTGTTATTGACTCTACAATTAAACACTTTCAACTAAAAAAAAGTAATTCCACCTCAATCGAATACATTCAAAACTTAACTCACAAAACATTAGTTTAACAAATGAAGGCACTTGAAGTTTTAGGTCCACATCAATTGAATAGTAATCTCTTTATCTGAACTTCAAACATTCATCTAAAAGGACCATTTCAACTTGGTGGAAAAAAGAAACCAAGATATACAACCCTATCATTCTATGACTAAGGCTGCTTTCCGACATTACCTTTGGGGGGGGGCAGAACTTGAACAATCGCAACTGCAGCTCTAACAGTGGGGATTAGTGCCTGTCAGAATGCACTAATTCCCTTTTATCACCTGCGAGCACTCACACATGACCAGGTCTCCAAATCTAGCCTTTGCAAGCACAGGTGCTTATGGGTGATAAAAGGTGATTAGTGTATTCTGACATGCACTAATCCCCCCAATTACAGAGCTGTGGTTGCAACTGTGCAAGTTCCCTCCCCTCCGGTAACATCAGAAAGCAGCCTTGCAGACTATGGCACATTCACATGTACATGAAAGCCTCCTTACAATGCTGGGAGAAAACATCAGATTGAAAATCTTGTGAATTTTTTGTCATAGAGATTAAATCTAGCGCAATCCCTGTGATATACATGTTTATATTAAGTATGGGAACTGGGTTAGGGACTAGTCTGTAACTATTGATTGTACAGTGCCAGGAACATTGTTGACGCCATACCAACAAAAAATATCAACAATATTGAATAATAATGATCTTATTGAGATTTGGCCACTCACACCAATCTCCGAGTTTCTTGATATCATGAACAATATGATCAAACCCATTTTTCTTTCCCTGGCACATTTTTTAAGGCCATTAAAGCGCTAAATGACCTGGGCCCTAGCTATCTGAGGGATCGCCTCACTTCCCGGGCCTCAGGGCAGTCCCTGCGGTTGTTGGGAAGCACCTTCCTGGAGGTTCCCTGGTATCGTCGGGTAGGGACTGACAGGCAGGTGGCTGCACCAGCGTTAAGGAACTCCCTCCCGGTGGCTGTCCGCCTCAGCCCGACTTCTGTTTCACCATCAGGAGGGTGGGGGGGGATGGGGTTTCACCATCAGTGCAAAATGTGGCTCTTCCGCCAGGCATTTGGTGGAGGGGAGGGGTAAGGGGAGGTTTGAGGGTGGGTGGGTTTTCTTAATGGATCTTTTAAAACATTCTACCTAATTTTATTGTAATTATTTTTTATATTGTTGATCTTAATGGGGACGGGCTGACGCAAGCATATAACACTGGTGCTTTGCTCTTTGCACTGGCTGCCGGGAGGTTTCCGGGCCCAATTCAAGGTGTTGGTGCTGACCTTTAAAGCCCTAAATGGCTTGGGCCCCACCTATCTGCGGGACTGCCTCACCCTCCGGGACCTGGAGCGGCCCCTGCGGTCAGCTGGGGGCGCCCTCCTCGGGGTTCCCCGGGTGTCTATTATGAGGACATTCTCCGTGGCTGCGCCGCAGCTGTGGAACTCCCTTCTGTTAGAGATTCACTTGTCTGCCGACCTCCCCTCTTTCCGCAGACAACGTAAGACCTGGCTGTTTCACCGGGCCTTTCCCGAGGGAGGTGGGTTGGGTTAGGGGGGGGGGGATGGGGTTTTACATTGTTTTAAATGAAATTATTATGGTTTATTTTAATGTTTTGAAATGTTTTAATATATTGTGAGCTGCCCCAAGATGCCTGAGGCAGGAGGAGGTGGCATATAAATTATAAAAATAAATAAATAAATAAAATAATAATAATAAATATTTGTGTGTTTTATTTTATTTTTTGTATTTATACCTTTTGTTGCAACTCACCCCGCTGCCAGAGGCAGGATGGTGGTGGGATATAAATGAATTAAATAATAATAATAAATAATAATTATCGAGTACAGGAAATATTGCGTGTCCCCATGCTATGGGCATCTTACGCCTTTGGTTGATGCTCTTCCAACCTCCTTTTTGTGTGAGCATTTGTGCAGTCCCTCTCTACCTGTGCCGGTTATGGTGCTAGAATTTATATGGCCCAGCCTTGTAGTGTAGAGGCGGAGACTGAAAAGCAGAATGAAGGCCCACTGTAAGGTCAAGATCCACGCTCCAAAGAAAATGACTGTGGAACTTCTTTTGATCTAGAAGCTATCAATTCATAAACCCCTCAGTCCAGCCTTGTGAAATGATTCCACTTTATAAGGCTGTGAATTAGCCATCCAGGGGGAATACAGGGCCCCCTATTAATTGATTGTTCTATCTGGTGTTATCTCGGAACAGGAGTACCTAGAGTATCTCCGCCATGAAAACCTGGTCCTATGACTTTGTGAAGTTTGTAGATAAGTAGGGTCCCTCAACTGCCTGCATCAGTGTAGAGGACCTTAGTACAAAAGTATAAATAATTGTCTCAGAGTTTTAGTTCTGCAGCACATGTGGAGTAATTCCGAAACAAGAGTCACCCTCTAATTGTAGAGTGGTAGTATATAGTACCCCTTCTGTAAACCATTACAACTGCCTCACTAGTGAGGGTGCGGCTGCCTTGACCTTAGGCCTAAAATATAGATTTGAAGGATACAAAATGTCAGACTTGACGTAAAGGTCCTGGCAACTGTTTCCATTCATAGATAATTCTGTAAACTTCAGTTATATAGTCTTGGGAGAAATCCACAAAGGAGGACCGACCCCTTTGTATTGTTCCTTAGGATTAGGGAACCATTTATACTCTTGCAAGGACCCTGCAATCTGAAAGAAACGTTTATTATCACTAAGTATTTATACAGTACCAGTCATTGTACCTGGTATTCCAGGTCTGTTGAAAAATACAGGATCCCTGCTCCAGTGGTGCCATAGTTGTTTGTGGCCCTCCTAGGCTTTAGGGGAGAATCTGGGAAATGCAAGGGTATTTTCAGACGTGACGGGGCTCTGGGCTCGCCACGCTGAATTCCGGACCGGGATTGCTCCCTGACCCCGGTCTGCGATGAGGCCGGCTGTCCTTCAGACATGCCGGCCACATCACTAAAGGGAATCAGGGAGGGGCAGAGCCAGGGTGGGGCTGAGCGCCGCACCGTCTGGCCACACAGCCCCACCCCCTGCGCTCCCACAGCCGCCTGCCCTCAGGGAGATGGGCGGGTGCAGCGGCCAATGAGGCCGCTGCATCCGACTGCTAACGGTGGCCAGGACCACGATCAGGAATGGGCCAAGGTAACAGACGTTACTTTTGGCCATTTCCTGACCATGGTCAATCTAACCACAGTTCTGGTACTGCAGTCAGCCGCAGTGCCGGAACTGTGGTTAGGACTGATCCCTGCTGGGTGTTCACTGTGGTGAACATCTGGCAGGGATCAATCAGACTTTACGGGGATCACAGCCACCCCACAGCATTCACTGTGGTTCACTGTGATCCCGTAACATCTGAAAATACTCTAAGATAAAGGTTTCTCCTCAAAATAAGGGGAAAACTCTGATCTCAGTCCAGCCCACACACGTGAGTTGTTTTGCTCTTTTCCCAATCTTCAATTTGGCCCATGTCTACAATTTGCACTGATGAGATCCCTCTAATCTAGCATCCAGTGCCCTGGATTCTCATCACAGTCTCTCTGTTCCGAACCTAACAAAATTTCGATCATCAAGATACTACAAGGGATCCTCATGGTGGAGGATCTAAATTCTGAGGCTTTGGCTTCAGCAGCAGCCTCTAGTCTTCTGGCTGGCTGGAATCTTACCTTTTCCTCTCTACTTGGAGCTGCCCTTAAACTGGGTTCGTCTTGAAGTGACTCCAGAATTGTAGCCCCAGATACGGCGCAGTCACTTGAAATGTGCTTCTTTGAAATGCATCGGCATCATTGAAATACCTCTGCTTGTGCCTGCAGGCTAATAGTGGGGCATCCCTCACACTGCAGTCGGTCTTCTGTTCCCTGCCGACTGGGATGGGCAGAGGTGAATGTGGCTCAAAAACATCTTTACTCCTGGGGAAATCGTTTGTGGAGCCCACTGCATCTGCTCATGAGCTAAGTGTGCAATATGTGTGGGTTGGTGAGGTCTTTTCCCGCCTGAGCACTCTGGCTGCACCGGGGGGGAGGGGGCGGGAAGGGATTATGGAGGGCCTGCAGTCAGCTGGTAAACAGTACTGGGGAGGGGGGAGATGCCCTCAGGAAAATTCTCAGCACCTGATCTATTCCATCCTGCACCTGCTGGGAGGCTTCCATCATCTCATTGAGCTCCTAACCCTCCATTGAGTCTGATTTATCCCAGGAGCCTGGGAGGAGGGCTGTGTTGGTGCTCAGCTCCCTTACTCCGCACTGTACTAAGCTCTAGGGCCACCTAGACTCTTTCCATTGTCTCTGGAGGAGGCCCTGTCAGCCCTGAGATCTAGAAGGCTGGCAATGGGCTGGGGCAGGAGGGGAAAGGGGATCTTACTGTGACTGGCTGCAGTATCTGTGTGGCTCATGCCACTCTGTAAGCTGGGGTCCCTCTGTGTTACCTATGTGTTGGCAGGCACCCTCTTTCCACTCTCTGCTCGGGCTCTACCGGCTGGCTCTCGGTCTTGTCTGAGAGACCTATTAGCGGACGTAGGTCGCTTTCAGACCTCCCCCCCCTCTCACCGGCTTTGCCAACAGACACGTGCAGGGATGCAGAGCTGAATTTCCTGCTCTGCATCCCTACGCATGTCTGCCGGCAAAGCCATGCAGGAGGGCTTTCAGACCGGCAGCACCCCGCGCATATCTTGGCTGTGCATTCCCTTCCGCAGCCAAAATATGCGTTGGGGGGGGGGGGGGGGNNNGGGGGGGGGGGGGGTCTGAAAGTGGCCTTAGTTCCAGCAATGGGAGTTGCCCACAGGGAGCTCCCTTGTGTCTGCTGTTCCCTTCTCTTCACGCCAGTGGGGTGGGAGACAGGAGTGAGACCCATGTTCCTGAAGCAGCTCCAGCTGCTAGTCAGTATAAAAAGGCACAGGATTCCTTATTCCATTGTCAGGGAGAACCCCAAAGAGTAACACACACCCCTGAGCCAAGTCTATTGTTAAAGTGGCTCAGGGGAAAGGGTTCTGCTCTAAAAACTCAAGAGTAAAGGTTCTGTGCCTCCTATTTGGTCTAGGCAGAAATCGAAACTGGAGCTTCAGGGGCTGATCTCCCGCTGGGCATGCTCCACTGAATTCTGATTATTTCTACAGCCTCCTTCTGGTCATGGTGGGGATCAACCCCATGTATCAAATTGCTGTCCAACAGATCTGAGGATAATAGTGCATTCACACATACACAAAAATCCACGAGATTTGCAACTGGATGTTTTCCTCCAGGCCTTGTAAGGACACTTTCATGTATGTGTGAACGTGCCCTATATAGGTAAGTTTCAACAAAACGAAATACTTAGGATACAAGTTAGTGTACACTTGAGCACTACTCCCCGCACCCCCAGGTTAAAAACTCAAGGAGGAAAAACAGAGATGGCTTTACTACTGAGGAATGAATAAAGGTGGTTTCCTATGGATGATACATTTCTTCCTCTACCAAGTGCATGAGAATTCCAGATTATCTCCTTACAGACACTATTCCTATTAAAAATATCAAATTAGAATATTCACCAAAGAATCTTAATATGGAACCTCATACTTGTTTCTGGACAATTTACATACTTTGGGAAGGCAGCTCTGCCACATCATTTTTCATATTCAAAGCCCTCTTACAGCGCATGTTACCAGAATGGAGATTACCACATCAGCAGCAATGATTTTGTCACAGTACTTTCTATATCCTTCCCACCTTGTCTTTGAGCAATGGAACTCATAATCTCACCCTTTAATCTTTTGCTTCCATTTCTCATCTCTTATATTTTTCTTTGTCTAGACAGACTGTAAACTCTAGAGGGAATGATCTTTGTCATTCTATGTATATGAAAAAATCCAGCATAATGAGATCCTTTTTCTAGCATGGGCCTTTGAACTTTGGCACAAGATAAATTTTAACAAGAGACCTTAAGAACATCTCTTTTTTTCTGCACAACATGGGATATATCATCACATCTAGCTGATCAAATATCTAAATACACAGGACAAAATTTTCTTTACTTGCTAGTTTACTGCATCAGCTTGTAAACATTAGGAATAGGAAATCAGGCTGAAAAATTGGAATTGGATCAAAATTGG
Source organism: Sphenodon punctatus (assembly GCA_003113815.1). Classification (NCBI taxonomy): domain Eukaryota; kingdom Metazoa; phylum Chordata; class Lepidosauria; order Sphenodontia; family Sphenodontidae; genus Sphenodon; species Sphenodon punctatus. Next base: position 3,002,388 of record QEPC01014088.1, on the reverse strand, counting down.
ATTCAACTGAATCGTATTTGAATCGGATTAAAATTGGACTCAGATCGCATTTTTTCCCCATTGACTTCAATAAGAAAATTTCCCACTGAAGTCAATGGAAAACCGAACCTATTCAGTTCAATTTACCATTCATCATTCTAAGCCACAATCCTAGAATGATGAATGGGCCAAAGAAGAGCCTAGCATTTTGTAATAGCAGAGAGGGGGGAAAGAGTGAGAACGCTCCCCTGAATTCACCCAATCCAATGAAAATTGGGTGGATCAGATTAATCCAATTCCAATAAAAAAATCAGGAGAATTGGATTAATCTGATTCTCCCATCCCTAGACTACATCCATGCAAACAAAATACTTAAGATACAAGCATTACATCAATGTGAAGAGTCTTGCATTTAAAACTTATTCCAGTTTTTAAAACAGGTCATATCGAAACCGATGCAAAAGTGCTTCTTGAAGACAATTTCAAACTATATCTTGCTTAAAGCTAACTTTCACTAATGATCACAGGCTAGTTATGTCAGGACCCATGGCAAGTGCTTTGCCATGACCCTGGCCTGCTCAAGTCAACTGAACATCGGTTTAGAGAAATTCCCCATAGCAACCTATGCCACAGCCTTCTGCTAGACTGCTCTATACTAGTAAAGTCCATCCTGCAGGATCAGAAAATATGGTAGAACAATTTCAAATGCTTTTGTGTTGGAATATGTGCATCCCAGTTTGCTTGCTTGTTCACTCTGGTTTTGCTTTCCGTAATTGCTGACTGACAATTCTGGGATCTTGTTCTCCGACTTTCTTCAGCTTGTGCTCCAATTAGCACTTGCAGCTCTAACTCATTGTCCTCAAAACAACTTCCCAGTTCTGACCTTCTGTCTTGTTTCTTGGCTCTGCTCTGGAGTGTCCCTTGACTTGTTAGTCTGACTTGGTTTGGTTTTCAGCTTTGAACCTCTGGCATCCAACCTACTGGGTACTGTCCCCGTGGCATTGAGTTCCCAGGACTCATCTCAACAAACCTCTGTCTTGTACCAACCATAGCACAGAAAAACCTGTAGGGCACAGTCCTGATTGTACCAGTCTTGTCCTTGACTAAAAAAATGTCAACAGTCTGCCTTAGAAGATAGATTACTTGGTTTTATTTATTTATTTAATTAATTAATTTTAAAATTAAACTTCTAGACTGCCTTTTCACATTTTTACTTATAGAAATTTAGTGATTAGTAGAACCCCAAAGAAGATGTGTTCTCCATAAAAGGACAGCAGGACTGTGCTCCCCAAAATAAGCATCGGATCACAATGTCATGACAAAAGCCTGCATACTCTCACCAACAGAAATTGGTAGTTCAGATAATATCTTCTACTGGACCTTGTTCCCATCTCTTAATTGTGGACCAATGCATCAACAACTCTCTCTCTTTCTCTAGATTACTGTCATTCTATGATTTTGAAAACTACAAGGAAAATTTATTTTTCCTGCTACACCATAAACATTCAAAATGAGATCTGAACAGGTGTTTAAAACAATTTTAAAGGTTAATGCCAATCCTTCTGATGTTTTCAAAGATAGGATGAGATCAAAATGGAAAACATCAATTATTTGTCACAAGACAAACGTAAGATTCATTCAGGTTCATTTGTGTCATAGATCAGGCTTCTGAAAAAAGCATGAGATCCTTTGTACACCTAATCACAAACAAAGTTTGATGAAAAAAGAGTTTGAGCAGGTAAAGAATGAAGAACAGGCACAAAGTGATCCACAAACTACCTCCTCTTGAAAATGAGAATCCTCATTTTCAAGATGAGCATAAAACTTAATACACACATTTTTAAAGTACAGTAAAATACACTGCTATTCCCCTTCAGTTAAAAGTTTCTTACAGTATACTATTTGGTATAGATTATTATTCTATACACAAAAACCTTTGGTTTAAGAGAGGTTAAGTCCCTTACAAATTCAATCATGCTCTAAAAAGCATGGAAATTGTAAGTTACGGCTCCCACCTTAATTTCAATGCATGGTAAGCAGTAAAGACTTTGTACAGTCTTGCATTATTTATTGTTCTCGTTTACAACTTAGGTTCCACGCACTCACACTTTGCCTTGGTCTTTCAGCCCCAATCCTCTTCCTCTGCAGGTTGGGGGCAACACTGTAGCTGGGGACAGTGCTATATAAAGGCTATATAAATGTTTAATAAGAATTTAAAGTTGCGCACCTATTGAAATAAATAACACAGAATGCCCACTGGAAGCAATGGAGGCAACAACAATGCCAATTTGGAAATAAATCCTATTGTCATTCGCAGATCCCATTAAGTGGCTGTGAAGGAACACAACAGAGGTGAATCTCTGGGTGTTTTCAGATGTGACGTTGGTCACAGTTTAATCTGTGACCAACGTCACGTCTGAAAACACCTGAGGTGCAGGCTACCTCCACCACCCGGAGAAGTCCATGGCAGCGGAGGCAACCTGTCACTTGTGAAAGCACCCTTTGGGAGTGGAATGGGGAAGAGGGTGTGGAATAATGAGGAAGGCACCAAGAAGAGTGAGTGGAATGGATGGATGAGAGGGAGGAACAGGTATAAGGTGCAGCAACACAGAACCGGGTGGAATGACAGAAGGAATGCCATGACAAACAGGAAGAATGACAAGGTTCTGAGTGAAATAAGTGATTCAGAAGAGTGATAGGATACCATGGGAAGCACTCCTATCATTCCACCCAGTTCCCATAGCTGTCTCCCTGTCATTTCACTCCCTATTGCTTCCCTCCCTGTTATTCCATCTGCTCATGTTTTCTGATCAAGTTACTAGCCTTGTGGATATGGGAATGCTGTAGGCGCAATATATCTTGATTTCAGCAACGCATTTGACAAAATCCCCCAGGATAGTCTTGTTGACAAGTTGGTAAAACGTGGGTTAGATGACAATACCATTAGGTGGATTTACAGCTGATGAAAGAATCATACTCAAAGAGTGCTCATCAATAACTCCCCACCAATCTGGAGGGAGGTGTCAAGTGGGGTGCCGCAGGGCTCTGTCCTGGGCCTGGTACTGTTCAACATCTTTATTAATGACTTGGATGAGGGAGTACAGGGAATGCTTATTAAATCTGCAGATGACACAAAACTGGGAGGGATAAGCCAACACCTTAGAAGACAGAAATAAGATTCGAAATGATCTTGATAATTTGGAAAACTGGGCTGAAGCTAACAAAATGAAGTTCAACAGAGATAAATGTAAAGTTCTGCATTTAGGTAAGAAAAATCAAATGTATAAATACAGGATGGGGGAAACCTGACTTGGCAGCAATACATGTGAAAAGGATCTGGAGATTGTAGTTGATCACAAACTGAACACGAGTCAGCAGTGTGATGTATCAGCAAAAAAGGCTAGTGCAATTTCATGTTGCATTAACAGAAGCATCGTTTCCAAGTCACAAGAACATTCAAAATGTTTTGTGCTGGTCAGACCTTGTCTGGAGTAGGATGCTTGGTTCTGGGCACTGCACTTTAAGAAGGACATTGACAAATTGGAATGGATTCAGAGGAGGGTGACAAATTTGGTCAGGGATCTGGAAACCAAGTCCTATGAGAAAAGGTTGAAGGAGCTGGGTATGTTTAGCTTAGAGAAAAGAAGACTAAGGGGGAGACATGATCGTGATCTTCCACTACCTGAAGGACTGTCACAGAGAGGATGAAAAAGACTTGTTCTCTCTTGCCCTTGAAGGCAAGACTAGAAATAATGGGCTCAAATTACAAGAAAATTGATTTTGGTTAAACATTAGGAAGAACTTCTTAACGGTAAGAGCTGTTTAACTGTGGAACAAATTGCCTAGGGAGGTGGTGGGCAGTTACTGGGTTGGGACCTAGTGGATTAGACTTAAGGGTTGGGAACAAGGACTCCTCAGTTCTCTGGGAGGGCAATGGGGGGTGGGGTCTGGGAGCCAGGACTACAGGGTCCTCTGAGATGTCAGTGGGAAGTAGTGGGTAAGTGCGCATGCGAGGGAGGGAGTGGGGGGGGGGACGGGGACTGGGAGGCTGAACTTCTGGGTTCTGTGTTACAAAGTTGGGAGTTCTAGACGTCCTGTTGTCCCCAATCAAATCAAAGCAAATATCAAATAAATAAAATAAATACATATACTTTGTCCCCAAACCTTGTCCCCAAATACACATCACTCATCTCTCAGGCTTCTCCCAAATACACACCCCTCCCAACACCTGTTTGCCTTTTGATGATACATACAGTTCCCCCCTACCCTTGCTTGCTCCCTAGCCTCATCTCATGTCTCTCCCACTGTCCCCTCTCCTCGTCTCCCACTCCTTGTCTTTTAGATTGTAAGCCACAGGCAGGGACCGCGTCTGATTCTATGTTATGTACAGCACCAGGTTATGCGGCTGGCGCTTTATAAATGTTTAATAATAATAATAATAATAATAATAATACTATCACCCATTTCTCTGTATTGTCTTCAATAAACACTTTCCCAATACCTGGCTTTCCCCTCCTGATACAAACACTTCTCATGCTGCCCAGCTGCACCCTCTTGTCTGCATATACACATCCTGTCTGTCCCCAACCCAAATGAAAGGATATAGGGAAAGGAGGGGTGAGCTCATCCCCTCCTGTCCCCAGCTTCAGTGTTGCCCCCAACCTTCAGAGGAAGAGGAGAAGACCACGGCAAAGTGTGGGTGCATGGAACCTAAGTTGTAAGTGAGCAGGATATGCGAGACTGATCATCTTTCCTGCTTACATGGCACAGATGTTAACATGGGAGTCTTAACTTACAATTTCCATGCTTTTTGGAGCATGACTGAATTTGTGAGGAACTTAACTCCTCTCTCAGGCCATTTTCACATGGGCGGCGGGGGTATGGGTGGAGGTGGCGGCGCGTGGATGGCCTTTGCTTTGTCGCACACCCATTTCCACCCATGGAGCAACTGCCGTTCCAGCCAATTGCTCTGTGCGTGTGTGATGGGTGGAGCGTGGGAACGCACACGCACCTCCACCCATGGTGTTCCCACGGATGCCCTCCACCGCACACCCACCCGCCGCAGCATTCACACGGGTGCTCCCCACCTGTACACATGTGCCGGGGGAGTGGGGGTGTCAAAAACGTCCTTAAACTGAAAAATAAATTAGTATAGAATTTCCTCCTTTTGTGAAAATGCAATGCACTAAATTCCCCCTGCTGGCACACTGCCAACCTGAATTTGATTAGCACCCTAACAGTGAAATTTCAGAATTTCAATGCCACACTATTTTATTTCAAGAATCACAATTCCACTCTCTTCATAAATCCTAAAATAACCGGACTTACAGTCAAATCTGAGGATTTAAAACCTTCACAGTTTTATTCCAAGCATCATATATCAGTCAGCTGTGCTATCTTTATTCATGAAGCTTATGGAGGTCATCACTGACCACAAATTGTAGCTGAATACAAGCAGTTTAATATTTATTTATTTTTAAAAAAAACCCCAGTCAGTCCCCCTGACCCCAGCTCATCAATAAAGTCTGATTTAAGAAGATTTCCCCCTGCACAAACACTAGTGATTGTAATTTCATGTTTTCCCTGGGCTCACCATCTACGAAGAAAAATACCATCTAATGAGCAGTGTCTCGAAAGAACCTCCAAGTAGCACTGTTAAGTCTCCAAAATACTTTACAATCCTTAACTAATTTGCCCTCACAGCAGCCCTGTGCAGAGGCAGGAAGGGGAAGGACACCCAGTCAAGCGCACTAGGGTAAAGTCCCTCCAGCACACACACAGTAACACCTCACTATCATTCCCCCACCCCACATACACAGTAGCTGCTCTCTTACTCCTCCACTCTTTCCCTGCCAGAGCACCTCTCAGCCTGAGGAGCACTCTGGCAGGGAAGGGCACCACTTGGCTATAAACTGCCCGGAGCCACCTTGGAGTATCATGGTTTAAAGCTACAGCCCCTCCTGATCCCTCCCACCTAGCTCCAGCACAGTCTCCCCCGCACTCCCCAGTCCATCCCACACAACCTGCTTTTCAACCTCCTGGGGTCTGGGATCGGGCTCCATCTTCCCTGCTGCCTGTTGACCTCCCACTGACTCTGCTGGCCAGCTGAGGCCAATGAGTATGTGTTCAAGATCACATTATACCCGTAGGATAAAACAGGGACTTCAAAACCATATTAAATAAAATACACACCATAGATTTTCAAACTGTAAATGAAAAGTCAAAGTACAATGCACAAATGAATTTTCGAAAACCTCTACACTGAGATCCCCAAGCTTCTAATAATTTTAAAAGTCAGCTTTCTCAGCTGTTCAAAAGTTGTCAGACGTCATGTTGAGACGTTATTTACACTCCAGTGGCTAACATGGGGAATTCAAAACCTTATAACTTTAAAACTACAAGACGGATTGGGGGGGAGGAGGTGGAAGCATAAGAAGGCACCTTTGAATTTTGTTATACCACTACACCTCAGAACATTTTTCTTAAATTACACTTTGAAGTGAATATAAAAACATGCCGAAACAGGCAGAGAAATAAAATGTTACTCCAATTTTCAAACGGCTGTAACCTTCTTGTTTTGTTATGTTTTGGATGAAATTTGAAAAGACTGTACTGCTCACCCAAGCAATCCTCTCTGCCTAGTTTTTTTCAAAAGCTATGATAAATGGTCCCCATTTTTATCAGCAATGTTCATGCAGTAAAATGGAGGATGCAAGTTGGCCTTAACTATAGAGCCACTTCTGCAGCTCTATAATTCCATTTTCAAGCAGTGACAATGCATGGAGGCCTGATGTCATCACTCCAGCCAGTAATGCCTAACCATAGCTCCATTTTCCTGAACAAGACTTCATAGACAGTCTCTTAAAAACTATTCAACCTTGGACTAATTTATTTCTATTAAATTAATTGCTAACCCTAAACACTCCATGTTAATATAGAATTTCTGTCTCCCTGCCCTTATGACCCTTAATAGCCATTGCCTTTCCAAATATGCCATGGCTTGGCAGGCGTATGTTCTCAGTCCCAGTTAGAGCTGAAATGAGGAATTTATTGGTGTGAGTTAATATCTGAATTTCAGGTAGCCAGCTTTATACCACTTTCCTTACTCACTTGACACCTGTCACATGACCCCTAGCAGTCTAACCCTCAGGATAACCTCTGAAGCCCTACAGTTCCCAGCATGCTCCCGTCCTTTGAGTTGCTGCTTACTGTTTAGGTAGACACAACATACACATTAACCCACAGACAAGGGGTGTGCATTTCATTTTCTTTGGGGGGGGGGGGGAGAAAAAAAACGAGAAAAATTTAAAATTTTGTTTTATTTTCATTTTTGCCTGGCACTGCTGACAGCCATTTTGGCCAGAGAAAATGGTAAACAACTTCTGGGATGGGAGGAGGGAGCCAACACCACAGAGTCGAAGACAGGATTGACATCTCTGCTGGCCAATCGGCACTGCAAGTTGATTCCCTGTCATATCTTGGGGCACCAATGCCAACCCCAGTGCCAATGATCTGTTCCTCTGCCTCCGCCTACCACCAGTAACTGCTCCTGCCAGTCTCTCTCTCTCTCTCACTTACAAGTCTGCCCTCCTGTGGCACTCTCTGCAAGTTGACTGATACAACACCCTGTCATATCTTGGGGAGTGAATGCCAATTTCAGTTCCAATGCCTGCTGTCTCTGCTCCTCCTCCGCCTGCCAGTGCGTGCCTCTTTCTCACAAGTCCTGCTCCCCGAGGCAATTGCTGCAAGTTGGTGCCCTGACACATCTTGGGGCGCCAAGGACAATACCAAATGCCCAGAACTGCTTGCCACCAGTGCCTGCCCTCCTGCTGCTCCTCCCTCTCCCCGCTCTCATATATATGCCCTGCCCCTGAGGTGTTGCCTGACACACTTTGGGTGTCAAAGCAAGCCTGATTGTTGCTCATCTGCAAAACAAATGCTGCTACTGCCGCATTCTCTCTCTCTCATATATAAGTCCTGTTCCCCTGGGACAGTCTCTGCTAGTTTAAGTCCAATAGACTTGGGTCCCTGCCCACTCCCATGCCCCTGATGTTTCATTTATTGCCCGTGTACTGCGTACCAATCTCTCTTTGATATTCTGTTTCTAAGAAGTTGAAGCCTTGTTGAGGCACGCACCACCGTCTGTTGCCTCATTCCTCTGAGAGTGTCAGTGCCTACTGCTTCAGTGCCCCTAGCGCCCACTGCCTTCCAGCGTCTGCTCTGCCCCCTACCCGCATGCTCCATGACAGTCACTTGGTACTCCATGGCACCCTCGGCAACTTTGAGAAAAGGGGGAAATGTTTTGGAGGCCAAATACAAGTGCTTCCTAAGCTGAAATCCAATGCAAAAACCAAAACAAAACTAAAACAGAAAAAAAAATTAAAAATTGAAAACGAAAACTTCAAAAATGAGAAGGGTCCTTTCTGTACACACCTACCACAGAGGCATCAGAGGAGACAGTACTGCTCTCCTGATCTTATTTTATTACTATAGAGCAATTACATTAAATTATTTTTATAAAACAATGAAACTCCTATTTTTATGTGGTTTCTTGCCAAAGCAAAGTCAGTTACTGAAAGAATTTTGTGGAAGTATTATTGCAGCCCTGGCTCCTGGTTTTATTCTCTTAAATATACACTATTCCCTGCTTAGAGCACAAAATTAGTTTCATAGAATCCATTTTTCAGATAGGCTGAAACTGACAGACATTTCAAAATAAAATATTTCCAAAATATTATTTTCAATGTAGTATTACACTATTTGTGCTACGCTTCTTCATTGTTGGAGATGAAAACCACAGAGCAATAGTAACTGAGAAAGTACAGTGAGGGGCAATGCACATGCATGCACCCACTTGCATAGATATACCCAAATGGGAAAGCTGCACTAGTATTAAAGCACTTAAATCAGATTTTGAAGCTGATTTAGTTATACCATCTAGGACCTTTTATGTCACCCACACACCAACCTATTTTACTTTAGATTAAACTTGCTTCTAATTCATCTAACTAAACCCAAATAAGATGCTTTTATGCAAAAATAAGCCCATCAACACAGGTGCTTGAACCAGTGCAGTTAAGTTTAAATTCATACCATAAGTAATGTTAAAGCAAGTCTCTGTGTAAAGAACCCCTTATACACAGATCCCAATTTCCTTTCATCAGCCTGTATTATACCAAAAAAAACCCACCTTGAAATGGTGGGTATGGAGACTTTCCCTAACCGTACTGGCTAGAGAAGAAATAATGCTTTTCACTTTTAAACTATATACTATACTAGAGAACACAGTTAAGCATGTAACCCTCCCAAGTCTACACACACAAAATACCAAAACCCAAAAACAAATCAACAAGGGAAACTGATGAAAATAAGACCTGGGTAATTATTATTGACAACAGAAAGGACATTTTTCTTTGTTTAAGATTATAGATTTTCCTTACAGAATACCTATTAAAAATACCTATTAGAATACAATGGTGTTAAAGTATTTATTTAACCCTCCAGTGAAGCTTAGGATGGTGGGAGTAGGTGAGATGAACAAACTAGTTCATCATTTTTCATCAAGTGGACCCATTAACATTTTTGAATATGTATGTCAAGACACATATTATGACTTTTTATTGGTGATGATCAATCAGTTATAGTTTGCTTTGCTAGGTATACAGAATATACATATGCACCCCAGAGAAAAGGTAATTTCTTACCTTTTAAATTGGTTTCTTCAGATCCCTCTGAAAGCTCAGACATTGAGTATAAGCCCTCTTACCAGCAGAGGGAGAGATCAAAAAACCCCACCCAACTTTTGTGATATCACTCCCTCTAAAGCGGACTGGCTGGTTGACCCTTTAATTGTAGCTAGAATTCAACTGAACACTACAAACACATTTAATGGAATAGAAGTAGATGGGAAATGACCCAAGGGAAAAACCCAACTTAAGTTCCTGTTCAAACAGAACCATATATACAGCAGCATAGAGGGACATGAAACAACCAAATTAACAAGAAATAAACTAACAATACCAGATTTAGAAAGAAACAATTGTCACTTCTTAAAAAAAACCCAACCCAATGCACCCTTCTCTTGCAACTGTGTCAGAATTAGATTGTATCAAGGGTAACAAATGTAACATGTAGCAAAGTTTTTAGCCTAGCAATCTAGGAGAGTTACTACCTATTGGAGACAAGCAGGATCAGCCACAACCCCTCTATAGCAGGAGTGATGTCATCAGTTTTGCATTTCTTCTACCTTCGTCTGCTGGTAGAAGAACTTACAGTCCAACCTTCTGTCTGGGCTGGCATAAAGGGATGTGAGAGAAACTCTGCCCAGGAGTGTAGTTCCTGTTAGTTTCAGCAGCTGCCAGTACAGTGGTGACACACTATCAGAGACAGAAAAGGAAGGAAAGACATAGAAAATAGGGAAAAAGCAAGTGGTATTGGAGGAAAATATGGTGCTTTTTGTAATGTTGATATCCCACTTTTCCCCACTGAGGATTTTAATTGAGAACTTTGCCTTTTAAGTGGGTTGTGGACACCTACACTTCACATCAATTTGCCTCCCTCCACATTAGATACTGCATGCTGGGATTTTCGTTACCCACAAAAAAGCAAACATTTTCAAGGAATAGCTTTCTCACTCAGAACTGGATATAGCTATTACCTAAGTTAAGGCTGCTCAGCAAAGCAGAAAAGACTGAAAAGTTTGCAATTGGAGATGTATACATTTGATTAACACGCACTCTATTTTCATCATGTCTTGGTAATTGACAAAAATATATTTTCTGATTTTTAAAACATTTTTTGCTGAAGAAACTTTACATTGAAAACAAGGTGATAGATGCCCTATAGATATGACAGAGAAAGACATACCACTGGAAAGGAAAGACTGAACAAGCTGGCATATTATTTGCCAAATCTGCTGGTTTCATGTTTATATAAAGTAGTTTGGGAACTTTTATGGTGAGAAGTCCTATTTGTCTACTATTTTCCTGTCTGCTCAGCACAAAATCCCTATCTAGCTCAAAGACTGCTGTCATGATTAAAGCAAGCCAAGTAAAAAAAACCTGTAATGATTCTTGTGTCCATGTAAGGCCTACAGGGTGATTTAATCATTCTGAAAAACATTTTAGTGTTACTTCAATTGTGTGAGACTTTAGCCACTGCTCCTTTCCCAATTACTAAACAGGCTTAGAACGCCTAATGTAGATGTTAGAAAGAACTGAAAATACACAGCACTTTTTACTTTTATACAAACTTATCTAAATGGAAGTTAGGGCAGATTGCAATTCTTGTCTTTCTTAGCAAGCATTTGAACATGGGGTAACTGGAAGGATGGGAAACTGGTGAAGGGAAAGGGACTGAAGCTTTCAAATTACTGGGTTTGCTAATGGAAGGTTATGCTGTGTTATACCAATGAACTTTAGTTAAGTTGGGGGCATTTGTTTTGCTAAGCTTTAAAAATATCCAGGATGCCTAGAGTGTATGCATGGGCATATGTAAATAAATGAAGCAAATGACTGGCATTTTCTTTGGACAATAAAGACCTATTTAGAAGACACAGTTATAAACGTTTGGCCAAATTGCATTTATTTTCATCTTACCGTAACATTTCTAATGGATTGGTCTCATGTACTTGATTACCACACCTGGGGCAGTCATTACTGTCTTCAAAGTGCTGGACAATACAGGTTTTACAAACTGGAAAAAGAAAAAAGAATTATGTTATTCAAATGATGGACTATTGTAGCATAAATTTTAAATCGAGAGGGTATCATTGAATAAACTCAAGTTTCTATTAAGAACAGAACACACCCTCCCCTGGCTGATACTGAATGCTTAATAAAACAAGGATAGAGTAGTATTCTTTAGCACAAGTAATTACAATGTTTCACTGTCTCTCTGCTTCTTAAAGTCATGATCAGCTCTTTGCTCTAGTGAGACTCTGGATCCAAACAAATCGATGGCAGCTCCGGGGGTGGCCATGCCAACTCGCTTCACCCATGAGCAAGCCAGGTCCATCTGAAGGTGGCCCGCCATAGCCTGCTCTGGGGCAGCCCCGCTTGCAGTGGTCTGGAACGTCTCAGAGCGTCGCCAGCAGAGTGAGCCGGCCAAACCTTGGGCCCGGGCACGGAGTGGAACTGTTGTCTGTTTGCTCAATGGACCCACACTGTAGCTCCACTCCTGGCTAGCCATGGCCCCGGCAACATCATAAAGTTGTGCATGCCAGTCTAGAACCTTCGGTGATTGCCCGCAACTCTATGGTGTGGGGGTGGGGAGAGGGCACACCACACGGGCAGACCGCAGCCAGGGGGACCCTCTGGGTTCGTCTAAAGCAGACCCAGGAGGGCCTGGAAACACGCGGAAGTGGGGGTGCACCCCCAGAGCAGCTCCTGGGTGGGTTGTCTCAATGTCCATTTAAAAACACCCACTGCAACACAGAGTCAATCAATACAGGTTAGGCAAGTACTGTTTTAATGTGTGGTGTAGGTCTGTACTGTTCTCATTATTGTTTCATAATCTCCATGACATTGCAAAATGCAAAGTCACACCACATAAGGTTAACAAAAACCAGCATTTACCTAACCATATGTGTGGTAGCTGCAGGCTCTGACATAATGTGTGCTGGGATGTCCCAGCAGAATGGGAGCAAGCTGCAACTTTGGAAGACCTGAAAAGAGGAATAAAACATGTTTGCAATCAATCATTTGTGATGCTGGGTTCCTCTTTTTCCACTGCTGTTTTGGTGGCTGAAAATTATTCTGTTATCTAATACTTTCTGCAATAGTACAATTTTTTTTTATAAAATAATTACTTCACAGGTTGCAGCAAGCAATTTCTCCCTTCAGATATATGACCTTTACCAACACTGATAACAGGCACACTGGTAAAATTCAATATATCTTATCAAAATCATTACAGCAGCATGGATTCTGTATTAAAAACCAAACATCAATGAAATTTTTTTTTAATACTGCTATGAATCTCACCACTATTATAGTTTTTAATCAGAAAATGTTGTAGTTGGGTTGTTTCTAAACATTATTACCTACAGATTTTATCTTTATTAAAAAGAAAAATTGAGCATGAATTGACAAGTCTATTATCAGTTTCTTAAAATGCTTTAGATGTGTATTACCTTCTTTATTATTTTTCTCCTGCTTGAACTGCTGCGGTGGAGAAAGAACTGGAGAGACGGGGAGCGGGGCACTATTTATAGGGCCCTGGTGACGTAATCACTCCGCTCCCCATCAGGATTCTGCTTGGATAATTTGCCCGGTCTTGGCGCCAAAGGACACTCAACTACCTTCTGTGTGTATGTGGAGAGGCTCTCAAAGAATGAGCAAACATTAGAAATAAGATTTGCATTTTAATATTAAAATAAGCATGCTTCTTGTACATCCTCAACCTGTTAAGGAGTCAAACTCCCAAAGTTTTCCCTGATAAAAGGAAACAGATTCTAGTCAGCAGTATCAGGCTTTAACTTTTTTGGGGGGAAGCCACAAGGATGAGAATGTAAATGCTGTTTTAGCAGGTCATTCAAGCCACTTTCCCATGGAAGGCGGGGAAGTTTCCATTATGGCATTTGTAGCTCTATTCTCACAGGAATTAGCGCATGTAGGAATGTACTATTCCACTTTTATTCTGTGAGATCACTCATGCATGGCTGGGTCCCCCCAGTGTAGCTTTTATAATGACCGGTGTTCTCACAGGATAAAAGTGGAATAGCGCATTACCAGGTGCGCTAATTCCATGAGAATTAGAGCCGCAATTGCCCTCACAGAAGTTTCCCCCTCCCCTCCCATGTAACATGAGAAAGTGGCCTCAGTTGGTCCACATATCAAAAGCCACTGAAGTCATGGCCCCAAAACAAACTGCTCTGTTTCATCATGGTAAGGGCTTAGTAAAAGCAAAATTTCCATGTTCAACTGAAATTTTGCTCCCACTGAACACCCAGTTTTGCTGCTTGAGCTTTCAAAAAGGAAAGACCTGCGCCCCCTGGAACTGCAAGGTCTTTTGGGAATTAAAATGTACATATGTATCAACAGTCCTGAAACAGGAGCAGACCAAGCTGTTGATGTACGTGCACATTTTCACCATGGCTTTAGTGACCAGGAGATGTAGGGCCAACCAAGTGTCTAGCTAAAACAGCATTAAAGTTCAAGTCATCTTCTTCTTTAATTAAAAAAGCGGGGGAAGACTGCTCAGACCCACCATAAACATCTTGGGCCAAAAAATAATACCACAGACCTTATATGGTTCTGAAATTTAGGGAATGGAGGTAGACAGCAAGTTGGAGTCCATACAGAACAAATTTTTTGAGGAAGATCTTAGGAGTCCCGATGGGAACTACTGCTTGCCTACTGAGAACAGAAACAGGAACTCTCCACATTGAACCCCAAGCCAAAATTAGATCGATATTCTATTGGAAATGACTATTACAAATGACAGAGGAGAGTCCCCAAATTATGTTGGCTCGAAATAACGGCATCTGACTGCAATTACAAATGGGAAACTAAGTTAAGATCCTTTACTGAGAAAATGGGCTCCCTTTCCTAGCTGTCGCTCCCTTTCCTAGCTGCTCTTTCAACTGAGCAGACTAAGAGGATATGCAAGCAACAGCTGGATGATCTTTATAGCCAAAAAGATTTAGAGGCCATGAGATCAAACAAGGTAGCTCCTTAGTACAGACTTATAAAAGATTTTCACTGACAAGAATATTATTTAAGAACTGTGGCAAATTTCCCAGTAAGAAGAGCCCTTACTCTCCTAAGGTTTCAAATGATGCCTACAGCAGTACTCAAGGGAAGATACGTAAAGATCCCCCACAGTTTGCATCTCTGCCCATGTGGGGCCAATGTCCTTAAGGACTTACTGCATTATCTATTTAGTTGCTCACTCCTTTCTGAAGTCAGAACCAAGCATCTCCAACCGCTATTGCAAATGAGTCCAGTTCGGGATGTGTGTATGAAAATAATATTCTTGCTTGCAAATCCCAAAGAAAGGTTCATAAAAAGGTGGCAAATATGGCCCATGTCTTTATGGTGCAGAAAGGCAAAATTAAACAAAATAATCCTAAATAGATCCTTTAAAGGGGAAGTGAAGGGAAAGAAAATAGCAGTATAGATCATCTATTGACTGAATTTGTGCCGAACATTGATTAACCGTACTCCATAGCACGATGGAAGAAATCCATATGTGGTAATATATTGGGTTTTCCGTTAATCATACGGAGCCCATTTGGTGACATCAGGGATAAATTCAGTCCTTGTACAACCCTCCTGTCACCATTCAGAAACCTACCAAACCAACTAAAACATTAGAACGATTGTGAGGCTTTATGGGTTTATTGGGCTGTGTTCTTCTTTTGTTAAATGGGGTCCTGAATTTTAAGTCTTGTTCTACTAGGTAGAATTTTGTTTAAAGATTATTAGCGCTTAGAAGCTGATATGGACGTTTCTGTTATTTTTAACTTGTCCTGACTTATTTTATTATTACCTATTGTTATATGTTATTTATCACTTATTATTTTATCTTTTATTGATTTATGGTATTTTGTAGTAACCAAATGGTTGGAACAATAAAATTCATTGATTGATTGATTCATAATTTAAAAAAGCCAAAAGACCAGTGGCAGTATCATAACAATGAGGTGACGTTAAAGCCTGATACTGCTGGCTAGAAGCTATTTCCTTATATCAAGCAACGCTTTGGGGGTTTGTTCCTTAGCAAACTGAGGATGTACAAAAAGCAGTATTTGCATGATTATATTAAAATGTAAATCTTATTTATAATTAATTCTCATTTTGCTGTTTAACAAATCCTGTGAGTCCTATGAGGGAAACTTTTAATTTTTCTTGACAGTGTAATATTTGGGCTAGAAATGAAACAGATATCCAGTTATATAGACCTCTGAACCCTCTTTGTCTGGCACGCAGCTCAATTAGTGCCAATTTGACAGGTTTGGCTTTTGCAGCAAATACTTGTTTCAGTTATAAAGTTTACCACTGCCCTAGTAAAGAAAAAGGCATCCCCCGCTGGTAAGTCTAGTTGGAAGAGACACACCTGTCAGTGTCCAGAGTGCAAGGATGACAGAATGTGTCATCAGAGAAGCACAGGACCACCCTCAAGACCGTACCAACTCAGATTACCTGGCGCTGTACAGTATAAACAGGATCACCACACAACAAGCACTAGATACTTAGAGCTAAGCTTACAATCAATTATAGCAACAAACAGTAAAAGATTTGTACAATGACTTAAATATACATTGTATTTTAGAGCATAGAGTCTTCAAGTGACAACACTGATACTCTAGTCTCAGTTTCTCATATATTTTATATAATTCTAGAATTCTTAACTCTAAACACTTTATGGCTGTCAATTTCACTACCACATGAAGTCACTTACATAGTTTTCTAAGGTAAGTTTATAATGAGCCATCAGTACTTCAATTCCTTCTCCCCAAATCACTTCCCCAGATTTTACATAAAAGAGTGTTGAAGCCTTAGTCTAGCAGCTTTTAAGGTTACCCAAAGTTTAGTAGACGATTACTTAAATACAGCTACATTACACAACAATAATTTCTGCATTGTTGCCTGTTCTCAGTTGCATGTATGTTCCTACCATCCAAAAACAAAACACACCAAATCTGTCATTACTGTGCTATCAAAACTCTTAAATGAAGGACAGTTTGACCAAAACTGTTTGGAACCTATCCAAAACACCAGATCACAATAAGCCAAAACCTATCCTGAGCCATGCGGCCTATTGAGCTGGTGCGGTTAAAGCACTCGTTTCTGTGGCCTACGATGCACTGTGGTCCAGCACCATGTCTAACTACCTTTGACTTCCCCAACTCAATGGATCAGGTATAAGTACCGCTGAGTGGACTGGAGACAGATATCCCATGTGGAACCAGTTAGAACTGGAACCCACAGCCTTCAGGGATGTGTAGTCGAGTGCCTTACCCACTCAGCCATTAATGTTAAATTAATGTTAATTTTATCTAGATTACTGTATATGCATGGGAGGGGGGGCAGAGAGAGATTCATGATAAAAAGGCTTTATTGCATTTTTTTGTTGAAATAGTTTCACTCCCTTCAGAGCTGGGCCAGCTGTCCCTGCCATCAGCTGTTCAGCAGCTCCAACCTAAGCTAGCAGGGGTGGTGGAGGCTGTGTCAAGTGCTGTCCCCTCTCATCCTGTGCCAGTGATTAGCTTGTGGAACTTGTCAGAGGATGTGATCAAAGCCAGTAGTATAGCAGTTTTAAAAAGTTCTTTGAGGATCGGTCCATTAATTACTATTAGCCAAGTAGGTTGGGGGATGCAACCTCTGACTGTCAGGAGCTGGGAGCGAACAGCAGGGAATGGATCACTCCATGATGACCTGTTGGGTATGCCTTTGAAACGACTGGAAATGGTCATTGTCGGAGACAGAATACTGGGCTCAATGGACTATTGGTCTGACCCAGTATGGCACTTCTTACGTTCATATGTAGTGGAGCTGTGGTTTATACCATGGGTGAGAGGGGAGAGGAGGGCACTGGTGTTTCACATAAAACAGCTGATTGGCAGGGAACAGCAGAGCCTTTCCATGTGCTTGTGTGTCCAGTCTCTCACTTGCTAGCGTTGGGGCTTGCAGTCTGGGGCTTGCAGCCTGGGGCGACAGGGAGGAAAAATATTTGAGAGGGAAGAAGTCACAAATGCAACTTTTTCTCTTTTCAAAAATATTTGCATATGTGGTAGCATATGCTCTTCATCTTCCTCAACGACACTGTTACCAGTAACTGCTACATGTGATCTTATGCATCTATCAACCTAATCAAAAACTGAAATGCAAATTTTAGAAATCAAGGACTTTAGAGTCCTGATCCTGCTTCCATTGAAATCAATGGCAAATTTCTAACTGTATATAATGGCACACGATAAAGCCTCATATGGATTTGTGATACTCCTTATAGGGATACATCCATTAGCCAATTTTAATTTGCAACAGATAGAATTTATTATTATTATTATTATAATAAACATTTATATAGCGCCAGCCTTGTGCCTGGCACTGTACAGAACATAGAAATAGACGCGTTCCCTGCCTGTGGCTTACAATCAGAGGGGATAGTGGGAGAGTCAGGGGAGAAGACAAACAAACATTCAGGCGGATGCGAAGTCTCAGGGGCGTGTACTTGGCTTGGTTACAATCAGGTTGGTTGCAGCAGTCTGCAGAGGAGGGCAGACAGTAAGTATATGGGGAACGACTAGCAGGCATTGGGAAAGGCGGCGAGGAAAAAGTGGGTCTTGAGGAGGGATTTGAAGGAGCGGAGGGAGGGGGCAAGGCGGATGTGGGTAGGGAGGGAGTTCCAGGCATGGGGGGCAGCGAGGGAGAAGGGTCGAAGGCGGTTAGGTGAGCAGGAGAAACGAGGGAGAGTGAGGGAGGGGACAGAGGAAGAGCGGAGAGCGCGTGCAGGAGTGCGTAGGGAGATTAGGTCCGAGAGGTAAGGGGGAGCTTGGTTGTGGAGTGTTTTGAACGTGAATACCAGGAGTTTAAACAGGATACGTTCAGGAAGGGGGAGCCAGTGAAGAGAGAAGAGGAGAGGCTGCACATGGTCGAAGCGACGGGCAGAGTGAATGACCTTGGCAGCGGAGTTTTGGATTGCGATAAGGGGGGACAGGTGAGAGCGAGGGAGGCCAGCAAGGAGGAGGTTGCAGTAATCGAGGCGAGAGATAACCATGGCATGAACAAGGGTTTTGGCCGAGGAGGTAGAGAGAAAGGGGCGGATCCGAGCAATGTTATGGAGGGCGAATCGGCAGGATTTGGCAACAGAGTCAATGTAAGGTTTAAAAGAGAGGTGCGTGTCAAAGATGAAGCCCAAGCTACGGGCTTGGAGAACAGGATGGATGGTGACTCCATCGATGCAGATGGGCAGGTTAGAGGGAGAGGAAGAGGAGGGAGGAAAAATGAGGAGTTCGGTCTTGGCCATGTTGAGCTTGAGTTGACGTCGGGACATCCAGGCGGAGATATCAGAGAGGCAGTTGACGAGGCGTGAGTGGACAGAAGAGGAGAGAGAGGGGGTAGAAAGACAGAGTTGGGTGTCATCAGCATAGACATGATATTGGAATCCGTGAGAGGCAATAAGTTTGCCAAGGGACAGGGTGTAAATAGAGAAGAGGAGAGGGCCAAGGACAGAGCCTTGGGGGACCCCAACCGAAAGGGGGAGGGAGGAGGAGTTTGACTCAGGGAGCGAGACTTTAAAGGAGTGGTCAGAGAGGTAGGAGGAGAACCAGTCAAGGACAGAGCCACGGAATCCCAAAGAGTAAAGCGAGTCCAATAGAAGCAAGTAGTCGACAGTGTCAAAGGCAGCAGAGAGGTCAAGGAGGACAAGAATGGAGTAGAGGCGCATTACTATCCCAGCCTGGCATAAGAACATAAGACGTGCCATACTGAGTCAGATCAATGGTCCATCAAGCCCAGCATCCTGTCTCTGACAGTGGCCAATCCCGGTCGCATGGGAGAAGTACCAGCAGTTACAATGGGCAATCCACTCCCCGTTGTTCACTCCCACCTCCCAACAGTAAGAAGTTCCCGTCTCGTAATCTACTTGGCTAACAGCTGTGAATGGACCTATTCTCCAAAAACTTATCCAGTCCTTTTCTAAACACAGCTACGCTACTGGCCTTGACAACCTGCTCTGGCAACAGATTCCACAATTTAACTGTGCGTTGAGTGAAAAAATACTTCCTTTTATTTGTTTTCAATCTGCCGGCAGTTAGTTTCATGGAGTGTTCCCTAGTTCTAGTGCTACTTCTACACGCTCCACTCCACTCAAGATTTTATAAACCTCTATCATAACCCCTCTCAGTCTTCTCCAAGCTGAAGAACTCAACCTATCCAGCCTCTCTTCATATGGAAGCTGTTCTAAACCCTTGATCATTTTTGTTGCCATTCTCTGCATCTTTTCAAGTTCTGATAGATCTTTTTTGAGATGGGGCGACCAGAACTGCACACAGTACTCCAGGTGCGGTCACATCATCGATTTATATAGGGGCATTATGATATTTTAAGTTGTATTCTCTATCCTTTTCCAAATAATTCCTAACATTCTGTTTGCTTTTTTAACTGCTGCCAGACACTGAGCTGAGGATTTCAATGCATTGTCCACAGTGACCCCAAGGTCCTTTTCCTGAGTGATAACTCCTCATTTAGAACCCAGCATTGTGCACACAGAGTTTGGGTTGTGTTTCCCTAGGTGCATCACTCTGCACTTGTCCACATAAAATTTCATTTGCCAGTTAGACGACCAGTCACCCAGTCTCACAAGAGTCCCCCTGCAATTCGTCACTGTCTGCTCGTGTTTTAACTATGTTGAATAACTTTAGCCACTTTCAGACATGCCCCCCGCATATTTGGACTGCGGGGGGGAATGTGCAGGCCAAACATGCACGGGGATCAGCCAGTCCGAAAGGCCCCCCCACCCCCGCGCGGCTTTTCCGGCAGACACGCACAGGGATGCAAAGCTCGACTGCTCTGCATCCCTGCATGTCTCTGCTGGCAAAGCCGCGTGGGGGCCTTTCGGACCGGTCAATCCCCGCTCACATTCTGGCTGCACACTCCCACACAGCCCAAACATGCGCGCGGGGAGGGCAATGTCTGAAAGTGGCCCTAGTGTCAACTGCAAATTTGATCACCTCACTCTCTACTCCTTTTTCCAGATCATTGATGAAGCTATTAAACAATGCCAGTCCCAGTACAGAGCCTCGGGGCACTCCACTAGTTACTTCTCTCCATTGTGAAAACTGACCATTCAGTCCTACCCTTTGTTTCCTAGCCTTTAAGATCCACAGTAGGACACAGCCTCTTATCCAATGACTACTTAGTTTCCTCAAGAGTCTCTCATGAGGGACCTTATCAAATGCCTTCTGGAAATTCAGATACACTATATCAACTGGCTCACCCTTATCCACATGCTTATTTACTCCCTCACAAAATCTCAGTAGATTAGCGAGGCATGACTTCCCTTTGCTAAATCCATGTTGACGTTTCCCCATTATGCCATGTTTATCAATATGCCCAATAATTCTGCTCTTGACAATCATCTCCACCCGTTTGTCCGGCATAGACATGAGGCTCACCAGTCTGTAGTTACCAAAGATCAGCGTTACATTCCCTACCCTCCAATCCCCAGGTACAGTGGCAGATTTCAGCGATAGATTACAAATTACCAATTATAGGCCTACAATTTTATATTTGAGTTCCTTCACAACTCTGGGGTAAATACCATCAGGTCCTGGAGATTTGTTACTTGCCAATTTACTCAGAACCTCTTCGGGAGTCACGTTAATTTGTGACAGTTCTTCCGATTCATCACCTACAAAGACTAGCTCGTGTGTGGGTCTCTCTCCAACGTCCTCTGCGGTGAAGACCGAAGCAAAGAATTCATTCAGCTTCTCCGCAATATCCTTATCCTTCCTGAGTGCCCCTTTTGCCCCCTGGTCATCTAAGGCCCCAAATGACTTTCTAGCAGGCTCTTGCTTCTGATGTACTTGAAAAAGTTTTTATTATTAGTTTTGGCCTCTTTAGCAAGTTGCTCCTCAGATTCCCTCTTGGCCTGCCTAACTATTAGGGAGACCCCTGCATGTTATGGGTCTCCTCCTTAGCATCAGTGCCTCATGTATGGGCCCCAATTCTGCACTGAGCACTCTCTGCCCCTATTAACCATTCAAAGGGAATGTCCCTTTGAAGCAAGATCTTAGGGTCTCAAGAAATCCTGTACACTGATTATTTCTGGAAGGATACAAGGGACTATCTGACCTTCCATCTCTTCTCCTCCTGCTTCATTTCTCCCATCATTATAGTCAGCCAAGTGTGGTCTTGGATGCCCCTGCAGGAGATAACCTATGTACCAGGCATCACGCTGGATCCTGAGCCACAGCTCTCTACTACCTTGCCCTAGAAACTTGGAATGGGCTCCGGTGCCCCACCTCCATCCCCTCCCATGTCCCCCCCGGCTTGCTGAACCTGCGCCCTAGAGATTGTGGCTGCACTGCCTGCCTTGTGCTGCCGGCACCGGTGCCTGCTCCATCCTGTGCCACCCAACGTGGGGCCCACACGTGCCGTACGCTGCAGGTGCTTCTGCTTCC
Source organism: Sphenodon punctatus (assembly GCA_003113815.1). NCBI lineage: Eukaryota > Metazoa > Chordata > Lepidosauria > Sphenodontia > Sphenodontidae > Sphenodon > Sphenodon punctatus. Next base: position 2,980,280 of record QEPC01014088.1, on the reverse strand, counting down.
GCTCAGTCTCTGCCCGGCTGTGCCACAACAGGACAGGATTGTCCCAGCTCCCTTGGATAGACATGCCCCTGCTGCCCTAGCCAGAATTTCAATCATTTCAGGCTGAGCTGCACGCCACCCCCACCCTTGCTGCCAGGAAAGGTGAGCTGAGCAAGACACACACACCCCCACCCCGCCATCACATGCTCCACTGCAAGGGGATTGTAGCTGCAGTGTCCGGAGGAAAGAGCCTGTAATAGTTGAGGCAGGAGGAGGGTTTTAGCCGCACGGCTCAGACTGGCAGGAAGATTTTCTTGAAATTTAATTGAAATCTCCCTTCCCATAATGTGAGCCCATTGTTTCTGGAACGAGCCAGAGCAGCCGCACCTTGCCAGCTTCTTGTGGACAGAAAGACTGAAATCATGTCCGGGGCCCTGGACTCTGAGGAAGGAACCTGAGCCCCATTAGGGAGTGTTCAGAGCTGGAGGGAGCAGGGCCAGAATCCTCTCTCCCCACCCCCCCAAGGGAGCAGGGCCAGCATCCCTCCCCCTCCCCCCAGGGAGCAGGGCCAGCATCCTCCGCGTCCCTGTCCCCCCCCCCCGGAGGGAGCAGGGTCAGCATCTTTCCACCCCCCCAAGCCACTCTCAACATTTTCTACTCGTACTTAGGTCATTTGATGAGGGTCCTACCAAGGAGGATGTTTTGGGAGTGAGCAGGGTAAGAAATGCTGGCTCCGCCCACCCTGAACATTTCCTTCCTAGTGGAACGCTGCCTTCTTGGGTAAGCCCTGACCCACATCCTGGGAACCCACCACCCCTTGCCTTTAGGGGGTCCCATACTCTAGGGGAGATGCCCCCAGCCCAGCAGTGCTCACCACCCCTGACTAGTAAAGAACAGGCTAAACTGGTGAGATCTGGCGTCGGCGGGAGCAGCAGCAGCAGCTAGAGGGGAGACAGAAATCAGAAGCAGGATTCTTCTCCAGAGGCAGATGCTATGCACCACTCCCCAGCCCTGTCCCCGCTCCCCCAGCCCTGTCCTGGTTTCCCCAGCCCTGTCCCCGCTCCCCCAGCCCTGTCCCCACCTTGTTTCCCTTTTAGCTCATGTTCCCAACCCTCCCCGGCACATCTTGCCCCTCATTCCTAGTCCTGTATCCCAATCCTCTTCTCCAGCTCACATCCCGACCTGCACAAGCACCCTAACCCCACTACACAGTGGGGTAGTGGTAAATTTAAAAGTGCAGGAACTCGTCATGGGAGCCCCCTCCCCCAAGCCTCTAAGGCTGCTGACAGGGGCCACAGGAAAAGTGCCGGAGCTCTGTTCCCCCACATTCCTGCTCCACTGTGCTCACAACCCAGCCTCCCACAGAGCCGAGCACCTTACAAACCCTGCTTAGAGAGAACCCTGACTCTGGTGGGATGTGTGGGGCAGCGTAGGGCAGCAGCTCAGGCATTGTGCGCCAGCTGATGCCACGCTGTCCCACCAGGCTCCTGATCTTTGGCACTCCCGGGGTGGGAGCTCTTTGAGCACTTCTCACTCCTGTGCCATGCTTGGCCGCTATTTAGCCCAGAGTCTAGGAAGTGCCACCCCAGCCCCGTCTCGTGCTCTGGGAATCACTGGCAGAAGCATTGTATCGAGCTTGGGGCATCCTTAGATTAAACCAAAGCTGCTTCTGCCTTTGTCCGGAAGCTGTTGCTCAAGAGGGCTCGAACTTGCTGCCATCTTACAATAGTATTATTCATGACATGAAAAACTAGATATCCCTAAATATCACTAAAACCTACAAAGGAAAAAAAAAATCATCATTTTAAACATGAAATACATTATTTATAGAGCACCAGCAACGTACCCGGCACTGAACAATCATTAATTAGAGACAGGGGCTTACAATCTAGGCAAGATAAGGGAGGGGAGACAAAGGAGAGAACATGGGGATACACTCACAAAACTGAGAAGTTGCAGATGCAAGTGCTTAGCTTAGATGCAAGGAAGAAGGGGACTCTGAATAAAAGGACAGTAAAGGAAGCATCAGTGAGCAGGGACTGAGAAGCTAGGGAATACCTGATAGAAGAGGTGGGGTTTTAGGAGGGATTTGAAGGTTAGGAAAGAGGAAGCAGAATAAATATGTTCAGGGAAGGAGTTCCAGGCATAGAAGATAGCATGGGAGAGGGGGAGAAGCCAGTTCAGGGAGCAGAAGAGTCTGGGGTGGGTGAGGGTAGTGGCAGAGAAGGAGTGAAGTTCTCAGGGGGGAATGTAGCAAGAAAGGAGGACAGAAAGATAGGAAGTAGGGGGAACAAAGTCATGAAGAGTCTTGAAGGTAAGCTCCTTGTCTTTGAACTGACTGAAGTAGGAGAGGGCACCAACCGAGTGAGGAAAGGAGGGGCTGAACATGCCCAAAGTGGCAGACAAGGTGGATGGCAATGGCGACAACAGTGCTGAACAGAAGTGAGAGCGGGGAGGACCAGTAAGGAAGAGGTTGTATGAGTCAAGGTGAGAAATGACTACAGCTTGGACTGGAATTTTGGCAGTGAAAACAATAAGGAAGGTCCGGAATTTAGCAATGTTACACAGAGAGAAGTAACAGGTCTTAGCAACAGATGACCCAAGGTCTAAAGGAGAGGGAGGAGTCAAAGATGAACCACAGGCTACATCCTTCAGGGACAGGCTAGTTGATGAAATCATCAATGGAAATTGAAAGGGGAGAGAGAAAGTAACTTTTTGAGGTTGGGGGGAGGGGAGAGAAATTAGTTCAGTTTTGGACATATTAAGCTTAAGTTGACAGTGAGACATCCAACCAGAGAAGTCAGAGAGACAGTTGGTTCGTTGAGACTGGATGAAGGGGAAGAGAACAGGGAGAGATAAGAGCTGAATGTTGTCAGCATACAGGTGATACTAGGAGCCATGAGATTCAACGAGTTTACCCAGGGATAGAGTGCAAAGGGAGAAGAAGAGGGGCCAGGGAAGAGCCTTGGGAAACTCTGACTGAGCAGGGAAATGGAGGCGGTATCGACGAGAGAGACACTGAAGGAGTGGTTAGAGAGATGCAACAAAAACTAATAGAGAACTGAGTCCTGGAAGCCAAGGGTGTCACAAAGAGATACTGGACTATAGGTCTAACAAATATCCAAAGCTAATGGATAAACACGTATGTAATGTTAAAACTGAGAACAGGAAACTCACTTCATGTAATCATGTAATGGAAAAGCTACGAACTGGAAACTCACTTAATGCAAGGGAGAGAGACAAAAGAATGTGTATTCAATGCTTAGTACCTCTGCAAAGAGCCAGAAGAAGCCATTCAGTTGCAAATGTACCTTTCCTACTGACGTGGCATGGACACTCACTGAGTGGGAAACTTGAACAAAGGACTCTGGAAAACTATTTAAATTGAGACACAAGACAAAGGAAGAGTTCCTGCTATCTCTGGAAGCCAAGAGCTTCATCTACATCTTGCAGCCATGGAAGGCTGTGCCAGGTGAACTATGAAGTAAAGACTTTCTTGGAAAGTCTCTAAGTTTGGAACCCATCTCTCCAACATCGGGCTGAGAAGGAATTCAATTGAATGGACTTTTATAGGGTAAGACTTTAACTAGGGATGCTCGCAGTACAGTTTAGGAATGCATTATTTTGTTTACTTTATTAGCCACTCTGTGTCAAACTATCTTTGCTTATGTAATCAATAAACATTCTTCTTTGCTAAGAAGTGTCTGTGTCTAGCATTGGGGACACAATCTGAATTCTTGTGCTTTCAAGCACTGGCAAACCCAGAGAGAGCCTGTAAACGGGAAGTTTCTAGGAATTTGGGAAACAACAGGATTATCCCACTTGTAGAACTGAATCAGTCAGAGAGAGAACTGGTTCAAGTGGGCTGCAAGTGAGGGAAACTGAATCACCCAACCCAGAAAGGTGGGGTAGTGGACCCCCAAAACCATGACAAAGGGAATGAAGTGAATTGAGGAGGGTGTGGTCGATAGCATGAAAGGGTATTTTCAGACGTTACGAGATCACGCTCAACCACAGTGAACCTCGGTCAATCCCGTGGCGGGGCCAAAGCACCCTAAACGTCTGTTTGGCGGCTGCCAGATGTTCACCACAGTCAATACCCACATGGGGTCAAATTCAACCACGCTTCCGGACCTCCGGCCCGGACCATCTCCGAAAGCGTGGTCAAAGAGATTCCCAGCGGAAAACAAAAAAAGGAACGTCTGGATGGCAATCACCTGCTGGAATCAATCAAATTGATTCTCAGCCGGGGACAAAGCACGCAGCGTCACTGTCAGGCAACCAGCAACAACACAGGCTGCGGAGGGAGATTTAAAGGGCACACAGCAGCAGGGGGACGTGGCGGGATGGAACGAGGCGGGAGGCAGAGGAGAGCGGAGGGCAAGAGAGTGAGGCAGGAGGTGATGTCGCAGGTGGGGGAGGAAGTGGTCGTGCTGCACATGCAGGAGGTGGAGGGAGAGCAGCAACAGTCGGGACAGGCCGCCACGGGGACATCAACCGGCACCCCGGAAACGGGTAAGGGGAACGAAGGGGAGTGGACCCGGCAGCACAGGGGCACCAAGGGGGGGCGGGGGACCGGCTGGCCGGCAGTTAAGGGGGAAGGGGCAGGGACGCGGGACCGGGGCAGAAGAGCAGTCAAACACACACACACACCCTTGTGTCCCGCAGACACGCAAACGGGCCCGGGAGTCCGAGCCCCTGGAGGACACGGGTCCTGCCCAGGCAGAGAAGCAGGAGGAGGAGGAGGAACCGGAGAGGAGAAGGCCATACCACCGAGGGGGGCAGTGGGGGCTCCGGGAGACCCGGGACTTCATCCGTATCTGGGGGACCCTGGAGCATCAGCTGGAGCTCACGCTCAATCAGAGAAATGAGCACGTGTTCCGGGAGATAGTGCGGGAAATGGAGGCGGCGGGACATCACTGGACTGTTGTACAGTGCCGCTCCAAGGCCAAAGAGCTAAAGAGGGGGTACAAGGCAATACGGGACCACAATCAGCGGTCCGGACACGGACCCCGGACCGCCCTCTTCTATGATGCCCTGGACCGCATCCTTCATATGAAGGGATCAATTGTCACCCCACGCCTCATGGGGAGCGCTGTGGTCCAGGGCAAGGAATGGGTCGAGGTACCCCCTCCCCTCGCCGCCCCACAAGAAGGCACCCACTGCAGGCCCCCAGGCGGAACGCACTGGGACCTCGGAGACTGGCAGCCCGCCCCCCAGATAGCAGCCCGGAGAGTCCCCACCCCCTGGCCGGACAGCCGGACTCCAAGGCCGGTACCCTCATCACCCTCAGCCAGTGATCGCAGGGGGAGCACAGCAACACGGAGGGGCTGGCCTCGGAGGAATCAGAGACTGACATTGAGGGTAAGCATGCAGATGGGACGGGGGGATGGACCTGGGACGGGGGGAGGCCCCCTCTGACCCTGACTCCCCACGACATGGGGCCAGGGCCGAGGGGGGCCGCCCGGCCAACCCGACAGCCCCCCACCAACCACCCCCGCATACCCCCACAGGGCATGGCATGCCGCGGCAACAGAGGCAGGCGGCCGAGGAGGCCGGTGCAGAGCAGCCCAGGCAGCGGCTGGAGGACCCAGGTGAGGCACACAGACAGGGTGGGGGGGCCCCCGGGTAGGAGGACCCAAGGCACGCGTGGTGGGATGGGGGGCCCGGGAAGGGGTGGTGGTACCGGGCACGAAGGGGGGTGGCTGCCTGGGGCAGCAAACCACTAACCGCCGTGTACCCTACAGGACAGCCGGAGGGGTCACAGCAACCCGGGCCCATGCCCCCAGCCCAGCGGATGAGGGAGCACTGGGCATGGGTACGGCGCCGGAGGGAGGACCAGGCGGAGGACATCGTCCGGACCACCACAGAACAGGGGGAGCAGATGATTGCAGCCGTGGACCACATGGAGGCGGCCATAGAGCGCTCCCTGGAGCGGGCAGAGGCAAGGGACCAGAGGCTCCAAGCAGAGGTGCGCCTGTAGCGGAGGCGGGAGCGCCGGGAGCACAGCAGGCAGGCTCAGGTGTTTGGGTGGCTGGAACAGGCCATCGTGGGGATGGTGCGGGAGCATTCCGCCAAGATGGACAGGTCCCATGTCATTGGGACCTCCCTGCTCCTGCATGCGGGCACTATGTGCCTATCTGATGGCAGCTGCCCCGCCGGGCACCCTGCCTGCCCAGGGCCCCGTGCCTGGCCCTTTGGCGCCCCCACCACCACCCCAGCCGCCTCCACGCGAGCAGGGTCCCCACGGTCCCTATGGGCCTCCGGAGGGAGCAGCCGCCAAGGGGGGCCCACTGCCTGCCTCTCTGGACACCGAGGCCTCCCAGGACACCGTTGGGAACACGGACAACAGGGGGAGGGCAGCTCCCAGAGCTCTGTGCCGCCCACAGGACGCTCAAGGGGGTGCCCCCGGAAACACGGGGGTTGGGGGGGATGAGGGGGAAGGGGGATGGTGGTATGAGGGGGGGCACCATGCGTCAGGGGGGCGGTGGTGGGGGCACTTGCCAGCGGGTGAGACTATAAATGCACGGAACACTACCGCCTCCTGTGGCCTGTTCATGGACCCAGAGGTGGAGGGGGGGGGCTAGACCACGCCCATATTGGGGCTAGACCGGGGAACCCCATGGAGCCCCAAGGGGGTGGGTTGGGCGGTGTGTGGCTTCACGCCTCGGCCTCTCAGCTGATGTGCCTGGCTAGGGCGGCACAGATGAGCTTGGCGTAACGGTACTCCCTCGGGTCGTCCGCATTCACATACAGAGGCACGGGGCCGGGAGGGCAGGTAGGCATGGGGTATTCGAGGGCAGCCCCATCGATCTCGCACACGTTGTGCAGCACACAGCAGGCACCAATCACCAGGGCCGAGGTCTCCACTGTGTAGTCTCGCCAGCCGGCGAAGCTCCTCCAGCGCTGCTGGAGGGCCCCGAATGCCCGCTCGACCATGGTCCTGCTAGCACACAGGCGGGAATTATACAGCGACTCCGCCGGGGTCTGGGCGACCAGATATACCTTCATCAGTCACCGGGTGAGGGGATAGGCCGGGTCCCCCAGGATACAAGGAGACATCAGCACCCCCTCGATCCGGGCCATCCCCATGTCTGCAAAGTCCCCGTGGTACATTCGGGCATAGAAGGGGGAGATGGTCATGATCCAGGCATCGTGGCTGCGCCTGGAGTTGCCCGTGAAGATGTCTATGAACCGCCACCGGTGGTCCACCACAGCCTGCAGCTGCAGGGAGTGGTAACCGTGTCTGTTAACATACTCCGCGGCCTCTCTATCGGAGGGGTGCAGGATCTCAATGTGGGTGCCGTCCACGGCGCCCATGCAGTTGGGGAACCTGCCAGCCGCGAAGCTGGCCATCACGGGCCCGATCCACCAGCTGGATCGCCCGGTTCAGGAGGACGCCCTCCACAGCCTCACAGACATCCCAGAGGATACAGGCAACGGTGCTCACCCCGACACTGAAGTGCTGCGAGACGGACCAGCAGGAGTCGGGCGTTGCCAGGGTCCAGACCCCGATGGCCAGCCACTGGATTATGGGGATGGGGTTCCTCATGGGGGTGTGCTGCCGCTCCAGCCAGAATGTGAGCAACTCCACGAGCCGCAGTAGGGTGAGCTTGTCCATCCGGAAGTGCGCCCTCTAGGCTGCCTTGTCCCACTGAGCCAGCGCCCGGGACCACCAGCCCTGTGCCCGCTCCGTGACCCATAACCGCCGGGCAATGGGCATAGCGAGCAGGGCGGCCCGGCGCATGGTCTCCCTCCTCCATTGGAGGCGCTCAGCCGCCTCACGGATCACCGCAGCCCTGGTCTGGTCGCGGATCATGACCTGCCGGTCCGCCCCAGACACCCGCCGAGCCCTGAGGTGGGCTAGGGCGCGCCTGCAGCCGTGATGGGCCCTGCGAGTCCGTGCTGCGCTCCGGGCCATGGTAACCTGCAGGCGGGCACCCAGGTGCACCTCGGCGGTCAGGATGCGCAGCTGATCGGTGTGGGCGTGGTACCACTCGGCACAGAGCGCTAGGTGCATCCTGCAGCCGCCCAACCTGTCCCGCTCCATGGTGTGGTGAGCCCCGGGGGGCTGTGACGGGTGCTGGGACAGGTGGTGCCCCGCCCCCGGCTGGCTGGGCTGTCTCCTGCAGGAGCGCATCTGCTGTCCCAGCTTGGATGTCTGCATGCTGCATGTCTCCTGTCATCACTTCCCACCTCTCCCTGTTGGCAACATCGTGTCCTTGCCGGCCTGATTAGCGGTGTTGGTTGTCCTGTCTGTATACTCGGTTCCTGCACCTGTGCTGGGTCCGCACCCCATGCCTCGCTCTGTTGCCATACACTGTTGCGGCCTGTGGCTTTCTCGGCCGGCCTTGCTGCTGCCCCTGGAGGGAATGTGGGCCCCCCTCTCCGTGGTGTTATTCTCCTGGCATGCTGGACCATGGCTGGCTGTGCTTCCACCGGGCTCCCGGCCCCCATGGGGCCCCCCATCCGTGGTCCTACCGTGAGACCATGGCCCTGTGCGACCTGTGGCATACCCCGGCCGTACAGTTGCTCCTGGGCTGCCCGGATAGCCTGTCAGGTGTTTATGCGAGCCTGAGCTCTGGCCTTCGTTACTTCGGCTATGAGGCGAGCACCCGGGATTGCCGGCTGCATGTTGATACGCTGGGGCTGGTTCCCTTTCCCAATGGGCACATCCCAGAGATGAGGTACTCCCATGTGGCCTGGTCCGCAGTGGAGACCGTATCTGCCCTGTCTGTGTGCAGCCTGGCCACCTACACGGTCTGCCTGGCGGAGGGGGGCCCTGCCCTGGCCGTGTCCTACTTGGCTGTGTTCACGGGGCCTGTGGATACCAACGCTCCCGTGGGGTGGCGTATCACAGACTACTGGAGCTAGGTCACCTTCCATGGCCCCCTGCTGCTGACTGCTGCGTGTCTGAGCCCTCCGCAGCAGAGATGTCGGCGCCGTCGGGTGTGTGGTCCCGTTCCGATGTGCAGCTGGGTCTCTCCATGCAGGATCTGTTCAAGGCGTACTACCTGATCGCCCACCACATCTGTGCTGGGGTACCACCGGGGCATGCTTCATTGGCCCCACCTCCTTCACCAGGTGGGGCCCCTGGGCCCTTCATGGTCCCCAGCAGCTGGCTGTGACTCCCCCTGTGCCTCCCGGGCCCCGGTTCCTGGTCCCCGTGTGGGCTCCTGGTTCCTCCATGCTGTCGTGGCCCGCTGCCTGCTCCCTTCGTGATGTCCTGGCCGTGCTTCTGTGCTGGCTGCTTCCTGGGGTGTTGCTGCCCCTTCCTGTAGCCCTGGGCCCCCTCTGGCCCCTCCCCCCGTCCGCCTCTGCACTGGGTGTTTGTCTCCATGACCGCCTTCTCCATTGTCCGCCTCCGGCTCCCTGACTGGCCCCCCCGGCACCCCTGGGTGCTGCTGACCATCCTCCTCCTGCGGCCCCGTCATTGCCCCTGCCCCACCCCCCCTCATGGGTGCCCGTGTGACCTCAGAGTTCTGAGTCCCCTGTACTGTCCCCCCCCGGCTTCTTCCTGGGGGGGGGTATGTGACTTTGGACCTGCTTCACTGCTCCGGATCTCCTGCCTCCCCTCCATTGCCCCCTCGCCGGCGCCCCCTCTTCCCTGTCCCTATACACCAATGGAGTCTTTCGCAGGATTGGAGAGACAGCACATTTTCATGGGATAAGGACACTAAGCCAACTCTGACAGGATTCATTCAGAAGGCACAGGATGGTTAAAAAAATTCCCATTACTTGTTTTTGCTGGATACTGAATAACGCACTCATTATTGCCTGCTGTCACAAGGAGATACTGGGCTACATGCAGACTACAGGTCTAACAAATGTGTAAAGGTAAAGGTTAAACAGGTATGTAATATGAAAGCTGAGAACTGGAAACTCACTTCATGTAATGGAGAAAGGCAAAGTCATGCCGAATGTGTATTCAAAAAAAGCCTAAACACCTCTGCAGACACTAGCCGTAGACCATTGAGTTGCAAATGGATTTCTTCCTGTGGACGCGACTGAAAGCACAGAGTCCCCAGTGGGAAAATCACACAAAGGACCTGGAAAGGTATTTAATGGGGGTTGGTTGGCATCTTGAGATCTTACCAGCCAGAGAAGGGCTGGGCCAAAGGAACTATGAAGTAAGGTTTTTTGGAAACTCTAAAGACTGATACCCAGTCGAGCTTTCCATCGCTGGCTGTGACATGAACTGAAATACCCCTGGATTAGAGTAAGCCTAAATCAGGAGAATCCAAGTACAGACAGGAATGCGTTATTGGTTATGTTATTTTCATTTCTGCACTCTCGAGTATAATCTTGTACTGCATGCTTATTCATGATTTATTCATGAAACTACTTTTTACTGAACTTCATATGGTCCAGTGGAATTGCTAATCCTAACATTGGTGGGACACTTTTTGGGGTTAATTCTGTGTTTACAAACACAGACAAACCTAGAGAGAAAGAGTCTGTGCTGGGAAACTCTGTGGCTGAAAAGGTGACAAGAAGGCTCATCCGTTGTAGGCTCAATCAGTTCTAGAGAGAGAGCTGATCCAGTGAGAGCTGTAAGCCAGGGAAACTGAGTCACAACAGCCTAGAGTGGGGTACTGAGCCCCCAATCCCATGATACCTAAATACCTAGCAGTTACCATCTGCCCAACAGCACCTACAACTTCTCTACTACAGAACAGTGGAGACAGTGCACCTGGTCTAAAGAGAAATATAAACTTTTGCTCAGTCCCCAATGGGAGGAAAGAATTTAGATCAAGAGGATAGTCAGCAGGTGGACTAAGCCTCAAAGTCTGGTATATCTTTATTAGCTCAATTGTACGACACTGAACAACTGATGAGCATAATCCCTCTTCATGCTTCTGCTGTGCCTAGACAGTAGTCTTACCTTGTATAAACTGAAATCCTTCAATAGTCTTGAAACATGCCCTGCCAGCCATTATTTATATTCATTCACTACATTTTATGATTCAGGAGAACCTCCACAATCAGGACGGCATGAGCTTACCATATAGAGCTCTGCAGGCTAACAACCAGGGACTCCAAATTGCCAAAAGTCATTAGAGAACTCTGCTATCACAGGAACACTGGTGTGATCAGAGGGATTCTGAGAGCATGCATGATTACAGGGCATACCTCCACTGCATTACCACAGTTCTGCCAAGCAAAAGCGGTCCTACACTAAGTGTTCTGCTGGGGAGAAATCATGTGTATTTCGGATACTCTCCAGACTGCTATGACAACTTAATTACCCACAAGGATGGCGGTTCCCATATGGATAGTTTCACACCATAAAGGCTGCTGCCAGTCCGAAGTCCAGAACTAAGAAGTGGGACTGATTCTCTACAGGTGTCAGCCAGCCGAGACATCCATAACCATGTTCCACCAGTGGGTACAGCCCGGCCTTGCTTACAGTCTTCCTTCCTCAGTCTTCAATTGTTGTTATTTTTTTTATTGACATTTTTTTTCCCTTCAACATGTTAACTCTTTTTTTACATTACATTTATTTTTGTCTGGGTTCTTAAGCATATTACCTTGTGTCCCCCCCCCCCCACGTCAGTGTTCATTGTCCTTGGCTATCAACTAAGCCACCCTTCCTCTTTTTTTTCCCCAGGTTCCCCTGGTGTCCGTCCAGTCATAACAAAAAGTCAAACAAGTAAGTTCGCTGATCCTCTTCCGTGCTTGGTGTTTGCATCAGTTCCACACATTGGAACCACTTGGCATTGAAGTTTTTTGTCTTGTCTCTCCTGGTCGCAGTAGCTTTCGCCATAGAGAATAAGTACCACATATTGTTCATCCAGGTTTGAGTGCCTGGTATTTTTTCCTCAATCCAGTATTATAATATTGCCTTGAGGGCTGCTGCTATCATTGTAGTGCAAATGGGTCTTTTGTTTTTTAAGAGAGGTGTTGAAGGATATATTCCCAGCAACGCTATTTCTGGTCTAAATGGTATTGTCCCTTTCGTTATCTTCTGCATATTATCCCAAACCATTGACCAGAACCCTTGTAATCTGGGGCACTCCCACCACACATACAAATAAGTTGCCCTTTGTCCACACCCCCTCAAACACCTGTCTGTACCTTTACCCCTAATTCTGTACAGTCTGCTTGGGTCCAGGTAGCAAAACATGATTAATAACAGGTTCTCGTACCTCTAAGGATCCTGAACATTCTATCATGTGTTTCTTAATCTCCTGCTTTTGCCCCTCCTCCCAGTTTTCTCCCAACAGTTTTCCCCATTTATTTACATAATCCGGCTCCTCTTTAAACCATTCTTTCTGTAATGCTCTATAGTCTTGCCACCATCCCTTTGTTCGTTCCCTTAGAAAAGAGCTCTAGTTTGATAGGTTTCTGGGGCCTGGTGTAGTGCGGTATCAGGCAAGCCTGAATCATCTCTCCCCTAAGCTGATAGTATTGGAAAATGTTAATTGTTTGCTGTAACAATCCTTATACATCCTCTCTGGTCATAAATTGGTCTCCTCGGAACAGCTGTGAGATTTTGGTGATTCCCTTTCCTTTTAATTGTTTCCTCAGCTAGACCGCTATCCCTCGTTTGGTCATACTCACATTATCTATTAGTGCTGCCGGCATGGCTGTTCTATGTATACCTGCTTTGTGCCGTACTGCGGCCCAAGCTGCCAGGGCCACCCCTGTGAAAGGATGTTTCTTCCATTCCTTATCATCCTTTTCTCCTATGTCAGTTACTATGTGCTCAAATTTATTAACTTTTAATATTTCCTTCTCTAGATTAACCCAATGTGTGTCTTTCTGTGGGGTGTACCAGTCCTTGATCGCTCTGAGGGTAGCTGCTTTAAGGTATAGTTTGATGTTAGGCATATTTACCCCTCCTTTCTTTTTTGGTCTTTGTAAAATCTCTTTTTTAATACGCACTTTCTTGTTGTTCCAGATAAAGTCAAGCATAATTTTGTCATGCATTTGACTAAATGTTTTGGGTACTTTGATGGGGCGGGCCATTATTCTGTAAAGTACCTTAGGCAGCAATTTCATCTTATATAGATTGATCCTACCCAACCAAGAAGCCATGATGTTGTTCCACGCCTCTTTGTCCTTTTTAATTGCGTAAGGGCCTCTATGTAGTTCTCTCTATATAGGTCCTTAGGTCCCTTGTTAGCTGTATTCCTAAGTATTTAATTTTATCTTGTGTCTCTGTGAACGGTTGCATTTCTTTAATCTGTTGATGTATTCTTTTGTTTGGGGCAAATATCATAGCTATGGATTTTTGTACATTTATTTTATATCCTGAAACCTGACTATATTCTGTTATCAATGTTAGTAATTCTGGGATGGACTTCTCTGGTTCTGCTATATATAGTAACATGTCATCTGCAAATAATGCTACCTTGGCCTCTTGTTTCCCTATTTGAATCCCTTTGATTTTCTCATTTTGTCTGATAGCACATACTAGCGGCTCCAGGGTCAGATCAAATAATAATGGTGACAGGGGACATCCCTGTCTTGTCCCTCTAATCATTTTAAATTGTCTGGTATTTTGCCCGTTTATCCCTAGGCTAGCTCTGGGTTGTTGGTATATGGCTGATAGCCATGTGCAAAAATTCCCTTTAACTCCAACTTTTTCCAGGATCTGGAATGTACTTTGCATTTCTAGTCGATCGAAGGCCTTCTCCGCATCGGCTGAAATTAATATTGCTGGTATTTTGGTTTCATTTAGGTGATACATTATGTTAACTGTCTTCCTTGTTATTAGACCCCAGCCTAATTGGTATGAAGCCCACTTGATCCTGGTGTAAAACAGTATCAATTATCTCTGCCAGTCTATTTGCTAATGCCTTAGTGAAAATCTTGGTCTAGGTTTAGTAACGATATGGGATGGTAGCTTCCACATAAGGAGTGGTCCTTGTCTGGTTTAGTATTAATATTATCTGGGCATTGTAAAACGAGCTTGGTATGTCCTTTTCCTCTGTGATTGCATTATATATTTTGACCAGATATGGGGCTATTGCCTCTCTATATTTGTGGTAAAACTCCGCCGGATAGCCATCCGGTCCTGGTGTTTTGTTTCTCGCCATTCCTTTAATAGTGTTGCTTATTTCCTTCACCGTAAATGGCAAATTAAGGTACTGTATTTGTGCTTGATTAAACCGTGGCATTTTTATTTTACTGAGAAACTCCTTTATCTTTTCAGGGTCTGGGTTCTCTGACTGGTATAACTTCTCATAAAACTGGACAAAGGTTTCCTGTATCTGGTGAGGATCTGCACTTAGCTCCTCCTGGTGGTTTTTAATGCTCATTATTGTTCCTTTGTTCCTTTTTATTTGTACCATTCTTGCGAGGGCCCTGCCCGCTTTATTTCCCTGGTCAAAATAAAAGCATTTCATTTAATAATTGTTTTTTGTTGTTCTATGGCATTAATTTCCCCCCTGGTTTGTATAATCCCTTCCCTCAATTTGGGGCAATCACGTGCCTTACCTTTGGTCTCTAATTCCAATAGTTCCTGATATAACTCCCTCTCTTTCCTCAGTTTATTCATGTTCGCTTTAATGGCAATTATCCTCCCTCTAATCACTGCCTTAGCTGCCTCCCATAATGTAAAGATAGATTTCACTGATCCCTCATTCAGATCAAAGCAAGCTTTAATCTCCTCCTGAATTTGGGCTGCTGCCTCTGGGTTGGCCAGTAGGGCTGTATCAAGTCTCCACGTTTGGTTTTGACGTTTCTCTGCCTTACCCCATTCCCATGTTGTAGTTATTGCATAGTGGTCTGATACCACTAAAGGGAGTATTGTACACTGTTTTATCGCCCGTAGTTCAGTTCTCCCTACCTAGCAGTGATCGATACGAGAAAAGGTACCGTGTACTGCTGAAAAGAAAGTGTACTCACTTACTTGTTTATTCAATGTTCTCCACCCATCCACTAATCCCATTTGTTCCAACTCCTATGCTATCTCCTTCTGTCACTTCACAATCCTTATTCTCCAAGAGGTGTCCATTTCTGTAAAAAAAGTATTAAAGTCCCCTTGAAATATCAGGGTTCCCTACGCTTCCTCCCTTATTAATTTCATTACCTCTTTCAGGAATTGTTTTTTATTCTCATTGGGTGCATCCCACCGCGCTTTACCGTGTGGCGTTCCGCAGGGTTCGATCTTGTCTCCGCTGTTGTTTAATATCTATATGCAGCCCTTGGGGGAGGTTGTGAGAAGGTCCGGGGTGCAATGTCACCAGTATGCTGATGATACTCAGCTGTACCTCTCTTTTTCTACTGACCCAGGCCCTGCTATCTCGTTGCTGTCCCAGTGTTTGGAGGCCGTGGCGGAGTGGATGCGGCTGAGCAGACTGAAGCTCAACCCTGATAAGAGGGAGGTGATGTTGGTGGGGAAAGCGAAAGGGGTGGTGGCCCCCCTTAGTTGGGGGGGTTCGCCCTCCTATAGCTCAGCAAGTTCGGAGTTTGGGGGTAATACTGGATGCGGACCTTCGTCTGGAGCAGCAGGTGGAGGCAGTCGCTAAGGCTGCTTTCCGCCAGCTATATCTAGTGCGTAGGCTGCGTCCGTATGTCTCCGGCCCGGACCTGGCCTCCCTCATCCATGCCTTCGTCACCTCGAGGCTCGACTAGTGTAACGCGCTCTACGTGGGGCTTCCCTTGTTCTTGGTTCGGAGGCTGCAGCTAGTGCAGAATGAGGTGGCTCGTCTTCTTATGGGGATGGGCCGTCGGGAGCATATTACACCTGTGCTCCGAGCTCTGCACTGGCTGCCGATAGTGTGCCGAGCCAAGTTCAAGCTGTTGGTGATGATCTATAAAGCCCTACACGGTCTCGGCCCCTCATACCTTAGGGACCGCCTCGCCCTCCGCGCCCCAGAGCGGCTCCTGCGGTCCGCCGGGGGTGCCTTCTTGGAGGTCCCCCATGTTAAGCAGGGGGCCACAATGGAGAGGGCATTCTCGGTAGTGGGGCCGCGGCTTTGGAACTCCCTTCCGGAGGAAGCTCGCCTGGCCCCTAGCCTGTTAACATTCCGGCGAAATTGTAAGACCTGGCTGTTCGCCCAGGCCTTTGGGAGGGAGGGTGGGTAGGGAGGGGTGTTTTAGTTCCCCCACCTACCTGGGTTTTTATGCTGTATCTTAGTCCTGTTTTAATATTTTAATATGTATGATAATTTTAACTGATTTTATTGTTTTTTAATGTTTTGGAAGCCGCCCCGAGCTGCATGGCAGGAGGGGCGGGGTAAAAATTTATGAAATAAATAAATAAATAAATATTTACCAAAGCCAATTTTTTCCCTTTTATTTCAGTGTTTACTATTATGTATCTCCCTTGTTCATCTCTTACTGGTTTTTTTATGTTTGGCTCCAGTTCCTCTCTCATTCCTATAAGGACCCCTGCTTTTTTCCATGGGCCACATGCTGCTACTATGACCCCTGCGTTTCTTGTTGCAAATCTGTTTAGGTCTCTTTTTATTAAATGGGTCTCCTGCAAGAAATATAATCTACTTTCTGTTCTTTTAAAATGTTTTTTATTCTCTTCCTTTTAACTGGGTGGTTAGCCCTCTCACATTTAATGTGACTATTTTTAGCTGTAATGGCTTGACAATGCCTCCTTTCTTCTAGTTTTCCTAGCTTGAATCCAAGTCAATTCTGGTGTTGATGGTTTCTTTCTCTCCCCTCACCCTCAGTTGCCCCCCTCCCGTTTTATTCCCTTCCTCTTGTACTATACCCCTTTCCCCTGAACTCCTGGAGATCTACCCTGCTCCTCCTCTCTATATCTGTCTGGTGCTGCCCTTTCCTGCTCACTACTTCCCCTTGCTCCCTACAAATATAGGTCTTTTATCTCATCTCCCCGCCCCAGCGTTGACTTCTACATTTTTGTTAACTTAACCCCTTCATTATATACATCTCTTTTAGTTCCCATATTATTCAATAACATGTGCAACATGAAAACCAAACATTAAACAATCCTTTTAAACCATTTCCTTACTGTTACTTGCCTTCATACCCCCCTTATTTTTTTTTCCTATTCCCTTTTGAGATTTTTTCCTTTCAAGCCTTCCCTTTATGTCTCTGTAAGAAAGCATCCAGGTCCTCTGTGTCATCAAAAAACTTTCTCTTGTTATCCACCCATATTGTCATCTTGGCTGGGAAGCGCACTTGTGGTTTCAATCCCATTTGCTGTAACTTCAGATAGTATCTAGCCCAGTTTTTCCTTTTTTGTGGTCTCAAATGCATAATCTGGGTAGATCCTAATGTTATTTCCTTTGAATTGGAGTTGTTGCTTTCCTCTGGCTAGCTTTAAGATTTGCTCTTTGTCCTTATATAGTAAGAATTTTATAATAATTGTTTGTGGCTGTTTAGTGTCCTTAGGTTTAGGGTGCAATGCCTGGTGGGCTCTTTCTATTTCTGGGGTGGGGTGGTGTTAACATTTCCTCAGGAAAGTTCTCCTTTAATAGTTGTTCTAAAAGGCTCTCCATCCCCTCCATCTCTTCCCCTTCTGGGACCCCCACTATCCTGAGGTTTGAGCGTCTGGATCTGTTTTCAATGTCTTCTATCCTCTCCTTTAACGTCTGCACCATTTTTTGTGTTTGTGCAAGTTCATTTTCCTGGCTAACCGCCTGATCCTCTGCTCTGGTCACCCTGTCTTCTAGGGTTTGAACATTTTTTGCTAAGTTCTCAAGCTTTATATTGGTTTCCTCAGTGACTTGCTGTACTTTACTTATTTTATTGAGCAATTTGTCCCTGTGCACGCTGGCCTTTTGCAGTTCTGTGTAAGTCTGACTTCATCTCTTCAATCAGACTCTGGATTGTTTGTAGACCCCCTCCTCCCTCATGAAAAGCCTCCTCCGGGGCCCGCGGCTCCGCTCCAGCCGTCATTTTGCCTGCCGGCTCCTGCAACACGTGATCTCTGTCCTGGCTATTTTTAGCCTTGCAAAAGCCGCGGAGCGTTCCTTTTTCGGCATATTTTGTGGGGAGGGGGTTCCC
>QEPC01014088.1:2903621-2955842 GCA_003113815.1 Sphenodon punctatus | reverse complement strand
GGGGCCCCGCCTCGTCGGGCGTGGCCTTTGTTGATGTCGGCGTCTCTGCACGCCGCGAAGGTGTGGCCATTGGCAACGGGCTGCCGGGGGCGGGGTCTGCGGCGTCGGGTGTGGCCTCCGCCTGTGTCTGCGGCCCCGAACGCCACGCCGGGGCTTGAGATGCTGGGGAACCGCCGGGGGCGGGGCCTGGGGCCGTGGAGGGCGGCTGCCGCACGGAGCAACGGCCGCGGCGGCTGACAAGTTGGAAGAGCCCTCAAGGGACATCAAGTCTAACCCTCTACTTTGATGCAGGAATATGAAGTGATAGGCAAATGGCCAGGATAAGACAAGAACTCTGTCACCCCTTTTTATTTGTGTAAAACATCCTATAATGCTAGACATAAAAAAAGATGGGGGGATGCTGTTAAAATACTCATATGCACTGGTATCCCATGGTATCTGCAGCTGCAACACTATGTAATAGATGCCCAGAAGAACAAGACCAGACACAGTGCTTGGTCAGACGTAAAAAAAACCAACCAACCAACCAAAAATCAAACATCCCCATCCAATGAAATGGCAACTTTGATGGTAAAAACATCCTGTTTGGCCACGAGCTAAGTCATGTTACTTCCAGCTTTGGTTCTTTACAGTGTTTGGGGGTGGGGGAAATGGGATTCTGTCTCCCATAGCCCTGCCCCATGGCCTCCCCCAGTCTATTCCACAGCCACAATATTCCATGCAAACCCTGCTGCTGCCACACTGGCCACGCCAAATCCCCCAGCCCAGTTGCAACATCCCTTTCTGGCCCGGGGACATTGTTTCATAAGGGCACTGGCTTCTCCTCATATTTAAATGTCATGTGTTATTTTCTTTATGTTTAAAGTAAGCAAGCCAGCTGTTGTTTTAAAAGAAAATAAGTTGTTTTAAAAAGAAAACTTGAAAAACAAAATTGGACACATGTTCACTTACCATCCCTTTACATAAGATCAGTTTGCACCCTAGACATTCAGAACCCCAGGAAAAAGCTCTACCGCTGAAAGCTGCAAGAACTGTTCGCTTTTTCTTAAAATCAGTTATTTGAGAAGGAATTGATACAGGCCTCTCTTCTGTACTACACACCTGTTTGGTACAAGGATCTCATGTAGTTAGCAACGTGGCTGAGTACCTAATCTTTGAGTCTACCATGTAGAGGCCTGGATTCTAGTCTTTCCTGTGTTATGTTAGTTTTATTTATAAAATGAAGAGTTGGTGTCAAACAAGAGGGGAATGCAACATACCATCAGTGGAAGTGAAACTCAGGCTCATATCTTCCTTCCCAGTTCTGAGGATGCTCTACAAGGCTACAGGTGGTCTATTTGGCTGGTTCAGCCAAAGTTTCTCATGTTCAAAGGGACCACTCCAGGCTCCGTCACTCTTCCCTACCCTGCTATCCATAACTGTGCCTATTTGCATCCACCTACAGATGGCACATTGTGTCACAAGGCAACAAAGAATGCCTTTATTTTTAAAGGGAAAAAAAAGATCCTTACAAATAGTTTGATAAGTACACTCAACGCTGGAGGATACAGCAACTCAGGAGAGGGACAACGGAATATGGAATTTTTCTCCTGTAAGTCTACAGTTCACATCTGGTTCACTGACTGAACCAGTGCCAAATTCAAGTCTGTGTCATCAGGTGGTCATTCAACAGCCTAAGTGAATAATTTCACTTCCTTATGGAAAAGAAGATATGAGCCTAATTTCAGATCGGTTCAGCTCCTAGCATAAAAAAACCATCTTGTTGATGGTGTCAAAAAGAAGCCAAGGACTAAATGGACCATCTCCTTGCTAAAAGTCTCTTCAGACAAGATTGAGGAAGTCCAGAATACGTGGCCGTGAAAACCACACTTAAACATGTGTAATAAATGGTAGATTCCAGATCTTAAGGCTTAGTCCAATGCTTACAAACAACCTAAATTCCCTTTTCAAAAATGACATTCTGCTCCAATAAACAAGCACTCCCGGTTCTCTTTTTACTGTTCTACTGAAAACAACTATTCTACATGAAGATTTGAAATTAGTAACTGTCAACTTGAATCAACTACTGTGTACAGTAACTAGAGAACATGCATATCAAATGCAGTTCATTTTTTCTACTTGACCAGAAGAACAATACGTAAGGGACACTTTATCACTTGGCCTGTGAATTTTGCCCTTGGGGCATAAAGCATTAAGGCCCAACTAAAAGTGTTGCTATCAATGGACAGATTTACACTGTTTGGTAGGCTAACATTAGATGATAAATAACACACTGAAATCTGACAGTCGCTCACTTCAAAGGCCAGTTTAACAACTCATATTTTCAGATAACAATTTGGATGTGCTGGAAAGTATTGTAGGTATAAAACTTGGGAATTTAAATTGCTTTTGAATGTAACCAGAGTTCTAAAAGCAATTATGGTATCATCTTCCCAAATTATACCATATGCAAATGGTCTTTTCTACAGACAAAATCCTTTAACGTTCAAGTAAAGTTTCTCTCTTCCCCCAGGAATTAAAAATTACTGTCTACTTGACGACTGCTTTAACAGCAGAATATTCTGCTGGGAAAAATTATCTTTATTGAGTTAAGGGAACTGTACATACATAAACGTCTTCAGGCTTGGGCATTCCTTCTCCATAGGGCCCATTTGAGGTCCTATGTTGAGGCTGTGAGGACAGCAAAGAAGGAATTCTTTGCTTCCCTCATAGCGTCTGCGAAGTCACGCCTGGCGGAGCTATTTCGGGTGGTTCGGGGGCTGGTTAGTGCAGCTTCCCTCCGCCTGGATGGAGACTTGTCCCAGGCCCGCTGCGAGCAATTTGTCACCTACTTCGCAGACAAGATTGCTCAGATTCAGGGCGACTTCGACACCGGATTGAAGGCAGTAAGTGAGCAGCGTGAGGTTGTGGAGGCCCAGTCTGGTCCATCTTCTTGGGTGGAGTTTCAGGAAGTGATGCCAGCCGATGCGGCAGATGTCCTGGGATCTGTTAGGGCCACCAGTTGTCAATTTGATCCGTGCCCGTCCTGGTTGGTGAAAGCCTCCAGGGAGACACTAGGGACGGTGCTGGCGAGGGTTATCAATGCGTCCCTTCGGCAGGGTAGATTGGCGTCCAGCCTTAAGCAGGCTGTGGTGCGTCCCCTGCTGAAGAAGCCATCTTTAGACATGGATGCGCTCGCCAGCTACCACCCTGTCCCTGTCTCTAACCTTCCCTTTTTAGGGAAGGTTATTGAAAGGGCAGTGGCACTGCAGCTCCAGCGACATCTTGATAGCATCAGTTTCCTTGACCCTTTTCAATCTGGGTTCCGCCCTGGCTATGATACTGAGACGGCGTTGGTGGCTTTGGCTGACGATCTCCGCCGGGAGATGGATGCAGGACGGTTGACACTTCTGGTTCTGCTAGATCTCTCTGCCACTTTTGATACCGTGGACCATGGGCTGCTGCTGAGATGGCTTCGAGACGGGGGGTCTGGACGGGAATATTCTTGGATGGTTCCGCTCATTCCTCTCAGATAGAAGTCAGCGGGTGGTGCTGGGAGCTGAAACATCATGCCCTCGGGCCTTGACCTGTGGCGTTCCGCAGGGTTCCATTCTGTCTCCACTGTTATTTAATGTGTATATGCAGCCCCTGGGGGAGATTGTGAGATGGTTCGGGGTGTGCTGTCACCAATATGCTGAGGAAACACAGCTGTACCTCTCTTTTTCAATGGACCCAGGTCCTGCCGTCTTGATACTTTCCCAGTGTTTGGAGGCCATGGCGGATTGGATGAGGCAGAGCAGACTAAAGCTGAACCCAGATAAGACGGAGGGGATGGTAGTGGGGAGGGCGAAGGAGGTGTCGGTTCCTCCTATTGGGGGGGGGGGTGTCTGTCCTCTGGTTGCCCAGCAGGTTCGGAGTCTGGGGGTGATTTTGGATGTGGACCTCTGCCCGAATTGGCAGGTGGAGGCGGTGGCTAAAGCCACCTTCCGCCAGCTGTATCTGGTGCGGAGGCTGCGCCCATACATCTCCAGACCCGACCTGGCCACTCTCATCCATGCCTTCGTTACCTCGAGGCTTGACTACTGCAACACGCTCTACGTGGGGCTTCCCTTGATATTGGTTCAGAGGCTGCAGCTGGTGCAGAATGCGGCGGCCCATCTCCTTACAGGGACAGGTCGCTGTGAGCACATTACACCAGTGCTCCATTCTCTGCACTGGTTGCCTATAGCGTACCGAGCCAAGTTCAAGGTGCTAATATTGGAATACAAAGTCCTATACAGTCTCGGCCCCTCTTATATCGGGGACCGCCTCGCCTTCCGTGACTCAGAACGGACCCTCCGATCCACTGGGGGTGCCTATCTGGAGGTCCCCCGTGTAAGGCGGGGGGCCACCATGCAGAGGGCTTTCTCAGTGGTCAGGCCACTCCCTTCCGAAGGAAGTCCACCTGGCCCCGGGTCTGCTCGCCTTTCGGCAGGCATGCAAGACTTGGCTGTTCACCCAGGCCTTTGGAGGGGAGGGGGGAGTAAATGGGGGAGATTGGTGGGGTGGGGAATTTGGGGGAATTGGAGGGTAGGGTTAGGGTTGGGGTTTTTTACATTTTAAAAAAAGTGATGTTGGTTTTTAATGTATTTTATTGTTTTACCGTATTGTTAGCCACCCCGAGATGCTGTGGGCATGAAGGGGCGGCATAAAAATGCTAAGAAATAAAAATAAGTTTTGACAGGAAAAATGATCCATTTAAGGACTCCTATGCTTCCTAAGGTGGAAAAGCTACAATACCAGAAGCAAGACAAAGGAAGCAGATATTAAATGAGGAAAACTGGAATTTTCTTATAATTATTTTTCTTCTACTAGCTTTAAAAAATAACAACACCTCAACATTTACTATATATGTACAGAGGCAATTTTGTAACATGCTTATAGGTTCACCATATGAAAATATTTTTTCAAGTATACCAGTTAGCTTACTCATTGTTCATAGAACTATCTCTTCCCTTTCTGAACAATGCATTGCTAGCAAGTCACTCGATAAACAAGCATCCAAACTCATGAAGCCTAGTTTGCTAAGGAGCTGGGGAGAGAGAAGATGAATTGCAGTGTTCAATGTAAATCAATGGGATTTTTTGGCTACAAAAGGGACCAGGAAGGTTCTCTCTCCAGGATGCAACCATTGGTACAAAGTTTTAGGTTTCTTCTTACTTTTGGGCCTTCTTTCTCTCTCCCAGTTTATCTGAACATAGGAGCCAGTAGGATCAAAATTTACTAAGAAGGGACATGCATACACATGGTGGTTGCGTAATAAGCCATGTTTTCATAGGAGACCAGGCTGAGAATATATACTCATTTAAAACATGGCAAAATGAATTCTTCTCCTTTAAGATAGGTGAATGATGTGCTTTTGCTCAAGCATCCCTCTGGACTTTCCTCCTGCTTCAAAAAACCCCAATCACCCCCCAAAAAACTCTCACACTTCTTGATTAGATTAAGTTTAGAAAAATTTCCCCAAAAGGAGACATAAAAGGGCTAAAATAAAAGCTGATTTACAATATTAAACTGTTATCTTAATTGAAAAACGATTATTTCTTTGAATTGCAAGTTATAATTCCCTTGCTAGTCCATGAGTGGTCTGCCAAGAGTATCAGCATGTTCTGCAAGTTAATAAATATCACAATTCAACAGAAAACCCCTAAACAAAAATGGGGGTTGGGGGCAGAATCCAGCATAAAGGATTTGATTAGATATACTAACCACATAGAAAACTGATCTGAAAACAAATGGCTCCCTTCATGCCTCTCTCTCATTACAATTCTAACTATTCTGAAAAATACCAAATTATGCAAACTCAAGAAAATCGAAGTAAAACTATTTTCCATTCAGTAGCTCCATATATTTCTTTACTGTTACCACTTCCTACAAACACATACATGCACATGAAAAACTTTATTCATGCAAATAGTTTCACAGACTTGATTAAGATATGTGAGTGTAAAATGGTTCAGTGATGGTTGCCATGATCAAAGGCTTGGTATAAATATTAGGAATGTACATAAAGCAACGTGAATACTCTCCCACTTAAAAGGAGATTTTATGAAGTGAAAAGTTATTGTCTGGTAAAAGTTCTATTTGTCAAGTCAATAGGCAAGGCAAAAAGCTGGTAACAAAAGGAAAAGAGAATAAAAGGGAAAATAACATGCCACTGTACAAATCTTTGGTACAACCCCACCTTAAATATTGCACGTAGCTCTGGTTGCCCCATCCAAGAAAATATTATAGAATTAGAGAAGGTTCAGAGAAGGGTAATAGGATGATAGAAGGGATGGATCGAATTCCATATGAGAGGCTCAACAGGTAAGGGCCGTTTAGCTTGAAGAAGCGATAAAGGAAGGATATGACAGAAGTTTATAAAATCATCAGTGGCACAGAGAAAATAAATAGGGAACTGTTGTTCGTGCCATTTTCCACAATAGGAGAACAAGGGGACACTCGCTGAAGTTAAATGGCAGTTTTAAAACTGTCAGGGTGCAGACTTGAACCTGTGACCCTGACCTTGGCAGGTAAAGAAATTTCCCCAGCGCCATACGGTAGCCAGGCTTGATTAAAACATTCCCTCTTTATGTCTGGTGCCTTGCCTTGCTTGACTCCTCCCCCATGGACCCCTCATTGGCTATCAGCAGGATAAAAGGCATGATAGGAGCAACTGCAGGTTGTGGGACATTAGCTCTTATTTGTGATCCTGCCTACACATTGTCTGTCTTCTAACAATCTGGTCATTTGGTCTAACTGCTCTTTTGCCTGCTTCTTGTCTATTTCCCTCTGGCTCTGTTCCCCCTTTCCCCTCCTAGTAGCTCTAGTTATCTTACCCCCTTGATTCCTGTACACCTGTCTTGCATTAGCAGCTCTTTAGTGTTCTTACACCTGATGTGAGTTTTCCTTACTGTGGACTTGCTCTTGTGTAGGGATTCCGTCCCCCCTCCCCTCTCTGATATTCTGTTCCCTCTGTCTTGCTCACTGCTTGTTTCCAGTTTCCTAATATCAGCCTTGCTTCTGTCCATGCTTTGTATAGGATTCAGTTCCTAAGACCTGAACCCCTTGATTACTCTTCTCCTGTTTATTCTTGGCCTCTGTTCTCTGATTATAGGTCCATTCTAGGAGTCCAGCTATGTTGTTGGCCCTCTGAGTTTCCGGTATCCTTCTAGGTTCCTGAGCCCTTGTCTTGTATAGATTATGTTTGTGACCTTGTTTATGCTATTACCTTGAGTCCTTGTCTAGCTATGTTCCGCATCCCTATTCCTGTGTTCTGCGTCTCCTATTCTCTTGTCGCCGTGACTCAGGTTATTGCCTTCCTTGTCTCCCTTTCAGATTGTGTCCCCTCTCTGATAGAGTGGTTGTGCTTCTGGTCTCTCTAGTCCTAGTGAATTCATCCTTTGGCTCTTAGGTTAGGTTAAGTTGCCCTTTGGCTCTAGCTTAACCTTGTTTGTTTATTTATTTATATTTATTGGCTGCCCCCTCATGCCTAAGGCATCCCGGGGCAGCTCACAACAATTAAAACAATACTAAAATACATAAAACATCATCAGTTATAAAAAATTAAAACTACCCAACCTCACTCCCATCCCCCCAAAATTCCCCCCTCCCTCACCTCCGAAGGCCTGTTGTCTTATCCTGCTTCCCTGTACCTCTTGCATTACTAGACCCTCTCTCCATGCTCTTCCCTGGCCACTGTTGTCGTAGCAGCTGCCTTGTGCACCACCTCTAGTTTCCCTGGTCTCTATTTCTTCTCCCCGTCGTGCACCCTCTATCACTGTGTCTGTACAGTTCAGCACTCCCTTGCTACTATTGCCTGGTATATCGTCCTTCTTACCCTCTTCCTCAGGTCCCTGCTCTGGTTATTGTTCCGGTGCCTTGTTCTCTTCCTTCCAAGCTCTAGCCTTGTTCCCACTGCCTTCTTCTCAACCCCTTCATTGTAGTTCGTCCATAGTTTGTTTCTTGTCTTCTCTAGTCTGTCCTGGTGTCTGGCTGACCGTGCCTGATAACTCTGAGCCCGATGAGGAGCTATTGGCTGTCCCCTAGGGGTGTTTGATAGCTATAACATCCTGAGGGCTATTGTTAACCCATTGCCGGGCTGCCATAGGCACTTCCCTGTCTGTGTCATAATTCTCCTCTGTTTCTCTTGCCACGCTATTCCCTCTCATTCTGGCCCCTCCTGGTTGCCTCGAGCTTTCTGTCTAGCGCCTCGTACTGGCCACTGCCCTCCTGGCACCCCCATCCCCTGACAGAAACAAACAAAAGGAAGTATTTTTTCACTCAGTGGACAACACAGTTGTGCATCCCTTTGCCAGAGGAGGCTGTGAAAGCCAGCGCATAACTAGCTTCACACAGAAACTGGTTAAATTCTTAGAGGCTAGAGACATAAATGCCTATGAGTTGAGGCTACCGGTAGTTGGGAGCAGTCAGCAGGAGATGGATCACACCTCCATACCCTGTACATGTACTTCTCTTGAGCTACCAGAGCTAGCCACTGCCAGAGACAGAATGATGGACTAGACGGACCACTGGTCCAACCCAGTATGGCACTTCTTATGTTCTTAATCTATAAGTAATGAAAAAAGTTCACACCAGACCTTTCTCTAAAGGACAGGCTGTGTAGTCAAATTCTCTAACACAAGCTAAGGCTACTTGTCTCTCACTATGTCCCCTCTCCTTGTCTTCTATTAGACTGTAAGCCATAGGCAGGGACCGCATCTATCTTACTTGTTCTGTAAAGCACCAGGTACACAGCTGGAGCTATACAAATGCTTATAATAATAAAAATAATAATAATAAATATGACCCTTTTCACACAGACACTCTAACACTAATTAAATGGGTGTTACATTTTATTACACATGTTGCAGTGCTAAAGATGTGCTCCATGGGTGCTCTGCAACATATATAATAAAATGTAACACCCATTTTATCAGTGTTAGAGTCTGTGTGAAAAGGGCCTATGATTAATGCTGACTTACAAGATCACATCACCAAAAACGGTACCTGAATAAACTGGAAGATAGGAAGATTAGAAAGTCACACATTGTTACCAACTTCTTACTTCCAAAGAAACGAAAGTGTCCGGTGCATTTCATAATGAAAGTAGCAACTGGGAATAACTGGCTAAACATCAGTCTCACCAAACAGACTTTATTCCATGTGACTAATAGAACTAATTATAAAGATCATACTGTTTCTGTTTTAACGTCAGTCATTAACTATGTGGTTCTTGGAGAGCATCTGTGATTGAGTTAGAAGTCCCATTAGTATTCAGAGCAATGAGATGATTGCAAAACGTTCACTAGGTTTACGTGTTTGTAGAAATGTAAACTGGACTCAGTATCCTTTGGCTTTAAGTACAGTACAGAACCAGGCAAGACTGAGATGTGTGGCAGGAGGGAATATAAAACAAATTCATTTTAGTTTTGTTTTCAGTCTAAAGCTAGGGAGAGAGGTAATTTGGTGGTTATAGGTTGCTGTGTATTTGTTTGTATGGTTGCCAGTGTATACACATGCAGGGTGCCAGAGGAAGGTCACCTTAGTGGAAGAGTTCGAAAATATTTAATACTAGGGTGTTGTTTTTATTGAGTGGCTTCTCAGTTTCTGTTGTACTGCATGAGTTGGAGGTTAAGGTTCCATGAAAGGTGTCAAGCCAAAGCCATTCATAAAACTAGAGAACTGAACCTAAACAGAGCTCATCGAGGAAGACATGATGACAAAAGTTGAGACCACCCAGGTGGGCTATGAGATTGATTCTAATTTAAATCAAGTCAGGTTGGTGTTATTCCACTCTTCACCTGTTCAGGATTGCTGGTAGCACAGAGAACTTATGGCTTTTGAAGGCTAAGAAGCCTATAGAGAGCTATCTAGCAGTTATCTAAGCTACTTTAAAGCAGATTTTCTCTGTTGGAAGATGGAGTCTGTATGATAAAGCATTTTTTTTCTAATTCAAATGGGTTTTGGGGGGAAATTAATATCCTACACAGTGGAGTCCTATAGAAATTAAATACCAGTTATTTTATATGCCAATATTCCCAATATTCTATACTTTGTTGCTACCACTGTAGTTTGTCCTTATGCACAGTCCAGCATGGATGTTTCCTCTCAAATCTGAATCCTGTAATAATTTATCTATGTTTCTTTTACACATGATGAAGAAGTGCTCTCCGAGTTAATAACCAAAATATTATCAGCCAACCCTGGCCTGTTTACTGACTACAATGATAAGTCTTCAAGTTCTGAAGAGATCCAGGTGATATGAACTATCTACTCCTAAGAAAAAGAACAAAAGAGGGAAAGGGGTGGCTTGTTGAGCGTAGGCTAATCATGAAGTTGTGAATATTAAATTGAAAATCTATACTACTAAAAATATTGCTAACCAAACTTTGATTTTGTGTATAAGCAGTTTGTAAGGGTTAGATGGAATAGCTATACTGACAGGTTCGCTGCAAATGTTTGTTTAAAAGTTGTGAACATTCTAAATGCTGTTGTATATCATTTAACCTTTTATAAAGGTTTGTTTTACTAAGCATATTGTGTGATATTTGTGAAACTTACAAAGGGGTTTCCAAACTATGGGGTAGGATCTCAGATGAAGGTAAGGATCCCCACAGCTATCCGATACATTCTACATGTCTTTGTTGCTGTCTGAGATAAAGGAATTATGTTGAAGTCTCAAATTGGGTCACACAAGCAAAACGTTTGGGAGCCACCGTAGTAACACAAATGTCATTTTTAAATGGGCTCAGCTGGGGGGTGGGTCCGTTTGCGCTGCGTAAGATGGCTGCGGACCACTCATACATGTCAGGTAAGTGGGGGAGGGGATTCAAACGGGCCAGGGATGGGTGTGTGCCACGCATGTTTCAGCCTGCCGGCACAACATCCTGGATTTCCCCCCAACGCTCCATGAACGGGCATAAGCGGGCAGTGGGAGGACACACCCCTCACGCTGCCTTCAGAAGGGCATGTGGGTGCGTGTGAGATGGATGAACCTGTGGGGATTTGTCTCATTTAAAAACAGCCTTACATTTAGGGAGACAAAGTGGTTCAAATGGTATCTTTTATTAGACCAACTGCTGTTGGTGAGAATGAGCAAGCTTTTGGGCCACACAGGACCCATCTTCAGGCATGTAGTGTAGTCAGTCAGAAATATATAAATTGAGCAAATGTAGGACATATATATATTGTGTATAAGTGTGCATATATATATATATATTACATATACACACACTATCTCCACTTTTAGGCATAGCATATAATTATCCTGGGTTTGATTCTATGTAAAACTGTCCAAAACATAGTTTAACCCTTGTTTATGTGAACCCTTGTCCTTCAGCAACTTGGAGTTAAGCTGAGGCACAGAAAAAGGATGAAACAGGAGCTGTACTTGGTATTTGGCCTGGGTAGTGACCACTACAGATATGACCCCTGTAAATGCTGGTGGCATTTTGAAAAGGGACTGTTAAGTAATTGTCTACCTTGCTCCTTTTTGTGCAAGCTGCTATGTATAGCAAACTACTAATTGTCCTAACAAGGACATCTTTTCAGTTTGCTATGCAAGATGTGACCAACTTAGCCAACTAAATTATTTAAATATCCTTAAAACATATTGTAATAGATCACATGCTGGACTTTTGTTAAATCAAAACAGAAGCTGTAAGGGATAACTGGAGGAAAAGTGAATTGTGAAAGGTGGAGGATTGCCTTGCAGAATATTACTTACAGGTATGCAGGCACTCAGTGACCGTGGTAGGTTTGATAAGATATCCTTTACAGATGTAACAGGTGAGATGGGGATTGAAATCTTTCACCAAGTGCTTCCGCTGGGTAGCCATTCGTGGGGCAAGCAACGCAGGCAGAGTGCTTTGGGCCAGAGCTGTGAATCTGACAGGATGATGTGAAGTAGTTCACGGGAGCTGCTCAGCTGCTCTGTGCAGCTGGACTTCTCCGGGCATTTGATCGAAATTTCAACCCTCTGACAGGGTCACTGTTTATAACTCCCGCTCCTTTTTAGGGTTAGGCATTTTTCAGACCTGTAACACATGGGAAAAAAGAAGAGGAAAATAACAATAATGCCACAGCAACAAACATTACAAGAATTGGCATGAGCACCTACACAGGTTGTTATGTACACAGTGCTGCCTGGGCAATAGGTGCGTTGCAGACAAGAGTGAAAAAAGCATCCCTGCCCCCAAGAGCTAGTTAGGACATGAATGGATATGCACAAATGTGGAGCCGGTGACAAGAAAAGGGGAGGGGACTGTTGACAGGTGCATGGGCTGCTCTCACGTTGCTGAGGTCGGGGGAGGTTTGCATTAACACCTGAAGGAGAATGGGAGCGTCCCACTGAAACACACGCAGAGCAGATTCCTCTTTTCCCAGAGGCAGAGCCCTTAAACAGGGCCTTCCAGTAGGTGCCGCCGGTGGGGAGAGTTTCTCACCCGCCATCCCCTCTACCCCGGGAGAAGAGCTCCCCACGGCTCCCCGCCCTGCGTGCTGGTGAAGAGAGTTACCATACCTCCCCTTGAAAAGAAAGACACCTGGTGCAGCAGCCCTGCAGCATGGATTATTTGGGGAGCCCTTCGGTGACCGCGGCCCCAGCCTCAGGGCGACTGTTGGGTCTCTCCTTCCCTCCCGGCCCAGAAAGTCGCGTCCCTCTCCCACCGCACCTGCGGCGTCTCCTGGCCCCGTGCGTCATTCCCTGCCCCTCGGGTACCTGGCGGAGCCCGGCGGCCTCAGGCGGGCTGAAGCGAGAGACCTCCCGCCCCTTCCAACCCTCCCTCGCGCGGCCGGTCCCTGCCCCCGGCTGAGGGAGAGAGGAGCTCGAGCGAGAGAGCCGGCGGGACAGGCGCGCAGGCGCTACTCCCCAGCCGAACCCTCCTGCGCCACAGCCCGGGCGGCCTCTCTGGCCCACGCTCTCTCCCTTCCCCCGGGTTGTTCCTGGGCACCTGCTACAGCGCAGCATTGAGGCGGGGTAGGGTGGCAGTAGGAGACAGCGGGGCGCTCAGGGCTGCAGGAAAGGGGGTGGGTGCCTCTGGGAGCAGCGCGAGATATTTGAAAGCGTTAGATGGTGCCACAAACAGAGCCGAGTTCTTTGGATGACTTTCAGCTCTAGTGTCTGTTACCATCATAGCTTCCCCCCCCCCCCCCCCGGAGACAGCGATCACTAGTAGTTAATTGTTATAAAAATATATTAGTCTTTTCTTCTTTTGCGACTTTTATTTATTTATTTTATTTATAATACCGTGACTATTGTAACCTGGGGTGGGGAGTGA
Organism: Sphenodon punctatus; assembly: GCA_003113815.1. Lineage (NCBI taxonomy): Eukaryota > Metazoa > Chordata > Lepidosauria > Sphenodontia > Sphenodontidae > Sphenodon > Sphenodon punctatus. The sequence continues at coordinate 2,942,562 of QEPC01014088.1, read as the reverse complement.
AACGCCACTTTAAGTTAATTTAGTCGTTTATACATAAGGCTGTTTAGGATACAAATCACATTTACCATCAGTAAAATATCATAAAGTTAGATATAGAAGAACACACAGAGTTAAATTCCAGAAGGGACCAACCAAGTAGCTAACCTGCTCGATCAGGAGTTTAGAAGTAAGCAATGGCGAAACATTTCCAGTGCCAGGTACTTATAATTTTCCTCAATTCACATAAAAACTGCTTTTGTGGAGGTTTTTTTTTTTTTTTTTAGGCTTTTCTTTAAAACAACATCCCTCCTCACCCAAGATAAGGTTAGGACTACTACTGTACTTTTTTTTTTTAAGGGGTAACAACTCATACTTTGGGGAATGGAAAGCATAAAATAGTTATCCATGTACTTTTCAGGCCAGCTGTGGTTTCTTGCCATAAGTGTTATGCTACTTCTAGCAGCTGTTGCCAGTGGTTTTCCTTGGGAAAATATTTGCTCTGTTTAGGCCCCACTCAGCCTAAAACGAACCTGTTCAGTTCCACAAGCATAAGTCAGGTTATAGCAACAGGAAATAAGATCTGCACTCCAGTCCTGATATCAGACTTGTAGGGGGGTGCAGTCTTATACCCACCCTAGACCAATCAGCTTCAAAATAACCAAAAGTGACACTCTGATTACAGGATTATTTCTTAAAACAAAAATTCACTATATTTAAAGGGAAATTAGAGATAAAGTGCTAGAACAAGTTGAAACGATGAAACTTTTTAAATTTAACAAACTCTCTTCTAATAAGCTTTTGTCTTTTAGGTGAATGCCCTCTTCCAACATAAAGGCTAGCTTGCTTAACTGTAATTAGCTCTACCACAAAATAAGTAATAAGTGGGTACGCTCTACAGCTACATTTTCATGTTTTTGGCACTGCACTATAAAGTGCTGTGTGTCATTATAAGGCCACAGTGCATCCCTATCCAGTCTTAACGAGGTGAACTTTTTAAAAACATGAGTCTCCAACCACTTCTATGGTGGAGCAGTTCCATTAGAACTGCAGCCTTGAGAGTAGGGTGGCCAGATATGCAAATTTTAGAGGACATTTATGAGAAATGCAGGGCTGCACTGGCAATGCGGCCTTGTAACCAGTATTTCTCATAAGTGTCCTCTAAAATGTGCATATCTGGCCACCCTACTTGGGAGGTGAAATCCTGGCTCCACTAGAGTAAATGACAAAGTTCCCAACCAAAGTTCTATTAAAGAAGATATGTACATAAGTATTTGCATGGTAAGTACCTTTACATGTAAAATTAACAGTAATTGGCATACTCCTGGCTCTTGCAAAGTAACAGGCTGTCAGCATTTGCTTTAAAACAACTGTTTGGATTCTTGTTTTTACAACTTGGAAACTTACCTAGTCTACAAAATCATTTGCCTTCCAAGAAAAAATAATCCAAAGAGCGTTGCCATGTTGGTCCCAAGTGACAGAGAGACAAAGTGATTTAAATGATATCTTTTATTGGACCAACTGTTGGTAGAAATAAGCAAGCTTTCGGGCCACACAGGGTCCTTCCTCAGGCATGTAGTGTAGCCAGTAGAAATATATAAAATGAGCAAATGTAGGGCAGGTATATAAGGAGCATGGAATAAGTGGGAGTGGATAGGGCAGGTGGGGAGGGGGACAAGGGTTCACATAAACAAGGGTTAATCTACGTTTTGGACAGATTTTCATAGAATCAAGCCCAGGATAATTATATGCTATGCCTAAATGTAAGTGGAGATAGTGAGTGTGTGTGTGTATCTCTAGAGAGAGAGAGAGAGATCTGTCCCACATTTGCTCATTTTATATATTTTTCTCTGGCTACACTACGTGCCTGAGGACGGGTCCTGTGTGGTCCGAAACCTTGCTCATTCTCACCAACAGCAGTTGGTCTAATAAAAGATATCATTTGAGCCACTTTGTCTCCCTAAATGTATGGCCATTTTTAGATGAGACGAATCTCCACAGGTCCACACATCCCGCGTGCATCCACATGCCCTTCTAAAGGCGGCGTGGGGTGTGTGTGCCCCTGCCCCTACACAGAACATCCTGGATTTTCCCCCAATGCTCCATGAGTGGGCAGTGGGAGCACACACACCCCACATCCCTGGCCTGTTTGAATCCCCCCCACTTACCTGACATGCATGGGTGGTCAGACATTTAAAAACAGCTGTAAAATTATATACTGGTGTAGGAGCCCAAGAGACAATAGGCAGTATACCCCTTACCCATATGTTTGCCTTCTCTGTGTGTTTTCCAATACCTATTATTTCTTGAGTTCCTACACCAATATATAATTTTACAGCTGTTTTTAAATGTCTGGCACATCTCCCTCTCAAACAGTTGGTCCAATAAAAGAGAACAAGAAAAGATAACTCTGCTTTTCTGCATGTACTTGCTTATTCATTCAGTGTTTCAGACCATAATTATTAAAAATATTCTGCTCAAGCAGTTGTAAAGGTGGAATGATGTCAGCAATGTAATGATCTGTAGTTCATATTATACAGCCAAACTGCTAATCTCACACACACAAATTTTAGAAAACATTGTATAAGGAATGCCAATTGCAAAGACATTTGGAAAATATGTTAGTTAAGTGACATTGTGCCTCAAGGACTTTATCCCATCTCTCAACAATCTAAGAGCTGGAGTTATCAATGTGCTGAGCACATCCATAACATACTGAGTGTCTTGAATTACCATTTCCTCTAACTGGAAGTCACCTAGCAAGATCACATGCTTGGACAACAAAAAATAATTAGTTCCAGAAAAGGTGCTGTGGCCATGTGAGCACGGCAAGGAAAACGATCCTATGGTAAATTACCAAGGGATAGAGTACACAGATATATAGTCTGTCTTCTGTAAACAAGATCCAGGTATGGTAGAGATGTCCATTTAAATGTTTATAGTTAAAACATAACACAGGCAGCAAATAATTTTAAACGGATTACAGATAATCCATGCTATGGTAAATCTACATTTGCCTATAACATGGAATATTTGGACGGGTAACTATTCTTAAATGCTGGAGTCAACAGGTATGTTTAGAATTAGAAATACAGGACTAAACTGACTTCAAGTAAGCAGGTGCATTTCTTAGAGCTGTACGAGCTTATATCAGTCCAGAGCTGGCCTCTACTGTCTTAAACAAGTTTTAGTATTCTGATGTCAAAGGTAAGTGGTTGCATTTGCATTATAAGAAAACATATTCATGAATAACAAACAGCATTATGCTATTGTTTGCTGTGTATTAGGAGGTTTCAAATTAGTATCACAAAATGGGTAACTACAGTGCTCAAACTTCAGATAATAAAAACAATGTGCTCTAATTATTTCACATTCTGCAAAATTCCTCCACTTTACTGTTGATTGGCTTGTTATTCTTTGCTTTTCATAGACAGTGGAAACAAAGTGACCTGAACCTTGGAAGTTTTTAACTCAACAATTGCTTAAGGCAGAGAGTCTAAACTGAAAACATCCCAAGAAGGGCAATTTATCACATTTCAAAGTAAAGACTAGCACCTTCTGCCATACATTATTATTATTATTATTATTAAACATTTATAAAGCGCCAGTAGTAACCTGGCGCTGTACAGAACATACAATCAGATGCGGTCCCTGCCTGTGGCTTACAATCTAAAAGACAAGGAGGGGGAGACAAGGAGAGGGGACAGCGGGAGAGACATGGGAGAAGACAAACAAACATTCAGGCGGATGCGAAGTCTCAGGTGCGTGTACTTGGCTTGGTTACAAGGTGGTCGGTAGCAGCAGTCAGCAGAGGAGGGCTGACAGTAAGAGCAAGGGGAAAGACTAGAGGGCATTGGGAAAGGCAGCATGGAAAAGGTGGGTCTTGAGGAGGGATTTGAAGGAGCGGAGGGAGGAGGCAAGGCGGATGTCGGCAGGGAGGGAGTTCCAGGCATGCGGGGCAGCGAGGGAGAAGGGACGAAGGCGGTTGGGCGAGCAGGAGAAACGAGGGAGAGCGAGGGAGGGGACAGAGGAAGAGCGGAGAGCGCGCGCAGGAGTGCGTAGGGCGATTAGGTCCGAGAGGTAAGGGGGAGCTTGGTCATGGAGCGATTTGAACGTGAAAACCAGGAGTTTGAACAGGATACGTTCAGGAAGGGGGAGCCAGTGAAGGGAGAGGAGGAGAGGCGTTACATGGTCGAAGCGACGGGCAGAGTGAATGATCTTGGCGGCAGAGTTTTGGATCGCAACAAGGGGGGACAGGTGGGAGCGAGGGAGGCCAGCAAGGAGGAGGTTGCAGTAGTCGAGGCGAGAGATAACCATGGCATGAACAAGGATTTTGGCCGAGGAGATAGATAGAAAGGGGCGTATGCGGGCAATGTTGAGGAGAGCGAATCGGCAGGATTTGGCCACAGAGTCAATGTAAGGTTTAAAGGAGAGGTGCGTGTCAAAAATGAAGCCCAAGCTGCGGGCACGGAGAACAGGACGGATGGTGACCCCATCAATGCAGACGGTCAGGTCAGAGGGAGAGGAGGGGGATGGAGGAAAAATGAGGAGTTCAGTCTTGGCCATGTTCAGTTTGAGTTGGCGTCGGGACATCCAGGCGGAGATATCAGAGAGGCAGTCGACGAGGCGTGAGCGGATAGAGGAGGAGAGAGAGGGGGTAGAGAGATAGAGTTGGGTGTCATCAGCATAGAGATGGTATTGGAATCCGTGGGAGGCAATAATTTCGCCAAGGGACAGGGTGTAGATAGAGAAGAGGAGAGGGCCAAGGACAGAACCTTGGGGAACCCCAACCGAGAGGGGAAGGGAGGGGGAGGTCGACTCGGGGAGGGAGACATTAAAGGAGCGGTCAGAGAGGTAGGAGGAGAACCAGTCAAAGACAGAGCCACGGAAGCCCAAAGAGTAAAGCGAGTCCAAGAGGAGCGAGTGGTCGACAGTGTCAAAGGCAGCAGAGAGGTCAAGGAGGACAAGAACGGAGTAGTGGCGCTTCGATTTAGCGACAAGTAGATCATTGGTGATCTTGGCCAGGGCAGTTTCAGTAGAGTGGAGGGGGCGGAAGCCGGACTGGAGAGGGTCGAGGGAGGAGTTGGCAGAGAGGAGGTTCAGGCAGCGGGAGTAGACGACACGTTCCAGGAGCTTCGAAGCAAAGGGAAGGAGGGAGACCGGCCGGTAACTAGAGGGATCGAAAGGGTCCAGGGTAGGCTTTTTGAGGATGGGGGAGACAGTGGCATGTTTGAAGGCAGAGGGGAAGGAGCCTGTGGAAAGGGAGAGATTGACGACATGCAGAAGGGGGGGAGCGACAGTGGGAGCAATAGAGGTCAGGAGGCGGGAGGGGATCGGGTCAAGGGGGCAGGTGGAGGGGTTGGATGAAGAGAGAAGAGCAGAGATTTCCTGGAGAGAGGCAGGAGGGAAGGATGCGAGGAGGGAGGGGGGTGGGGGGCGGAGGGAGGCAATATCCCGACGGATCTTGTCAATCTTGGAGGTGAAGAACGACGCAAGATCCTGAGCAGCAAGGGAAGAGGGCGGAGGAGGGCAGGGGGGTTTGAGAAGGGAGTCGAAAGTAGAGAAAAGGCGGCGAGGGTCGCGGGAGAAAGATTCGATCCTAGAGGCATAATAGCGATGCCTAGCTAGGGAGATAGCCGAGGAGAGGGAGGAGAGGGAGAATTTGTAATGGAGGAAGTCAGGGAGGGAGCGGGATTTGCGCCAGAGGCGTTCGGCAGCCCGGGCGCAGGAGCGGAGGTAGCGGATGGCAGGGGTAAGCCAGGGGCGGGGGTCGAGGGGGCGGACGGGGCGAGCAGAGGGGGGGGCAAGAGAGTCAAGGGTCGAGGAGAGAGAAGCGTTGAGAGCAGAGACAGCAGAGTCAGGGGAGGAGGAGGCGAAAACGGGGGGGAGAAGGGGGGAAAGATGTGCGGCAAACTCCGAGGGAGTAAGGGCCTGCATATTGCGGAAGGGGCGCATAGAGGGGGAGGAGGAGGGGGGTCGGTGGGAAAGGCTGAAGGAGCCGAGGAAGTGATCAGAACTAGGGAAGGGGTCAAAGGAGAGGTCAGTTAGAGAACAGTTTCGAGTGAAGACGAGGTCGAGGGAATGGCCGTCAGTATGAGTGGGGGAGTCGGTCCAGAGTCGGAGATTAAAGGAGGAAGCGAGAGAGAGAAAGCGGGAAACAGAGGGGGCGGAGGGCGTGTCAACGTGAATGTTGAAATCACCAAGGATAAGAGTGGGGATATCATCGGAGAGGAAGAAGGTGAGCCAGGATTCAAAGTCCGGGAGGAAAGAGGAGAGGGAACCCGGGGGGCGGTAGATGACAGCAACCCGAAGGTGTAGAGGGGAGTATAAGCGCACAGAGTGGGCCTCAAAGGAAGGGAAGGAGGAGGAGGGGGGAGGGGAGAGGGTTTTGAATTGGCAGTGCTTAGCAAGGAGCAAGCCCACACCACCACCCAGGCCCTCAGGGCGGGGGCGGTGAGAGAACGACAGGCCCCCGGAGGATAGAGCAGCCGGGGTAACAGAGTTGGAGGGCGTGATCCAGGTTTCCGTAAGAGCCAGGAGTTGAAAGGGGCGAGAGAGGAAGAGATCGTGGATGAAGGGAGCTTTAGCCACGGACGAGCGGCAGTTCCAGAGGGAGCAGGAAAAAGGCAATTGGTGTTTGGGAAGGCAGGGGATGCGGATGAGGTTGGGGGATGGGGAACGGCCGGGTTTAGGCCTAGGGGGAATGGGTAAGGGGGGATGAGGGTGGGGAGGGGGGATGGGCGTGGGTGAGGATAAGGGGTAGGTTGGCTGGAGAAAGGCTGCTGGTGAAGGGAGAGGGAGAAGGAGGGGGTGCGTGAGAGAGGCTAGAAGGAGGGAGGTGAGAGAGGGCGAGGAGGTGAGGGAGGTATAGGGAGGCATCATAGGTATTACCTGTTCAGTATCGGGGGGAGTCCAGGCCTGCAGGTGTCGTGTGCGTGCTGTCAGGGGGGTGGCCCCTCGCTGTCCTCGCTCCGGCCGCACAACGGCCACAAAACGGCCAGCGCCCTTTTGTCGCCGCCCAAGGGCTGCCGCCCGCTGGGGGCGGGCGTGCACCTTTGGCTTGTGGCTGTGGGGTGGGGCCCTGCTCACCTGGCGGGGCTGCTGGGGCCTGCAAAGGCTGATGGGGGCTGCAAAGGCTGCCGGGGGCTTCTGGGCGCTGCAAAGGCTGCTGGGCGCTGCAAAGGCTGCTGGGGGCTTCATGATGTATAGCAATTCTTTGTATTTTATAGAAAACGTAAAGTTTAAAAGTAATGGCTCTAGGGGTGAGACAGGAGCAAGTGTTCCTGTTCTGCAGGGAAATACTGACCTTTTGGGAGTGCTTGTGAGGGTTCATCGGTACTTTGTCAGTCTCTGGTGATCCCACCCATTGTCAACATCAGCGCCTGTAATTTTTCATCATTTCCTGTCAATTTTGTCACTTTTTGGCATTTTTCATCACTTTCTGACATTTTTCTGTCATTTTTCATCTTTTTCATCACTTTTCAGGATTTTTACGACACTTTTACAGCAATTTCCAGCCTTCCCCAGCACATAGCTGGCACTTTTGTGTCTCCACAGCCCCCAAGAGTGTGCACGGGGCGCACATGGGGCTTGGGACTGGCCCTGTAGCAGCTCTTTTCAACTCGCAAAAAATAACGACAAATGGCTAAAACGGCAGAAAAACCAGTATGTTTCCACATCACCTGAATGAAGGAGAAGGACCTGTTTCTGCCAGAAACAGCATTTGCCATGATTTGTCGTTTCAGGCCAGCTATGACATAACTGAGCAAATAACTCAACATGTGAATCATAACCATTTACTTTCCTTGTAAAGAAGCTGTGATACTTTAAGAACTGAAAGAGCAACTAGTATCCAGCAGACTCTCGGCCTATAGAGAAAATAAGAGTTGGTCATCAGCCAGGCCAGTGCTAGCATTTTATAGTAGCCTGAGGTCCTGTTACTGTAACTAAAAGCATATGGAGCCCCAATGTCTTCAGTGACTACAAGGGTCACACCAAAAGATTGCAATGCAAGGATGGGACCCCAAAATTCTCATTTTCAGGCACAGTTTGTTTGACCCAGTTAACACAGATTAATTGGCAAAATCAATATGCTCTCTCTTCTCCCCCTTTGACATTTGGGTTATTATTATTATTATTATTAAGCATTTATATAGTGTAAGCAATGTACCTGGCACTTTACAATTGTAAGAAAGAGACATGGTCTAGCAGGCTTCCCTAGCAGGCTTACAATCTAAGAGAGACGGGAGGGGGGGAGACAGGAAAAGACAAGGATACATATACACGAACTCATGAGGTCTCAGGTGCACGTGCTTGGCTTAGTTAGGCTGATGTCTTGAAAGGCTGGCAAAAAATATGAATTTTTCAACACTGGTACAAAAATGGTTTTTTAAAAGTCTTTCCACAAATTGACAAACTTTAAACACCAACCTGTCAAATCACACAGGGTAGGCTTGTTGGGACACATCTGAGTGGAACCGGTGCTAATCATATGAACTACTTTGTTTTACTTAGAAAACTGGGTTGTGTCCAAGAGATGTGAATCATATTTGAGGTTATTTTACACACTTCAATCAAATGGAACTAGTAAGTATTGCTGGTGTGGGAAATAATCATTTTACTTCAGTTCTAACTTTAAACTACAAGATAAATGTCATAGATGGAAATCAAAATGAGCTAACACAGGTCTTATAGGTGTTGTGGTCTTTTCAGATACTGGTTTACATATTTTTTTCTACATATGAGTAAAACAGTTTACATTTTCATTAGTCTGGGATCACACTATCATTTTCCTTTACTTTCTATTCCAGTACTGAGAGTATTATTTACAGAAAGAAAACAGCAAATAGAAATCATACGGTGTAACTCCAAGTAACTGTAAGTAGAAGAGAACCAGTGTAACCTAGTGGATAACGTGTGGAACTTGAACCAGGATTCAAATCAAACTTTAGCCATGGATTCGCTGGATGGCCTTGGAAAAGTCGTGCTCTCTCAGCCCGTTCCCCATCTGTAAAATGGGAATAATAATGACCTGCCTCACAAGGTTGTTTTGAGGGTGAAGTAAATAAGGACTGTGAGTACCTGTAGACATACACCGCCGCACCCATCATCTACCTACTATACATGTTGCAGGGCTGCAGTGGTGCCCTATGGGTGCTCTGACACATATAACAGGTGAGATGTGGGTGGGGAGGTGCTAGTCTAAAACAACCCTGTAAAGCACTCTGAACACTGAAAACACTATATTATTTATTATTATTATTATTATTATTATTAAACATTTATAAAGCGCCAGTAACAACCTGGCGCTGTACAGAACATATAATCAGCTGCGGTCCCTACCTGTGGCTTACAATCTAAAAGACAAGGAGGGGGAGACAAGGAGAGGGGACAGCGGGAGAGACATGGGAGAAGACAAACAAACATTCAGGCGGATGCGAAGTCTCAGGTGCGTGTACTTGGCTTGGTTACAAGGTGGTCGGTAGCAGCAGTCAGCAGAGGAGGGCTGACAGTAAGAGCAAGGGGAAAGACTAGAGGGCATTGGGAAAGGCAGCATGGAAAAGGTGGGTCTTGAGGAGGGATTTGAAGGAGCGGAGGGAGGAGGCGAGGCGGACGTCGGCAGGGAGGGAGTTCCAGGCATGCGGGGCAGCGAGGGAGAAGGGACGAAGGCGGTTGGGCGAGCAGGAGAAGCGAGGGAGAGCGAGGGAGGGGACAGCGGAAGAGCGGAGAGCGCGCGCAGGAGCGCGTAGGGCGATTAGGTCCGAGAGGTAAGGGGGAGCTTGGTCATGGAGCGATTTGAACGTGAAAACCAGGAGTTTGAACAGGATACGTTCAGGAAGGGGGAGCCAGTGAAGGGAGAGGAGGAGAGGCGTCACATGGTCGAAGCGACGGGCAGAGTGAATGATCTTGGCGGCAGAGTTTTGGATCGCCACAAGGGGGGACAGGTGGGAGCGAGGGAGGCCAGCAAGGAGGAGGTTGCAGTAGTCGAGGCGAGAGATAACCATGGCATGAACAAGGATTTTGGCCGAGGAGACAGATAGAAAGGGGCGAATGCGGGCAATGTTGAGGAGAGCGAATCGGCAGGATTTGGCCACAGAGTCAATGTAAGGTTTAAAGGAGAGGTGCGTGTCAAAAATGAAGCCCAAGCTGCGGGCACGGAGAACAGGACGGATGGTGACCCCGTCAATGCAGACGGTCAGGTCAGAGGGAGAGGAGGGGGAGGGAGGAAAAATGAGGAGTTCAGTCTTGGCCATGTTCAGTTTGAGTTGGCGTCGGGACATCCAGGCGGAGATATCAGAGAGGCAGTCGACGAGGCGTGAGCGGACAGAGGAGGAGAGAGAGGGGGTAGAGAGATAGAGTTGGGTGTCATCAGCATAGAGATGGTATTGGAATCCGTGGGAGGCAATAATTTCGCCAAGGGACCGGGTGTAGATAGAGAAGAGGAGAGGGCCAAGGACAGAACCTTGGGGAACCCCAACCGAGAGGGGAAGGGAGGGGGAGGTCGACTCGGGGAGGGAGACATTAAAGGAGCGGTCAGAGAGGTAGGAGGAGAACCAGTCAAAGACAGAGCCACGGAAGCCCAAAGAGTAAAGCGAGTCCAAGAGGAGCGAGTGGTCGACAGTGTCAAAGGCAGCAGAGAGGTCAAGGAGGACAAGAACGGAGTAGTGGCGCTTCGATTTAGCGACAAGTAGATCATTGGTGATCTTGGCCAGGGCAGTTTCAGTAGAGTGGAGGGGGCGGAAGCCGGACTGGAGAGGGTCGAGGGAGGAGTTGGCAGAGAGGAGGTTCAGGCAGCGGGAGTAGACGACACGTTCCAGGAGCTTCGAATTAAAATTATTATTAATAATAAATAATAATAGAAAGAATGGTGAAATGAAACTGGCTGGTAAGAGGAGAAAACTGAATTTTATTCACTTGTGGGCAGAGGTTGTAAAGAATCACGTAATAACTCCATATTATTTTGCATGTCATTGGTTGACCACTAAAAACACTGAATGGAAAGTTTTTGCATAACTAAGCTGACAGAGGTCTTTTACACACGGGCCGCCACTGGGGGAGCAGTCCGTGGTTGCGCTGCATGGTCACGCTGCTGCGGAGACAGTGCGGGTGCAGATGGGTGCACACCCATGCTCCTGCATGGAGCAACCAGCATTTTCGCCAGTTGCTCTGTGCGGGGGCGATGGGTGGAGGTGGGTGTTTCGCAGGAGCGTACACGCATGTCCACCCACCCGCTGCTACTTTCACACGAGGCGCATTCATCCATGTTCACTTGGTGGGCTTCAGTGAGTGAGTGGGTGCATCTTGCTTAAAAAATGCTATATGCCAGCATCGCTATAGAATTTTAAGAATGGAGTGTGGCTATTGAAATTACAAGGTGCCATTCTGAAGTGACAGCATTCAAGACTTTAAAGCAGCTGTAGGCTAGTATGGCTGGAGACCGAACGGTGTTCCATCCATTTATAAGTAGGCCTGAAGCGGCAAATCCCCATGGCAGCCGTTTCCACCCGAAACTGCTCTTCTGCAGTGAGCGGCATGGTTCGGCAACCCTGTTCATCCTGCTACGTGCGTTTGTGGCTTTCTGACATTGCCACATTTACTTTCTGACATTTTCATTGCCACTATTTTGGCACAAAAGTAGCAGAAAACCACACGAGGAGCGGAATCAGTTGTCCGCTTGCCACGGAAGAGCTGTTTCTCACAGAAACAGCCGCCATGTGGATTTGTTTCCAAGGTCATAATTTCTTTTGATTGGTTTCTCGAGGGTCAAGGGCCAGCCCCCCTGATTTGAATTTGGCCGTAAGACTGCTAGCACCACCAGTCCCCTCCCCCTCTGCTCCTTTCCTTTAAGCACAGACAGTGAGTCTTTATTGACCCATCATCAAACAGCCACCAGAAAGTCCTGTTCCTACTTTCAACAAACTTTATACATCATTTTGTGAGTTACTTTTTATTTTCTGTGACTGTGTAAATTACTTTTTTGGCTGGGGGTGGGATTGTGTAAATTACTTTTTTCCTGGGATTCTGTAACTTACTTCCCCCTCTCCCATGGGATTTCCCTAATAATCTCACGCATCCACAACTGTGGGCCGGCAGAGGGCAACATTGCTGGGGAATTCTGGGCCTCAACAGGCTGGGAGGGGAGGGGGCTGAGTGGTGATGGGAGACTAAAGAGGGGGCAGGCAGCTGTGCATTGCTGCTCAGGAGCTGGGGACCTAGGGCTGGCTGGGTAATTCCCAGAATGCTTCTACCGGCCGGGGAGCAGACAGCCCTGTGTGATCCAAACCCACCTCACCCCCCAGCACCTGCCTCTCCGGCCCCCACCAGTGGGGGTGAAGTGCGTTTGGGTAACTTGGGGGTCATCTGCCCCAGCCGGCAGGAGCATTCTAGGATTAGCTAGCCAGCTCCAGACCCCTTCGCGTGTGCCTGCTGGGATATGGAAGAAAAAACTGGGAGGGGTTGTGCTGTCAGATTGCTGCAGGCATGTGCACACGCAGACAAACCTTCCTGCCTCACCCCACACAATCGCCTGCAGCCGCCCCCCAAAAAGCATGCAGCCACCTGCTTTATCTGTACGTGCGTAACTTTTCCTCGTTATTTTACTAATTCGTCATTCCACAGCGGAAATGTTGAAAAACAACAAAGTAGCAGATGATTGCAGGCGCTGCAGCTGCCACTAAGGACGCAACGCGTCATTATTGGAATATCGACAGAAAGTCACACGTACTTTCGATATTTCAGAATGAACTGGCAAAACAGAAACACCAGCTGCCGCCTCAACCCTATTTACGATCAGAGATTTCCGATTGTTCGAACTTGATTATGCTAGAGTTTTCTTCAGTTGACTTTGCATAGCAGTTGAGTATCTAAGGGTGTTAACAGCAGTCCATGTTCAGTGAATGCAGCCTCCGCTCAGCACTCATTCACATGTTTAGCATGTCCAACCTAATCAATAGTCAGTCCCCTGCATGTATGTCATGCACCCCCCACTTGCAGTGCCAGTGAGAGCAGAGAGATGGGGGAAGGAAGCAGTCAGTCCTCAGATGCTCTATGATCACAACTCAGTGGTGCTGGTAGACTATATGCGTGTAGGTGGTGCACGCAACCTAACTGACAGGATGCACATATGTGAGTGCACACTAGCCCACACTTGCCTCCAGGGCAGACTCCACATTCTCTGAGACCCCATGGTGAGTAAGGGCTTTAGGTCCGGTGGGTGGAGGCCAAGTGGCTGGTGGGATGGAACACATAATAAATGGGCAGGTGGGGGACATGTCTGAAAATGGCCTTAGTTCTGGGAGTAGTATTAAGAAATCTACCAGTGCTTGAAAATTCAAGTGTGGCCTGAAGAGATTTCATCTTCTTAGGATTTTGAAAATCTGTTGTATAATTTTATTTATGTAATTTTATTTATTTATTGAATTTCTATGCTGCCCTTCCCACAAGACTCAGGGCGGCTCACAATCCATAAAAAACAGTTTAAAACATTCAAATCCATACCAAAAAAACCCCTCCCCTCAAACCCCCATCCTCCCCCACAACCCTACCCAAAACCCCAAGCAAGCCCTACCTATCCCTGCCTGCCAAATGCTTTCCCAAATAAAGTTTTGCACCGCCTCCAGAAGATAGCCAGGCTTGGACTCAAGTGAATCTCCCAGGGAAGGGAGTTCCACAACATGGCAGCAGCACCCGAGAAAGCTCTCCTGTGCGCCCTTACCCCACAGACAAGGGTAACAGCAGGAGCGTGTAGGGTGCCCCCAGCCAACCGTAGGAGCTTCAAAGGGATATGGTAGGATAGGCGGTCTTTCATATACATGGGAACACAGACCAATCAGGGCAGGTCAAAACCAGCACCTTGAATTGTGCCCGGAAAGATATAGGCAGCCAGTGCAGACTTTGGAGCACAGGTGTAATGTGCTCCCAGTGACTCATCCCTGAAAGGAGCCATGCCGTCAACATTCTGCACCAGCTGCAGCATCGAGTCTTGAGGTGATGAAAGCATGGATGACAGTGGCCAGATCTGAATCAGAAAGAAAAGGCCGCAGCCTCTTGACCAGATGGAGTTGGTGAAAAGCACTCCTGGCCACCACCACAACCTGACAATTCAGGCACAGCGAGGGATCATACGAGACTGGGTGCCTGCATCTACGTGGCAGACAAGATTTAATGTGGACAAGTGCTAAGTGATGCACATAGGGGAAAATAGCCCAAACTATGAGTACACAATCCTGGGTACTAAAGCTAGGAGTTACCACTCAGGAAAAGCATCTGGGAGTGATTGTGGACAATACACTGAAATCCTCAGCCCAGTGTGCAGCAGCAGTCAAAAAGGCAAACAGAACGTTAGGAGTTATTCGCAAAGGGATAGAGAATAAAACTGAGGATGTCATAATGCCTCTATACAAATCGATGGTGTGACCGCACTTGGAATATTGTGTGCAGTTCTGGTTGCCCCATCTCAAAAAAGACAGCTGAATTTAAAAAGGTACAGAGAAGAGCAACGAGTATGATAAAAGGTATGGAATGGCTTCCGTACAAAGAGAGGCTTGACAAGCTGGGTTTCTTCAGCTTAGAGAAGAGAAAACTGAGAGGGGACATGATAGAAGTTTATAAAATCTTGAGTAGTATGGAATGAGTAGATAGGGAACGGTTATTTACCCTCTCAAATAGTACTAGAACTAGGGGACACTCCATGAAACTAGCTGCCAGCAGATTTAAAACAAATAAAGAAAGTACTTTTTCACTCAACGCCTAATTAACTTATGGAATTTGTTGCCAGAGGATGTTGTCAAGGCCAGTAGCATGGTTGGGTTTTAAAAAGTCCTGGATAAGTTCTTGGAGAGTAGGTCCATTAATGGCTATTAACCAAGTAGCTTACGGGATGAACTTCTTTCTGTCGGGAGCTGGGAGTGAACAACGGGGAATGGATTGCCCATTGTGACTGTTGGTTCTTCTCCCATGCGCTCGAGATTGGCCACTGTCGGAGGACAGGATGCTGGGCTTGATGGACCATTGGTCTGACTCAATATGGCACTTATGTTCTTATGATCCAAGCACACTCCAAGGCTGCCAATCTGAGTGACTAGAGGAAGCCAGACCCCATCAATGACAGGAGTCCCAATCCTCTCCAAGAAACCATCCTCACTTCAGTCTTGTCTGGATTCAGCTTTAATCGGCTCACCCTCATCCAGTTCCGGACATCAGTCACGCATCAGTTAAGCACCAAGACTGCAGGACCTGGGTCAGATGAAAAAGAGGGACAGAGCTGATTGTCATCAGCGTATTGATGACACCTCACCCCAAACCTCCAAATGACCTCACCTAGCGGCCTCAGATACACATTGAACAAGACGGGGGGACAGAACAGAACCCTGCAGGACACCACCAGGAATGTCCCAAGGAGACGATGAGCAATCACCCATCACCACTCGCTGGGACTTCCCTGATAAGAAAGAGCGGAATCACTCAAGAGCAGTCCCGCAGACCCATGCTAGTTCTCGCAGTAGTGCCAACACCACCTCGTGATCAACTGTATCAAAGGCCACAGAAAGATCTAACAAGGTAGAATTCCTCATGTCCATCTCCAGGAGCAGGTCACCGACCAAAGCCACAAGCATAGTCTGCATGCCATACCCAGGACGAAAACCTGACTGAGAGGGGTCCACGAATCCAACAGCATTGATATGTGCCTGGATTCTGAAGCTGTTGGGCAACCACCTGTTCAGTAACCTTCCCTTAAAAGAGAACATTAGAGACAAGCCGATAGCGGGCCAGGGCGTCAGCATCCAAAGATGGTTTTTTAAGCAGGAGGCGGACCACTGCCGTTTTAAGGGTGTCTGACACTCTTCCCTCCCAAAGGGAGGTGTTGACAATGACAACCCCAGCCAACAATGGCTTCAACATCTCCTGGCTGGCTTTCACCAGCCAGGATGGGCAAAGATCTAATTCACAACTGGATGCTGTTATTGCTCCAAGCACCTTCCTCGCATCGGTGGGTAATGCTAATTGAAACTCGACTACACTGTGCTTCCATAACCTCAAACTCTGACTCTGCAGTTAAAATGGTAGAACCCAAGTCATGGTGAATACGAGCGATTCTGTCTGCAAAGTAATTAATAAAAATGTCACAACGGGAAACAGATGACTCCATTTCCTGGTGGAGACAGGCCAGGTTAACCAGGCCCCTCACCTCCCAAACAGCTCAGCTGTTTGAGACTTTGCAGACGCTATGATAGCACAGAAGAAAGCTTTCTTTGCTACCATCACAGCCATGGCATAGTCCTTCAAAAATGATCTGTGCTGCAATCGGTCAGCTTCAGTGCAAATCAAGCACCACCTGCGCTCTAACTGCCTACCCTCTCGCTTCAGCCGCCTCGGGTCCTCAGTAAACCAAGAGAACCTGTGCTGACGAAGCGGTGGCAGCGGACACCTGAGTGCAACTATATCATTGGCCATGATCAAGTTATCATTTCATAAAATCACATCATCGACAGATTGAAGTTTTGAAGTTCTAATGTTTTGAAGTGCCCATTTTGGCAAATGGGGAGAGTAAGAAAAGCAGCTTCCATGCTGTTTCGTTAATGTTCTGTCTATCATGTTATACATGAGGAGATAAGCTTTCATGACAGTTACTATGGTACAGACGCGAGTGGCGTTTATTGCACGCTGTTGTCATACAGACGTAAGTGGCACTTATTGCACACTACGGATCGAAAGAGCTGGAGCTGATTGCTGGTTGGCCTACTTACTGGTTGGCTGCTCTGGTTGCCAAGCAAACTCCCCAGCAGCTGAAACTGACAAGGATCAAGGAATGCCGATTGGAAACAATAGAGACAACAGGAATACCAATTAGCAGTAGTGGGGCTTTGGGAATGCCAGTAGCCCTTAATGGGCTGTAAATTAATACAATGGCAGATGCTTAACTGAAACAAAGGGAGTGGAGGAGGATCTGAAATGCCAAAGAAGGTGGGTGAGGGGTGGCAGATTAAAAAGGCCAGGAGAGGAAAAAATGAGGAAGCCACAGGGAGGAAGTGGAAAGACAGGTAGGAGGCCATTGAGAGCATCTGGAAATATTGGGGGGAGGGGCAGGGCTGAGTGGAATGATGGATATGAAAGCAATGGGAGCATATAGAATGACAGGGTGCTGGGTGGAAAGATGGGCAGGAGAACTCTGTGAGCAGCTGGAGAGACAAGGGGCTGGGTGGAATAATGGGTAGGATGACACTGGGAGTGACTGGAATTGGGGGGGGGGGTGGCAGCAGGATGGAATGATGGATAGGTTTCCAGGAGCAGCTGAAATGATGTGGGCCTGAGTGGAATGATGGGTACAAGGACACTGGGAACATCTGAAATGACAGGGAGCTGGGTGGAATGACATAATGCAACTAGGAGTGGATGGAATGATGGGGGTTTGGATGGATGGTTGACAGGACACCACCAGGAGCAGCTGAAACGACAGGGATCTGGGTGGAATGATGGGTGCAAGAACCAAGCCCCCCTCACAGCCCTTTCATTTCCTCTCTTTATCTTCCTCACTTTTTTCCCTCTCCTGGAGAAGGAAGAATCGAGAGAGACACTGTGTATGCATTGAGGAATTGTACATGAGCTGGACAGAATTCCTTTAGGCATGTAACTGACAAAGATCAGGGTTGCAAGGGGAATTCTCTGGGTGAGGAGGGGATCAGCAAAGCAATCTGCCTTTCTTCCCCCACCTTCCTGTTAAATTGAGGAGGCTGCTCCCAGGTGGAAAAAAACCCTCCGCTGGTGAAAGTGACTGAGCTCGGGCTGAAAGGGAAACTTACTGGCTGGCTGTTCTGGTTGCCAAGTAAACTCCCCAGCAGGTGAAACTGACACATGGCACTTGTCAGCTTAATTGACAGTTGTTGATAAACATGTTATTCAAAGATGATTTTAAAAGTCTGCTTCTAGACTTAGGGAGGATTCAGGGAACCATGTTCACTATGTTTTTCCCATTACCATCAATATGGAAAACTCTGAACGCATGACTTTTAACCATGGCATCCATATGAGCTCTTCATATTCTGTTCAGTTTTACAGAAGTGTGTATTTATGTGCAGTTCATCCAATTTTATTAATCAGGTGTGGAATGCAGTACAGCTACTTTTCCACACACACTAATATTAGTACAAACCAGCTTCCCTGTATTTCCTTCAGTTCTGTCATTAACTAGTCCTAATGTAAGTATACTTTACCTATCTGCCAATTTTCCTGGCAAACTATCTTAGCTTCCTACATTTTGCCTTCCTCATTAGGATTTTAAGTACATCAATTATTTGCATAAGCTTTCTGACAAGGAATTGAGTTTGTGAGCAGTTGACACATCATAACATGTTGCCCAATATCATCATCTTAATTCTGTGAATATATACATTCTCACCTAAAACATAAATCCATGGCTTTATTTCTGTTTCGTGATAGCAGCTAAATGCAAGTTAATACATTTTATTTTAGCTGTGTAGAAAACTAGGAAGCTGTTTGGCATCTTATCTGCAAACATCTTTCTAAACTCTTCAGAAATAATGATACCTTTAGCATGCCTTCACCTATCTGAATTTATGGATCCATATGAATCATAAAAAGTCAGTAAAAATCTTATCAGGCTAAATATCTCTAGAGACAGACAGTCATCTTACAGTTCTGTCTGAAATTGTTTTAACCTTATACTGTAACATTTCCTATTATAACCCTTATGTTTTCCTCCAACCCTGTAAAATCTTATGATTCTAAAAATTCTATGATTCTTCTGTTTCCTCCACATTGCAGCTGGGAAGGGAAAATCCATGCTTAAAACTGGAGGAAATGTTTTTTAAAATCATAAAAACTGGCAGGAACAATTCAGGGTCAGAAGTGACAACTATTAAAAAAAGTATACATTAAGTTGGCAACCCCTTTAAGCTTTTTTTTTAGTGGCTTATAAGTCATGAACGTAAGTTCTAGAACAGCAGTGAAGAAACATTTCCTGAAAACTTTTTTTAAAAAACCACATATAGAACAGAGAAACTACTCAGACAGTTTATTTTGTAGCAACTTCACTGAGTCCTATGAGCTTCAATGGAGCTACTCTGGAATAACTGCTTTGTAGATCATGACCAACATGTGGTTAATTATAGAAGGTAAAAACAAACAACTATCATAATTTAGAGTGACAAAGATAGTTCTACATATGCCTACATCCTACAGATATATATATTTATTTATTTAAAACTCTTTGACCCCACTCTCTCTGG
The DNA here is from genome assembly GCA_003113815.1 of Sphenodon punctatus. Classification (NCBI taxonomy): domain Eukaryota; kingdom Metazoa; phylum Chordata; class Lepidosauria; order Sphenodontia; family Sphenodontidae; genus Sphenodon; species Sphenodon punctatus. Next base: position 2,923,342 of record QEPC01014088.1, on the reverse strand, counting down.
CCACAGGCGGCTCACTACAATAAAAACAAAACAATAATAATTAAGTTAAAATTCAATTACAATACAACATAATATAAAATCCCCCCATCATCCCATCTCTTCCCCCCAATATTAATCCATATTAGATCAACGTAGTCATATTGTTCATTACGTAAATATATTTTGCAATTTCACTGCAGCTAAATATGGGTCCCAATCTTATTTGAACTGGAATCAGTGTTCAGTAATAATATGATTGGACCCCAAATGAGGCTGATTATGTTCTGCAAATAGACTAACAGCTGAAAGTAATACTGTCAAATAATCCAAGGGGCCATATAGAAGTTGAGGGAATAGGTGCTTAAAGGGTGTACTCAGGCAGAAGACGGTGCACTCCAGATCAACACCTTTGTATGCATGCCCTCATCTCTGCTCTTTTACCCAGAGTTCAGTCTTTCAGTGCTTAGGGATAGGAGCTGGATATAGGGGCCAGATCCTTGAACAGGAAAAGGGCCACATAAAAACTAACCATGGGCCTCACTTAGCTCCCAGGCCTGAGGTTCGTCACCCTTGACCTAAACAGTTAAACAACTGCAGAAGAGAACTATGGCTGTTTTTTTTAGTACCTTGATAGTAGCCATAAATGGCAATAAATAAAAGCAACAAAATGTTGTGTTCTTAGTTTAACAATTACATTAATATGTTACTATCTTACCCCAGTTTTATATTTATGAAATTATATTTTCAGTTCCTTACTGTACTTTAAACAGTTTTAAAATTTTAGTTCTGTATGTACCTGAACATGCTCCTTTTATAATTTTTACACCAAGGACTGATTCTGAGGTGCCAAAAGTATCCACAATTCCCACTGAATTCAAGAATTCTGATAATCAGTCTTTAAAATTCCTAGCTGGAGTTTCTGACATTTCAGGAATTGTCTATTCTTCTGTACTGCTACTTAAAAGTGTAACTATGTCAAGAGTCAACAAATCAATTCTGGTCTTGAAGCAAATAAAACACAAAATCAACAAACATTGCTGAATGCTGAAGGTGTTGGGAGTCTGAAATCCATCTTTGTTTAGTAGAAGACAAGTTGCCAAAGGGCATGGAGCAGAATAGTTTAAATTAGAAGCTCTGACACCTGTCATTTTGTGAGGGCAAGGTCCTGTAGCACATGGTTAAGATATCACAGGTCCAGAATCAGAACACTGTTAGTACAGGTACAAAAACACAATGTTTTCCTTTCAGAGCAATACTAAATGGATTGCGTACTTTGGTCCCAGTCTTTTGATTTATTTCATGCAGAATTCTCAGTGATACCAAGGGGTGAAAACAAAAAAGACAGTAGCCAAAATTAGCCCACAGATTCACCTGCCCATCTCTTAGGTGGTCCCCAGATGTTTGTCTACTTCCGCCATGGGATGGGTGGCTAGCTGCTACTCAACGCATTGTCTGGAGAAGGTGGTTGATGCATCGCAGGTTAAGGCTAACTCAACCGGGCTAATCCAGGCTAATGTGCGTCCGCCTGTCTGTTAGGTCCAACGTTCGCCAGCACCGTAGACAGGGTCATGATGTCAGTGAAGATTGGGCTCAGGAGCAGCAGCCGTCAGTCAGCTGATCACATGGGCTGGGAGTGAGCAGACCCGAGAAGACCCCTTCCCCCCACAATTGCCTGTCAGCTGATCGCGCAGGCTGGGAGTGAGGAGACTCCCCCAGTCGGCTGTAAGATCGGGAAAACTCAATGAGAGCCACCCACACCGTTTTTTTTTCTGTCTCCCCCCACCCCCATTGAAAGCTAGTATCTGACCCAACAGGTTATGTGAAGAAGCAAAGCAAAACTGGCTAAAATATTAAATTTCTGAGGGGAAGAAAAACAACTGTCTCCTAAAAATGAACCCGGGGGGGGGAGGGACTTTTCCAAAACCTGAATAAATCACTGATTAGCAATCAAACTCAATCTCTTCTGAAACAGTTAATAAATCAATGGAGAACGAAGGCAATAGAGCAAGGATTTTCAACCTGGTACTTGGGAGCACCAGAGTGTTCAAGCTATGTGTGAAGGTGCTCCCCAAGCCAGCTGTCAGTAGTGCTCAGGAGTCAGGAGCACTTTGAAACAGTTCTTCCTCCATTAAAGACACTGTGAACTGGGATTAATTAAGTATCTCAATTTCCAGTGAATTGAATGGAATTGAATTAAATTGAATTACAGAGGGGAGACTTAATCTATGCATATTTATGCACATTCATGAAAATTATGCAGTGCTCCCAAGCATCATTCCAGCAGTCATGACTGGAAAAAGTTTAAGAACCCCTGCCATAGATGCTGGCAGAAGCAGTTACTTAATAGGAGTACCATAAAGTACATCAGGGGACACAAGGAAGGAAGACATAGGATGAAAACAGACATAACGCTAACTCCACTTGAACATTTCTTATGCATATTGCAGGGCTGTATTGGCGTCCTATGCAGCCCTGCAACATGTGTAAGAAATGTTCAAGTGGAGTTAAAGTGGAGTTAGATTATGTCTGTTTTCACCCTCTGTCAGGCTTTTGTGAAAGCTTAATTTAATTTTTTACCATAATCTAAAACAGTGGTATTAGTGTTGCCTCATATTACTAACACAATCTCCAAGGTAGAGTTCTGTAAGTAGATGGGGGAACTGGAGGAGAAGGAGGGAGGTAAACAGAAGCTATGGCTAAAGTTTGAAAGGAAATGAATGAGGAGCAGAGCTGGTTTGAAATGGGCCCCAGTGCAGAAGATGGAATGCCTCCCCACCCTCCGACCCAGGGGCAGGAGATGCAGCTGCAGCAGGGAGCATGCTCCCCTCTGCCAGCTTGTGGGCCCTCCTGCAGCTGCACTGTCTGTCCCTATTATAGCCATGCCCTTGAAACTGATACTGGAACAACCAACGTTATGGGACCAGATGGAAGAGAGGAAAATAACCTGCTTCTTCATTTCTTCTAGCTTTGCAGGATACATATTCTGCTCCAGCCCTATACGTGCTGAACCAGAAGTCTCCATATATGCTGTCCCAGGTGCCTAGGCAAGCATGCTGGGGCAGTGTAGGCACAGAGCTAAGGGGGGATTCAGACGTTCTGATTTGTGCGATTTTTTTAAAAAAAGAATTCCCCATTTTCCACTCATCTGTGCTCATGAGGAGACAGTAGCCCTATCTGGGAGCTGTTCTCCATGCTGGGTCTCGAAGGTACTGCAAGGCACAAGATGAGCTACAATTTGATCTTCAACTACGATATGCACGCAAATTATATCAGGCTTTTCCATCAGGAGCAAGATTCCAATATTTTAAAGGTGCACAGGTAAGAAGCTCCATCATTATTAGGGTTGTGCATGGGGCCAAGTATTTGTATCTGTATTTGTGCATTTAATATATGTATCTTTGCCTGTGTTCACTGCATTTTTCCTATCACTGCCAACGTGGAAAACTCAATCAATATGAAGCCCTGCGTATGGGTTATTTTGGTGCAGAAGTGCAGTGAGGCTTTGCCAGCTTGACAGGTCTATAAGGAAAATGCAGTAAAAATTGCTGCTAAGTCCACTACCAATTTAAAAAGGGGAACACTAGTTTCGGGGAGGGTGAAGAATACTGCCAGCTTGGTGGAGAAGTTTTTAGCTTGGGGTGGGTAGAATGGGGCATGGATTTGGCTCATGTGAACTGCTGGCTTGAGGGAGAATGAGAGGGGGGAATGGAAAATGGGACTGGCTTGTGTGGCGAGTTGCTAGCTTTGTGATGGGGAAATGGGGCATGGCCTAGCTTGGGGAAGTGGTCACTGGCTTGGGAGGGAATGGGTCAGGGGACTAGGCTCAGGGAGGAATTGCTAGCTTAGGGAGGGGGGATGAGGCACAGTTCTGGCTTGGGGAGGGGAGTGGTTTCTGTCTCAGAAGTGAAAAGTGGGATCCCTAGGTGAGAATGAGGCATAGTTCAGGGGTGCCACTGGGTTGGGGAGAAATGAGGGTGCCAACCATTACTCCCTGATCAGGCTGGGTTCTGCTGGGTTGGGCATAGCTTGGCTGCAGTGCTGGAGCCTGCAGTTCTGAGATAGCAGCAGTGCTTTCACGTGGGGAGGGCTCACGACAGGCTTCCCAGGCAGGTGACCAAGCTGAGAGTCAGAAAGCAACCAAGCTCTGAGCTGGATATGCGCTGCAGTTTTAACGATCCAATTCAAGACCTTGGATATTAAGTCTTTTGGGGAAATGTTGGGTTCACTCCGAATACATAGCCCTAGTATTTGTGGTTCTAATATGGAAGCAAAAAAGCACTTTGGGGGGGTTGTGTTTTACCAAATTCCAAATGCACAGCTCAAATTATTATCCTTCCTAATAATACAAACTCATCTTGAACATGAGCACAGTATCTTACACAACTGAATTCTAACACAACTTAAAAACACTAGTTATTTTTATACTTTCCTGATGTAATTAATCTATTTATGCTGCTGAAGTAATGAACTTGATGGTAACTATGACATACATGGTGTACTGACAATGTTTCACAAGCTAAACACTGACTATTAAGAAAAAATAGTGGATATTTGTTTTGCGACTCATTTCCAAATACCACATAATGGTTACAACGGTGTTACTAAGTTTTTAAGCAACAAAAACAATGCTTAGCCATAAAGAAGACAGAACATTTAGGTATAGGTACTCTGGGAGAACAATGTTCAATAAGAACATCTCGCCATAGTCTCACACCTACAAACAAAAGTAGCGGGAAGAAGGAAAATTTGTCCAGTCCTATTCCACATCTAAAGCAACAGGATACTGATCACATGCTGTCTACAGAAACCTTGGGAAGAGCAAGGGAGAAAATACATTGTGGGACATCATGCCCTTCTGTTTTTGAACTTACAGAAGACCCTCCCCCAGGTTTGCAGCTGTGTGGTTATATCAGAGAATGGTTTGCCACGGAACCATTTCCCTCAGCATCTGTGGAAGTTTACTACGTATGAAACTCCTGACAGCATCGGCATTATAGTCTGTGAAAAATCTCCTCCCTATGAGAGATTTGGTTGCAGCTGTCCTGTCAGCTGACTAGGAGTACTGCTCCTATTCTGGCACTTCGTTGCACTGCTGGCCTGGGGAGCATCCCCTTCATTTCTGAATGTCTCTCAAGGCCACACCATAGGATTACAAGGGCTTGGGTTTTCCCACCATAGAAAATACAGAATGAGCAATGTAACAAAGTTTCCATTCCTCCATATGGGGTTTTCCAAAGGAGGAGATGATTTAGCTATGTGCTGAATACCTCCTACTCTTACTCTGTCTCCTTTCTCAAAGGCGTATAAACTTTTTGAGCATCAAAGCAAATTGTTTGCTTCACAGTTAAGTCACTGACTTATTTTCCTGCTAGCATGTAAGCAGAGATAAGGCAAGAATTAGCTTTTCCACACTAGATTCAAATATTGGTATAGTAAGAGATCTCATTTTGCTTGCAAGAGGAATGGTGACCAGTTTACATTTTTGAAGATCGAAAGTCAACATACAGTCAGCAGTAGCCACCTTTCAGTTCATTCCCAAAACATCATTGTTAATAACAAGCCTGTTACGGGAACCCAGCAGAAAAACAGCTTCCATTTCAATACAGAAATGCCAAAATGTACCCTTTCACTTCTCATTTCTTTTTATAAAGAAAACAAAGAAACATTTTGCTAGACAGCAAATACAGGACAAGATAGAAAAGAACTATCTAGTCAGAAGAAGTGTTTTGGGCAGGGATGATTTTTCTGTTCTATACAAACTATGCTGAACGCACTGAGCACATGAACAGAACTTCTCTACACTAGCTCAGAAGTATAGCAAACAGCTTGCAAACTGTTCATACGAAGCATGCAACATAGCTAAGATAGGGACGTTTAGAGCAATGCAATTTTACATGTATCATACACATTCTTATCTGATGCATGCTTTATATGGCATGAGATGGAGGCGGATTGTCTGAACTGCAAAATTCTAAAGGGACAAAATGCAGTACCCTCAGTTACTCAAGTCACTCACATGGCTTCTGCTGGATGGTTTGCATGAGTGAAATGAACAGGAATGCACCTGCAAATTCACAGCCTTGCAACTCCTTGAACGCTAATTTACCATTCTCTCCCAATGGAAAATGCACAGCCTTGCAACTCTTTGAATGCTAGTTTACTATTCTCTCCCAATGGAAATGTCATAGATGAATTTAATTCTTCTATAGATTATAGTAGGTTCTCATAAAAAAAATTGAGGAAATAAAATACATCTCTGCCATTTGAAAAAAATGTTTAAAATAGTTTGTTGTTTTGGCTGGAAATTACGACTGTAATTTAAACATGAACAGAAGGACAGACTGCTTTTGTTAAACATTTAGTTCATAAAAATGCAATATCTTACTAATTATTGCTAGCACAGAAGTTGTTATAAGGAAGAGCTGAGCAGTGTCATCCACAACCCTTCAATACACAGTACACAACACGGATTATTTAAAACTGCACAGCTCGCGCTCTCCTGCTCTTGCTCTCTCTCTGCCCCAAGTGCAAGAACACAGTAAAAGATAATTAGACCTCCCAAGTCTGCGCATGAAGCTTTTGAATTCTGGGGCTGCCAAAAAGAGGAGGAGGGGAGTTTCGTATCCATCTGAAATCTGACTTCCAAAGATCTGGTGTAAGCAGGGCTGTAGCTACCATGAAGTGAAGGGGCTCAGATGAGCCCAGGCCCTGGTCTGTAGGGGGGCCCTTTGCATGAGACAAGCATTTCTAGGAAATTTTCGGAATGGGTGGAGAAGGGAATGGGGCTAACGCTCTGTACCCATCCACCCTGAAAATTTTCTATTGACACTCAGGCTGATTACAAAGGCCCTTACCACATACAAAATGTTCAGAGTGAGTGGGGGTGCCACTCCAGGGGCTTCACTTGGAATCAGCGAAGCACCACAATTTTTGCAAGGGAGAAGGCTGGCCAAGAGACTTGCGTGAGCCACTGCTTCAGAAGATGTTGCAATTAGGGGGCTGGGGGTGGGTGGGGCATAATTGGGACATGAGCCCAGGTCCACCATAGCCTTGCTACGCCACTGCATGTAAGTGGAGATTTCAGAAGTGTACTTACACATATGAAGTACTTACTCAAATGTCTTATGAAAGCCAAGCCATGAACACCCAAAAAATATTTATTTTCCCTGGACTTATGATTTGGCATCTAAACTAAAATGCATGCTAAAATGCCACTAAAGGTTGACTTTCTTTAAAAAGCAACTTCTCAAGAATTCCAAGGGGAATACAGAGGGGCTGCTTTAATTTTTATTAAGTGTGCTTTATTTTGACTATCCGTTGGTATGACATACTGTATAAAATTCATACAAACAAAAACTTTTTACAGCACTACTACAGCTGTATTATAAAGACAAGTATATAAAAATGTATCTAAAGCAGCTACGCCAAGACTGACAGACAGACTGTGATGAGGACACTTACCAGATCTGAATATAATCAAACTTGCTTTTTACCCTCAATGAATACTTTTCCTAACCATGAAATAAAGATTAAAGAAAATTGAACTTTAAACTAGTACATACTTAAGAAATTTCCAAAGTGGCCCAAGTGTTGCCAAGCAAGTAGTTTGCTCTTCCCACCAGGGGCTGAGCAAGCTTCCTTTTCAATATTTTGAGCCCTTTCCAGATAGATGGGGAGGAGAAGCAGGTAGGAGATGGGACCATATTAGGAGGCTCTTGTTATTTCCATTAACATCTTCCACAATTAGCTCACCCAAGGCCTTTTTCACATGAGATGTGCCCACTCATGAACATGCAGAAATCTGCATGTTCATGAGTGGGGGAATCCTGTGTGAAGGGCGTGGTGCGGGTGCATACGGTGAGCGGGGGTGCATACGTGCGCCTGCCCACCTAACACACATTCCCACGTACCCACCACTCATCCCCACTCACGGGCCTTTTTCACACGAGATATGCCCACTCAGGAACACACAGAAATCTGTGTGTTCATGAGTGGGGGAATCCCGTGTGAAGGATGTGGTGTGGGCGCGCGTGGTGAGTAGGAGTATGTGTGCGCACGCCTAACACACATCCCCATGCACTCCCACTCGTCCCCAGTCATGGAGCAACCAGGGGAAACGGCAGCTGCACCATGTGTGTTGATGAGTGCGGGTTGCGGGGGGCTGCGTATTTGGACATGTGCATGCCCCACCAACCCACCCACTGTGCACACACTGGTGCGCCCACGCACCCCCCACCCAGTGGCGCCATGTAAAAACAGTCTTAGAGAACTGTGTCATATGAGGTTCCACTCCCATTTTAATCACGATTTGTGTCCGTGATTTCTGCTCCTTTACTACACAGATTGGATGCAATGCCGACATCACTGAAGTAAACATTTTAGACCTTTGGGATTAAACTCAACTGCTGAATTCCCATAGCCTCTATAAAACGCTGTATAATGAGGATTGCATTCATTGTCATGAGTGTTTCACAGGGTGTTTTCAGACATTACGCGGTCCTGATTCACCACAGTGGATTCCCAGCAGTGGGGAACCAAACAACCACCTCCCGTGGTCAAGGAGAGCCCCGAACAGACGTGACAGGATCGGGACCACGGCAGGGAATCGGGCCGCCAGACCACAGCCCGGAGCAGCACAACAGACGTGACACCAATTTGTGGCCGTGGTCAAAACACCCAGAAGGCACCGGGGAGGGGCGGGACACAGACATGGCCGGCTGAGGGCAAACAAAGCCAAAAGAGCCAAAAGGGAACGCCCACACAAGGGAAATGGGAAGGGAGGGGGAAGAGGGAGAAGAGCCGCTGGGGTACCACACACAACAGGCACAGAGACGAGGGCACAGTGGAACACACAGCACAAACACGCCCGGGTGCACACACACCGAGACGGGAATGGAAGGAAAGGGGGGACAGACAACACGCACAGCACAACGGGCACGGGGGGTGGGTGGGCGGGACAGGGAAAAGTGGGGGGAGGAACGCCCCAGGGGCAGGGCCGGGCACGGGGAATGGCAGTCAGACCCCCAACAACAGCACAGCCTGCACGGGCACCCCCACAGCTATACAGCCAGTCCCGAAATGGGGGGACCCCAAAAAGTCGGGGTACAGGCACAGTCAGGGGCAGCAGAACCCCGGGAAGCAGGCAGCACAGCAGCATGGGCAGGACATCAAGGAGGGAGCAGACAGTGGACGACGGCAGCAGGGCGGAGGTGGGAGCTCACAGCGGGGCCAGCAACCGGGGCCCGGAATGCATGAGGGACACTCAGCCAGCTGCAGGGGGCCACGTGGGGGCCAGGGGCCGGGTGGCCCGCCAGGTGAACGAAGTACGGCCAATGAAGCATGCCCCGGTGGTACCCCAGCACGGACATGTGGTGGTCGACAAGGTAATACGCCTTGAACGGATCCTGCATGGAGAGCCCCAACTGCACATTGGAACGGGACCACACACCTGACAGTGCCACCAGCTCCGCCATGGAAGTCAGCAGCGGGGGGCCATGGAAGGTGGCCGAGCTCCAGCAGCCGGTGATAGATCGCCCCATGAGAGCGCTGGTACCCACGGGCCCCGTGAATGCAGCCAAAGTAGGACGCGGCCAAGGCAGGGCCCCCCTCCACCAGACAAACCATGTAAGCGGCCAGGCTGCACATGGACAGGGCGGACACCATCTCCACCGCAGACCACCCCAATGTGAGCACCTCATCTCTGGAATGCGCCTATCGGGAAAGGGAACTAGCCCCAGCGTCTCAGCATGCAGCCGACAATCGCGGGCGCTCACCTCATAGCCAAAGTAACGAAGACCAGAGCTCAGGCTCGCATAGGCACCCGGCAGGCTGTCCAGGCAGCTCAGGAGCAATTGCACGACTGGGGTATGCCACAGGTCGTACAGGGCCATGGTCTCGCGGAAGGTTCATGTGTGTGGGGGCCCATGGGGGCCGGGAGCCCGGTGGAAGCGCAGCCAGCCATGGTCCAGCATGCCAGGGGGACTGACACCACGGAAAGGGGGGCCCACATTCCCCGGGGGGCAGAAGGGGATGCAGGAGAGCCCCAAGGCCAAGTAATAAGGCCACAGGTCGCAACAAGGCATAGCAAACAAGCGAGGCGTGGGGTGCGGACCCAGCACAGCTGCAGGAACCGAGCACACAGACAGGACAGCCGACACACTAATCAGGCCAGCGAGGACACAGTGTTGCCAACACAGAGAGATGGGAGGTGATGACAGCAGGAATGCAGCTGCCGCCAGCACACCTGGGCGCAAGCTGGTCCGTGTGCAAGGTCCCATGCAGGGACAGCAGGTGTGCCCAATGGGCCGCCCCCACCGCCCCAGCCCTCCCGCCCACCAGGAGTCGCCCGGGCCAGCCGGGGGGGGGCGCCCTGGGCCGACACAGGTTCCCCCGCTCGGTCACCAGGTTGCGACCCGGGGGTGGGCCTACACGTGGCCGAGGCTATAATGGGGCCAGCAGCACCCCACCTGGGCCCGCCGGCACCATGGAGCGAGGCCGGTTGGGCGCCTGCGGGATGCACCTAGCGCTCTGTGCTGAGTGGTACTGCTCACACACCGATCAGCTGCGCCTCCTGACTGCAGAGGTGCACCTGGATGACTGCCTGCGGGTTGCCATGTCCTGGAGCACGGCTAGGGCCTGGAGAGCCCACCACAGACGCAGGCGCTCCCTGGCCCGGCTCAGGGCTCAGCAGGTGTGTGGGGTGGACCGGCAGGCCCTGATCCGTTGCCGGAACAGGGCCGCTGTGCTCTGCGAGGCGGCCTTAGTGTCCTGAGGGACAGACAGTGGTGGGAGGGAGGACCGGGGCCTGAGGGCCCCCCCTGGGTGGCTGCTCCCTCCGGAGGTCTACAGGTACTGGGAGGCAGATGCGCGGCCCCGGCTGGCGTGGCGGTGGCTGGGGCGGTTGGGGAGGTGGTGGGGGTGCCACGGGGCCTGGCATCAGGGCCCGAGCAGGCAGGGTGCCCGGCGGGGCGGCTGCCATCACATAGGCACTCATGGTGCCAGCGTGCAGGAGCAGCGAGGTCCCGATGTCATGGGACCTATCCATTTTTGCGGAATGCTCCCACACCATCCCCTTGATGGCCTGTTCCGGCCGCCCAAACGCCTCTACCTAACCTGCCTGCTGTGGTCCCGGTGCTCCCGCCTTCGTTCCAGGCGCACCTCCGCCTGAAGCCTCCAGTCCCTTGCCTCCGCCTGTTGCAGGGATCGCTCTGTGGCCGCCTCCATGCAATCCACGGCTGCTATCATCCGCTCCCCCTGTTCTGTGGTGGAGCGGACTATGTCCTCCGCCTGGTCCTCCCTCCAGCGCTGTACCCGTGCCCGGTGCTCCCTCATCCGTTGTGCTGGGGGCATGGCCCCGGGTTGCTGGGGCCCCTCGGGCTGCCCTGTAGAGTACACAGACGGTGGTGGTTAGTCCCACTGGCCGGGGACACAGCGGGGTGTGTGTGCGCCCCCCCCAGGTTGGCGGCCGCCCCCCCGGCTTTCCCCAGCGCCCCCCTCCCGCCACGCTTGACCCAGATCCCCCTCCCGGCCTCCCTGCCCCCCCCTTGCCAGTGTGCCTCACCTGGGCCCTCCGGCTGCTGACGGGGCTGTTTCCCGCCGGCCTGCTCGCCCTCCTGTCTCTGGTGATGGGACGTGCTGTGCCCTGTGGGGATATGGGGGGGTGGAGGAGGGCTGTAGGTGTGGCCGGGCAGCCCCCCAGGCCCCCGTTCTGTGGTCTGGGGTGTCTGGGGCGGACGGGGCCTGCCCCCTGGCTGGGCCTCCCTCCTCCCCCACCCCCTGGTCCGTCTCCCCTCCCACCTGCTCGCTTACCCTCAATGTCTGTCTCCAATCCCTCCGAGGCCAGCCCCTCCATGTAGCTGGGGTCCCCATTGACCACTGGCTGAGGGTGACCAGTATGCCGGCCTCGGAGTCGTCCTGTCCTGCCAGGGGGTGTGGGCTCTCCTGGCTGGTGCTAGGGAGAAGCCGGCTGGTCCCCGAGGTCCCTGGGTGTTCCTCCTGGGGGTCAGGAGTCCTGGAGCCGGTGCCTTCTTGGGGGGCAGCGAAGGGAGGGGGTACATCAGCCCGCTCCTTGCCCTGGACCATGGCACTCCCCACGAGGCGTGGGGCTACTATTGAGCCCTTCATGTGCAGTATGCAGTCCAGGGCATTGTAGTAGGGGGCGGTCCGGGCAGAGCCCGGACCGCCGGTTGTTGTCCCAAATGGCCTTGTACCCCCTCTTGAGTTCCTTGGCCTTCGATCGGCACTGTGCCACGGTTCTGTGATGCCCCGCCGCCTCAATTTCCCGCACGATCTTCCGGAACATGTGTTCGTTGCGCTGATTGAGCGCGAGCTCCAGTTGATGCTCCAGGGTCCCCCAGATGCAAATGAACTCCTGGGTCTCCCTGAGCCCCCATTGCCCCCCTCTGTAGTAGGGCCGTCTCCCCCATGGTCCCTCCTGCTCCTCCTCTTCCTGGGCTGCGCCCGTCTCCTCCGGGGGTTCGGGCTCCCGAGTCCGTTTCCGTGTCTGCGGGACATGTGGGGGGTGGTTGGTTGTTGTTCTGCCCCTGTACCACAGCCCACCCCTGCTGCCCCCCTCCTGCCGGCTGGCCCTCCCCTCTGGATGCCCCTGTGCCGCCGGGTCCCCTCCCCTTCAGTCCCGTTACCCGTTTCCGGGGTGCCTCCTCCCCCGGCCCAGTCATTGTCCCCCGGCTGCTGCTGCTGCTGTCCCTCCACCTCCTCCTCCACCTGCTCCAGAAGTGTGGTTGCTTTTGACCCCTGCTGGGTATTGACTGTGGTGAACATCTGGCGGCCGCTGAACAGATGTTCGGGGCGCTTTGGCCCCACTGCAGGATTGACCATGGTTCACGGTGGTTGACTGTGATCTCGTAACATCTGAAAATACCCACAGTGCTGTACCATGTCCTTTGCCATGCATGCTTCTCCTAGGTGAATGATCAGAACTTATATATTGAGGACTCAATGATTAATTTAGTTTTCAATCCATTTTTTCCCCTCTTCTGTCTATGTCCCAAATGTCTAGAGTGCGAATGTTTGGATATTTAAAGGATATTTAAAACTTAAGCAACAAAACAGAGTTAAAAAACAGATACAAATCAGCCACCTCGTACCTTGCCTTTGAGTCTACTCCTTTTAATATTGCACGGTCTCTTTCTCTCTCTGTGCATTTTAGGAGTTCTGCTGGACATTGATCTAACACTTTAATCAACTGACTGTTCAGGCAAAGTTTTCATTCATACAATCTCTGTAGACATACTGCCAAATTACATCTCAGCTTTGTTTATGCTGATGTAACAGCCCTTTTTTTTCCCTTCAAATTTTTGTTTAATCTCATTCAGACCTTTTTTAGCTATAGTATAACTTTTTTGCTGTATCTGCATATGCAATGATCAGGCTATTCTAGTTTATCAATGCAGATAGAATTCTGCTCCACACCTGAAAGAGCAAGATCATAATTTCAGTTTTAGCTCAGCAGACACTGTTTAGGTGTTTTCATTTAAACATGTAGGTGCATGGATCTAAACTGTCTGCATGTCCTCCTTCCAGTCTGCCATATTACTGTGCACTATTAACATTTTTAATTGGAAAAGGGTGGAGGCTTCTGAAACCATCAAAAGTATCTTTGTCTCCAAGTCTAGATTTAAAACATCCCCACAAATAATGCTGAAATTATTCAAACCATCTCCCAGGGAGGGGTTGACTAAATAAGGGCAGTCAACTTGTATGACAAGAATAGTACATTTCAGACCCTTGGGAGTAAAAATGCCCAACTATGGAAAGAGCAACTAGCTATTAGTCACAGAAACATAAATATAATACTCTAGTTAGGGAAAAAAATGTGGCAAAATGCCTTTGAATTTAAAACAACATTGTCTTATGTGAAGACAAAATATGATTTCATGAAAAATATTATTTTATTCAGTGATGCTTTCAGCTTGAGGGGTATTGGCATGTACAGCCAAGAGTTTTCTTTTCACAACTTAAGTCTGGGTAAGAACAGATGTGACGGTGGCCCGCTTTGGCCTGCGAGCTACCGGCACATCTGTTTTTAAACTGCCAGATGTTGGCCTGGGATTGCCATGGGCCTGGGCTCTGACTCTGGGAAACCCCTGAAGGCACAACCCAGGCTAAGGCCTGCCCAACAGGGACAGAGCAGGCCACAGTGGGCTAGTACATCTGTTGTGGCCTACCATGACCAGCTCAGATCAGGGCCCAACATGGCCAGCTGCCATAGCTGGCCATCACTGGCTGCTGAGGCTGCCTGTCATGCCAGGGGCGGGGCCAGCCACCTGCACGTCTGTTGTGGCCCTCCCAGGCTGCGGTACAGCAACCTGGCCATGGGCATGTATGGTCAGTGCTCTCACACGGCCTGGACCATGTCCCCCATGGATTTCTGCCCCAGGCTGGGTCGTGACAGTAGTGCGCTGTCATGTGTGTTTTTACCCATACTAAGCTAAATCTTGATGTCAATGACAAAGTTCCTGCCAACTTCACTAGCCATAGTGGGACCAGGCTTTGACCCACAGATTCTTGTAGCTGGTAAATGGTTCAAGTTAGCACCAGATGTCAACCTCTCCCTCATTCAGAATAATCATTTGATTACCTCTTGGTTTTATGACTAGGAAAACCAAAGTATGACACACACACACACACACACGCGCATACATGTTCCTTGAATAATTTTAATTAGGATCCAAAATTTCTGAGATTTCAAAGAATGATATTTGATTTTCAAAAGTACTGTTTCAGATGACTGGCTATTCACAGTATACAATTTTTGTTCCAGAACAAATAATGATTTTAAATGCCTTCTACTTCCTGATATGCCATATATAAGCATATGCACTATGTTTGTGTACTGTGAAATAGTACATTACCCTGAGGGAGAATCTTTTATGGCAGACACATTCTAATCTTTTTAGTAGGCACTGTACAATATAACATTCATATGACTTTTTTTTTGGTAAAAATAATTAGACAATGTTTCTAACCCAGTGTCTGCCTAGTTAGCAGTCTTTCCTTGCCCTAGGACACCATATAAACTAGAATTCAAAATGCCTTTGAGCAATCATGTATCCAGCAGAAGATAAACTGGGTTAACCAGAACAATTTTTAAATAATGTTCCTCAGAGAAAGAATTGTTTCATTCAGTTTGCTTGGCCAGCACAACCGTAGCAGAACCATTTTACAAGCCTAGGTATGCTTTCTCCGCCAAGAGAAGGCAATAATCTGAAATCCAGCCAAAAACATTTAGAATTTCATACCAGTATTTCTCCTCCAGATTCTTCTCTTTGGTCCTTCCTTCTCCTCTTTCTTTGTAGTAGTCCAAATTCTTCTCAATCCTCAACTTATTTTGTGCCTCAAGTTTTCACCAGTATCTCATGCTTGAGGGATAAATGGAAAGAAACAAAAGGAAAAATATAAAATAATTAATAATCCCGCATATAAGATCTGAATCACAGCTAATAAAGCGAAATACTAGCAGAGTAAGAAAAAAAGAGACCAATACCATTTTAAACAATAAAATTAGAGACAAATATCTAATCAAAATACTTAGAAGATAAATCTGCAGTTCAGTACCCAGTTACGAAAGAAAGGTAGTCATATCAGGCCTGTTGATATAAATTGGGGGGGAGGGGAGGCTGATACATCCTGGTAGCTGTGGAACTCCTTCCTCCTATCCCTCCCCCCATTGTAAGTTTGAAATCAAATTCTGGAGATCATACTGGTACTTTATTACACGTTAGTTGCAATTATTATTTTACCTGTCATATTTTAGTGAATATTAAGAAGAAAGGTCTAGTAGTTTTGTGGGGCCCTCCTGAGGTTGGGACCCTGGTATAAACATACCTCCATCCCCTCCTTCTGATTAGACCTCAGTCATATAACTGGTGGTGTTGATCCCACATGCAAATCAGACTTCCTGGAGTTATGACATCTTCACATTTGGTTCAGCAAGAGGGGTCAATGCATGTGTATTTAGTAGGGATACAGTTTCTGAATAAAGCGAAACAGCCTGTAACAGGCCATTACAGGTTAATCTGAAAGATCCCATAATTATGCCGTTAGTTACAGATCCTCATCTACCCCGCCCCTGTTCTCCCTGCTCCATATTGTGCATACACAAAATGGCCACCTAGGCAGTTGTGCGCATATCCAAAATGGCTGCCATCATTAACCAAAATGGCAGCAACGTTATTTTGGCCGCCACCATTTTAGTTAAGGATGGTGGCGATTTTGTGCATGCGTGAT
The DNA here is from genome assembly GCA_003113815.1 of Sphenodon punctatus. Taxonomy (NCBI): domain Eukaryota; kingdom Metazoa; phylum Chordata; class Lepidosauria; order Sphenodontia; family Sphenodontidae; genus Sphenodon; species Sphenodon punctatus. The sequence goes on along the minus strand of QEPC01014088.1, from coordinate 2,907,115 downwards.
ATGGAGCAGAGAGGATGCAGCAGCAACGGAGCTTGCCAGAATCCTCAAAGCAGTGGCAGTGCTTGAATCAAGCCCTCTGAGGCTGGTAAGTACTAATCAAGGACCCCGGGAAATGGGGGTAGGGGAGGTCGGATCCATTGCCCCGGACAGATGGGAGTGCGGATTGGTTTCCCGCTGACTTCAATGGAAAAATTTCCCATTGATTTCAATGGGAAAAAAACGAATCTGTAAAAGTGAATCCATAATTAAATACGGAAATCCTGGGTGGGGAGGATTCCCCTGGCAGACCACCCTTAGTATTTGGTAGAATTCACAGTCAGCATTCTTACAGAGGTAGCAAAGTAATCACAGCAGGAGTGTCAGGGCTCCTGGGCTCCTCAGTATGTACAAGCTCCTAGGCATGCACAGAGTCCAACAGCTGAAACAACATAATAGCAGCTGTGTGGTCATGTGGCATCCCTGTTGAATACTGGACTCAAAGAGCCATCACCAGCGAATTCAGCAATCGCCCCCTCCTCTATTCAAAACCAGGATTCTTTTTTAGCTCCAACTACTGTGCATTTGTATCTGTTTTTATTATTTGTATACTCTATTTATGTATATTGTATTTACTGGTTTTTAATTTAAGCATTGTGAGCTGCCCCGAGCTGTCTTGAGCAGAAGGGAGTGGGATATCAAATTACAAAATAATTAAATAAATAAATTTTAAAAAACCACCAGTAACAGAACACACCACATGCAGGAGGAACAATCTCCTCGGACCTTCAGACACACCAGAGTGTCAGTGAATGTCTCCTGTTAGTACAGGATAAACATCAGCACAAAAAGCCCATTTCCATACTTGGACTAAAACACAGGGGTTTATCTGGGCTAGTCCTAGTCACTGTAGCAGGCTTTAGCAATCCTGTTTTATTTTATTTATATATTCAGATTTATATGCTGCCCTTCCCACCATGGCTCAGAGTAGTTTACAATCCATAAAAATACAATTAAAATAATAAAATTCATATAATAAAAACTCCCACCCTCACCCCAAAAAACCTTCCCCCTCAGCCCCACCCAAAACAGCAAACCCCCTAACCCTGCCCGTCAAATGCCTTTTCAAATAAAAAAGTTTTGCACTGTCTCCAGAAGATGCTTAACCCCAGGCTCAATTGGACGTCCCTGGGAAGGGAGTTCCATAAAACTGGGGCAGCTACCGAGAACGGTCTCCTGTGCACCCCTGTCCAATGGACAACGGTAGCAGATGGAATCTGCAAGAAGAGCTCCCAGCTGACAGTAGGCGCCTCAATGGAACACGGTACGACAGGCGGTCTTTCAGATATGAGGGGCCAAGACCATTTAGGACATTAAAGGTTAGAACCAGCACCTTGAATTGTGCCTGGAAAGCTACAGGTAGCCAGTGCAGACTTCAGAGCACTGACGTAATGTGCTCCCGGTGACTCGTCCCTGGAGGAGCTGAGCCGCCATGTTCTCGCCAGCTGAAGCTTCTGAACAGTCATCAAGGACATCCCCATGTAAAGTATGTTGAAATAAATAATCTAGCCTCGAGGTGATGAAAGAGATGACAGTGTCCAGATCCAAGTCAGAAACAAAAGGCCGCAATCTCCTCACCAGATGGAGTTGGTGAAAAGAGCTCCTGGCCACTGCTGCAACCTGATGATCCAGGCACAGCAAGGGATTCAAAGCACTCGAATGTTGCGAACCTGACTAACCAAAGGGGGCTGGACTCCCATCAATAACAGGAGTATCCCCTCCAAGTCACAAGGCCAGCCGACCAACCATCATCACTTCAGTTTTATCAGGATTCAGCTTCAGTTGGCTCACCCTCATCTAGTTCCCAACAGCAGCCAGGCATTGGGTAAGTAAGCACTGAGACTGAGGGACCTGGGTCAGATGAAAAAGAGAGGTCGAGTGGAGTGTCATCAGTATATGACCTCTGAATGACCTTGTTCGGCGGCCTCAGACACACACTGAACAAGAGGGGAGACAGAAGAGAACCCTGTGGTTTACTTATGAATATTTGTAGATTTGTTTCAATTACCCTATTTCCCAGTAAGTGCATATATTTTCCACCTTTCCACCCCTTACACATGAACAGTCTGCCAAAACAACCCAGGAACCTCCTGCAGCTTCATCCCCAAGATTCACTTCTACAGTGATGCTTCCACAATACAAATAGTTACGAATGCCTCAGAAGCTAAAGAGCTGGAACTACTACAACTTTCCAACTAGTGATGTATTTATCTAAAACACATACTACAACCCCTGGCACCTGCATTTATGCACCTGGCTAGTCTACGCCAAAGCATGTTGTGGTGGTGTTACCTCCCTTCACTCCAGAAAGTTACATGGGGAAGATTTTCAAAAGCCCAAATAATTGCTAAGTACCATTGACCTTCATAGGACAGGCAATTTTCAATCCAATAGTAAAAATACTATGAAATCCAGATATTACCTTTGGAAGAAAGTAAGAATTAGCTCTTTTTACTACCCCATCTTGGGAAGAGCATGAGGAACCAAGTATCTATAATAAAAGTGTGTTTCTTTTCATGGAGCTATAATGGAGGCCCCAAAAGGGGCTTTGGCAAAGATTTGAAATGAAATTACAATCTCTATTTGTTTATTTAGTCTTTGTACAAAGAATAGTAGAGCTGGATGACTGCATAGCTTTCTATTACTTGATGGAGAGAAAAAGAAACTCTTATGCTTCTGACCTATAAAGGAACAGACTATACCAGGAATATACCAGGATTTTGTTTTGATAGCAGGCCTGCCATAATCAATTATTTGTTCAATTAACAGAAAGTTATGCCCATTAAAAATATCTACTCTAAGTGAACATTCAGAGAAGAACCCAGGTTGTTATGTTGGCTGAAGATCCAGAAAGGTCTAATGTTACAGATACTTTTAGCCATTCTTTGATCTATATGCCAGGAATGAGGCTTCCTTATTTAGTATCTTAACTGCTCCAACACAGTGTTCTGTTTCCCCAGAATACTGATTGTTTGGAAGATAAAGTCCTACTTCATTTGTTCCCCTGGTCACATGCAGCAGCACTAAGTTAAGTGCTCATGTATCTTTATGAATATATTTGTAATTAATATATTTGCAAGGTCTCACATTTCAGCAATCTGAAGGTCAAATTCTTATGAAAGATGTAATAGCCTGTCTCTTCCATTCATCTCTCAGATCTGCAGGAAAACATGCCCATGTATGTCATACTAGTGATGGGAAAAATTCAGACTAACCCAGCAGTAAGATACACCAAAATGCGTTGCTGTGTATTGTCAGTGACATAATCACACCTCAGAGAGGGACTAATGTACATATTAGGGGTGGGAAACTGGTAGAATCCGGTATCCGATAATGCCGGTATCGGGCGTACCGGCATTATCGGATTCGACCCGGTAATCCGGACCGGGTACCGGATTCCGGGGTACCGGATTTTTTTTGCATTGCAGCCATTTAAAAATGGCTGCAATGTAAAAAAA
>QEPC01014088.1:2852844-2902894 GCA_003113815.1 Sphenodon punctatus | reverse complement strand
GGGTGGGGGGTGTCCCCCCTTCCACCCGCGCAGCGGGGGAGGGGGAGGGAATTAATTTATTTCATTGGTTTCAATGGGGACACAGCGCCCCATTGAAACCAATGAAATAAATCCGGTACCGGTATACCGGATTTAATCCAGGAATCCGGTTTTCGCAGAACCGGTAACCGGTAAATCCGGTAGCCGGTAATGGGCCCGGGGTCCCACCACTAGTATATATATTTATTTATTTTATTTATTTTGTTGTATTTATATGCTGCCCCCTCATGCCAACGGCATCTCAGGGCGACTTCCAATAAACACTAAAAACACTTTCAAAACACCTTTTAAAATTACAATAATACAACAAATTTAAAAAAAAAACTTTACCCTAATTTAACCCACCCCTCTCTCCCCACCCCCAAAGGCCTGGGAGAACAGCCACGTCTTGCAGGCCCGCCAAAAGGCCAGCAGACTTGGGGCCAGGTGGGCTTCGTCCGGGAGGGAGTTCCACGTTCTCCTGCCACCGAGAACGCCCTCTCCATTGTGGCCCCCCACCTTACTCAGGGGACCTCCAAGAGAGCGCTCCCGGTGGCCCGAAGGGGTCACCTGAGTCATGGAAGGCGAGGCGGTCCCTGAGATGTCCGGGGCCAAGACCATACAGGGCTTTATAGAACAAGGTCAACATCTTGAATCTGGCTCGGTACGTTATAGGCAGCCAGTGCAGCGCACAGAGCACAGGTGTCATGTGCTCACGTCGACCTGTCCCTGTTAAGAGACGGGCCGCCACATTCTGCACTAGCTGCAACCTCCAGGCCAGCATCAAGGGAAGGGAAACATAGGAGATTCTCACAAACCTACTGCATAGAGGAATGCCATACACGAGAGAACTCTATGGCCAAGACATGATGTCGATCATGGTCAACCATGCGTAACTTCCTGGCAAACAGTGGCTGGCTTCCTGTATCTTACTGCTTGGCCTCTGCTGGATCCTTGCCTGCTACCTCCACCCTGGGGATGTCACTGTGTGTGTGGAGTTCTGGTGAGGAACAGGAAACTCCCATGAGAGGGAGGGCCTGGCTGAGTGGTAGAGTGACTTGGGTTGCTGCCTAGGCACAGCAAATCCTGTGCCCAGTAAGTCTGATTCTCCTTTATCTTTAGATGGTGACAGACCATTCCCACCACCAATATGTGATCTTCCTGCTAGATTTGAAAGCATATACATACTAGTGAATAGCAGGGGTGGGGAACCTCAGTCCTGGGGGCCAAATGCAGCCCACAATAAGTTTTTATGTGGCTCCGTTCCAGTTCTGGGATCAAGCCCCTGGATCCAGATCCTACTGGCAAGCACTGGAAAACTAAGAGTGAGGTGATCACATCTGCAGACAATAGCAAGTTATTCAAGGTAGTTAAAACACAAGCAGACTGTGAGGAACTGCAACAGGATCTTACGACACTGGGTGTCTGGGCATCTAAATGGCAAATGAGATTTAATGTGGACAAATGCAAAGCAATGCACATAGGGAAAAATAATCCAAACTACCCACAATGCTGGGTACTAAGCTAGGAGTTACCACTCAGGAAAAGGATCTGGGGGTGGTTGTAGACAATACAATGAAATCCACAGCGCAGTGTGCAGCAGCAGTCAAAAAAGCAAACAGAATGTTAGGAATTATTCGGAAGGGAATAGAAAATAAAACTGAGGATGTCATAATGCCTCTATACAACCGCAACTCGAATATTGTGAGCCGTTCTGGTTGCCCCATCTCAAAAAAGACATAGCTGAACTAGAAAAGGTACAGAGAAGGACAACAAAATGATCAATGGCATGGAGGGGCTCCCATATGAGGAAAGGCTTGGTAGGTTGGGGCTCTTCAGCTTGGAGAAGAGACGACTGAGAGGAGATATGATAGAGGTATATAAAATCATGACAGGTGTGGAACTAATAAACAAGGAGCAGTTATTTACCCTCTCAGCTAGTACTAGAACTAGGGGACACTCCATGCTCATGGGTGGCAAGTTTAAAACGAACAAAAGAAAATATTTTTTTCACTCAGTGTATAACTGGGTTGTGGAATCTACTGCCAGAGGCTGTGGTAAGGGCCAGTACTATAGCTGAGTTTAAAAGAGGTTTGGAAGATAGGTCCATTAGCAGCTATTAGCCAGACAGGATCAGGAAACATGACGGGAGCTGGTGGGAAACAGGGAATGGATCCCCCATTGTGACCTGTTGGGTGCTTTTCCCAAGCCACCATGATTGGCGACTGTCGGAGACAGGATGCTGGGCTAGATGGACCATTGTTCTGACCCAGTATGGCACTTCTTATGTTCTTAAGCTCAGGGTAAGGAAACAGAGATGAGGGCATGCAACAAGGATAGGGGGCAGATCCACAGCACAGATCCCTGATCTGGATCCTCCTTTTCTTGAGCATACCCCTTATGCACCACCACCCCAAACGTCTGTGCACCCTCAGAACTTGTACTAATTATCAAAGTGGCTCCCAGGAGAGAAAAGGTTCCCCACTCCTTCCCTATAGTATACACCACTCGTATTTACTGAATCAGAGTTTTCTGTGCATTAACAACAAGCTAGCACAAAGTCCTAACTGCATACAGAGTCTAGAGGTAATTTCAGAAGTACCGGACCCAGGGGCCCGCCACGCTGAACCACGGACCGGGATCTGTTTCGGATCTTGATCAGAAATCAGGTCGTCCGTCCTTCAGATGTGCCGGTCTGATTCTCACCGGAGATCGGGGAGGAGGTGGGGCTGCACAGTGCAACTGCACAGCCCCCCCACCACCACGCTCGATCCCATCTTGTGGTCGGGACCATGATCCAGCTGGACTGAAGGTAACAGATGTTACCTTCGGCCCATCCCGAATCGTGGCCCATCCAACCATGGTTGGGACCCGATCCCACCACGATTCTGGACCTCTGGGCAGCCGCAAGTCCAGAATCGTGGTCATTTTGATTCCCGCCAGTGATTCACTGGGGTGAACATCTGGCGGGAATCCTTTAGACCTAACAGTACAAACGGCCACCACAGGTGGTTCATTGTGGTTGACCGTGGTATCGTTACATCTGAAATTACCCTAGGTCAGTTTGAATGAACGGAGCCAAATCAGAGTTTTTAAATCAGCACAGATCCAATAAGAACCCCTACATTCGTTTGAAAGGAGCTACTTAGAGGAAAGCCAGATGTTCCAGAAAGGCTGCACTGCAACCAATGAATAATTGTTTAAGTCAGCATTATTCTGAATTCAGTGGAAAGGTTTCTTTGAATGCAATGCAAATTTTGAATCATACATCTAGTTCGTACAAAAAAATTAACATGTAAGTAGAGAATTTCAAATGTACATCCACATTGAGCACCATTTCAAATGTATATGCACATATTGGACACTGCAATCATACACAAATTTGGGCATGTGTGCTAGAAGACAAAATAAGTCTCACCAAACTGTATTTAAAAACAAACTACAAGATTTAAACTATAGGTGGGTCCTGCAGAATCAATTTTTAAGGACAAAAATTAAAGATAATCCATATCCTGTCAAAATGTTTATAAAGCGTCTGTTGCTACTTTGACAGGTGCTTGTTTACAAACTCGAAGAACACAAATTCCATAAAATTATTATACAAAGAGAGCACTCTTAATTAAACCCACCAGTGTCTTCATTATGACCAGATATAGTCGAGTTAACTCTTTGCTTTCAACAATTTTGTGGGATTAAATCAGAGCCTGAATGTTATTTCGATGTTATTTTTCTTTTTTAGGTGAATACCACCTTTATACTTGTGGTGATAGGTTTGAGACTGTGTCCTGGGACTTTTATTCTCCTGTCTCATTTCTAGAAAATCAGCCACTCATCCTTAACACCATTACTATCCCCATCAGATTGTAAATAGAGGGTGATTTCAGACGTTACGAGATCACGCTGAACCACACTGAACCACGCTCAACCCCCCCGCGGGGCCAAAGGGCCTGGAACGTCTGAACGGCGTGCGCCAGATGTTCATCACGCTCAATACCCACATGGGGTCAGTTTGAACCACGCTTCCCGGGCTAGCCGGGGGAAGGTCTCGGGAAGCGTGGTCAAACCAACCCCCACAGGGAACCAAGCAAAAGTAACGTCTGGACGCCAATCCCCCAGCGGAACCAAAAAAATGGAGCCCCGGCCGGGGACGAGGCACGCAGCGTCGCTGCCAGGCAACCAGCACCAACACAAACACCGGAGGGAGATTTAAAGCGAGAGCAGCAGCAAGCAAGCGTGGCGGGATGGAGCGAGGAGGGAAGCGGAAGAGACCGGAGGCACGAGCAGCGACAGCGGCGGCACAGGAGGCGGAGGACGTGCAGCCAGGCCCAGCGATGCAGGCGGAGGGGGCACAGGTGCAGGAAGGGGGCACACGGGAGCACCCGACCAGGGAGGCGCCCCGGGAACACCAACCACAGCTGCAGCCGGGTCGCGCCGCCCCGGGGACAGCGGCCGGAACAGGCCCACAGGAGGCACCCAGGAAACGGGTAAGGGCACCCACTGGGAGGGGAACAGGGGGCACAGGGGAACCCCCTGTGGAGGGGGCCGGGGGGACCCCGGGCGGAAGGCAGGGGGGCAGGGGGACCCCGGGCGGAGGGCAGGGGGGCAGGGGGCCCCCGAGAGGGCCCACACCCTCACCCAGCAACCAACCACCCCCCTTCCCCCCCCCAGACACGAAAGTCGGCCCGGGCGGACGAGCCCCAGGAGGAGCCCGGCCCCCGGCCCCTGGAGGCGCACCCCCAGGAGGAGGTGGAGGAGGAGCACAGGCAGGTGCAGCAGGAGCTGCACCGGGAGGAGGAACAGCAGGGGCCCAGCCGGAGGAAGGCCTATCACAGAGGGGGACAGTGGGGCCTCCAGGAGACCCGGGACTTCATACGGATCTGGGGGACCCTCGAGTACCAGGTGGAGCTCGCAATAAACCAGCGCAACGAGCATGTCTACCGGGACATCGTGCGCGACATGGAGGCGGCGGGGCACGAGCGCACTGTCAACCAGTGTCGCTCGAAGGCCAAGGAGCTCAAGAGGGGGTACAAGGCCCTCAAGGACAATAACAGCCGCTCCGGCCACGGGGCCCGCACCGCCCCCTACTACGATGCCCTGGACCGCATCCTTCACATGAAGGGCTCCATCGTTGCCCCACGCCTGGTGGGCAGCGCTGTGGTCCAGGGCAGGGAGCGGGCCGAGGTACCCCCTCCCCTCGCCGCCCGCCCGGTAGACACGAGCTCAGGGGACCCCCACCCCCAGGAGGACCACCCGGGACCCGCAGAAGCCCCAAGGCCCCCCCCCAGCAGCAGCCCGGAGACATCCCAACGCCGGGCCGGCCAGGCGGAGTCGGAGGTCGGCACCTTCACCACCCTCAGCCAGTGGTCCCAGGGGGAGCACTCCCAGGGTGAGGCGCCGGCCTCCGAAGGCTCGGAGACGGACATAGAGGGTAAGCGGGCCCCCAGGGCAGGGGGGGGCACGACCAGGGGGCCGGTGGCAGGGGCGGGGGTGGGGGCCCTGCTGCAGGGGCCACAACCAGCCCCCTTCACCCGCTCCCCCCTCTCCCGCCCGCAGGACATGGGGAGCCCCAGGACCGGGCCAGCGAGACGGTGCAGGCCCCCGCGGAGGGCACAGGAGAGCAGGTGCCGGACCCAGGTAAGGCGGGAGGGCTGGGATTGCGGGAGGGCCCCCCGGGCGCCAGCCCAGGGGGGCCTCTGGCCTCAGTGGGGGAGGGGGGGCAGGGGGCCCCGGGACCCGACCCCGCTAGGGGACAGGGCCCTGCACTGACCCACCCGCCCATTTCCACAGGGCAGCCCCCGCGCGCGGCGCCTCCGCCGGCCGCGGCCCCAGCCCAGCGGATGCGGGAGTACCGGGCGCGGGTCCGCAGGCGCAGGGAGGAGCAAGCGGAGGACATCGTCCGCAGGGCGGAGGAACAGGGGGAGCGCATGATCGCCTCCGTGGACCGCATGGAGGCGGCCATAGAGCGGTCCATGGAGAAGGCCCTGGAGACAGACCGCCGGCTGGAGGCGGAGGTGCGCCTGGAGCGGAGGCGGGAGCGCCGGGAGCACCAGCGGCAGCAGGGGCTGCTCAGGGGCCTCCGGCAGGACATACAGGGCATGGTGCGGGAGCACAGTGCAAAGATGGACAGGTCCCACGACATTGGGACCTCCCTGCTCCTGCATGCGGGCACCATGTGTGCCTACGTGATGGCCGGCGCACCTCCGGGCGCCCTGCCCGCCCAGGTCCCCATGCCGGGCCCCTCGGCGCCCCCGGGCCCAGCCCTGCCGCCCCTGGCGCCCCCCCGGCCCCAGGGCCCTCGCATGCGCCTCCCAGTGCCCCCGGGCCTCCGGAGGGTCCAGCCCCCCCGGGGCGCGACCGGGGCACCGGGCACAGCTGCCCATCCGCCGCCCGGCCCCCTGCCGGGGCCGGGACCGGCCCAGGACACGGCAGGGGACACGGACAGTGGGGGGGAGGGGAGCTCCCAGAGCTCGGTGGGCCCAAGCGGCCGCACGAGGGGTCGGCCCAGGAAACGCGGGGGGATGGTGGGAAGGGGGGGGAGGGGGAGGGCCACATGAGGGCGGGTGGTGGACGGGGTCACGGGCACGGGGGTGGGGAGGGGGCACAGGGTGATTGTGTGCACTGTGTGGGCAATAAAGTGTTGTAAAGAGACAGTTGTCCCCGGCCCGTTTGTGGGGGGGACAGGGCTGTGGGACCGCGTGTACAGGGGCATGGGCACGGAACGGGGGGTGGGGCCCCCAGGGGCGGGAAGGCCCTCACAGCGGGCCCCCCCGGGCGATGTGGGTTGCAAGGGCGTTCCGGATCCTTTTGGCATACCGGTACTCCCGGGGGTTCCCTGCGTTCACGTACAGGGGAACAGGACCGGGGGGCCGGTGGGGCTCGGGGTACTCCAGGGCCGCCCCCTCGGTCTCGCACACATTGTGCAGAACGCAGCAGGCACCGATCACCAGGGCGGAGGTGGGGACGGTGAAGTCCAGGCGGCCAGCTATACTCCTCCAGCGCTGCTTCAGGGCCCCGAAGGCACGCTCCACCACGGTCCGGCTCGCACACAGGCGGGTATTGTATACCTGCTCCGCAGGGGTGCTCGGGACAGGGTAGACCTTCATCAGCCAGCGGGTCAGGGGGTAGGCGGGGTCCCCCAGGATGCAGGGGGGCATGGGAACACCCTCGATCCACCTCATGCCCATGTCCGCGAAGTCCCCCCGGTACATGCGGGCATAGAAGGGGGAGATGGTCATGATCCTGGCGTCGTGACTCCGGCCGGAGTTGCCAGTGTAGATGTCTATGAAGCGGGCCCGGTGGTCCACCGCCCCCTGCAGGTGCAGGGAGTAGTATCCGTGCCGGTTCACATACTCCAGGGCCTCCCCCGCGGCCGGGCGCAGGATCTCGATGTGTGTGCCGTCCACGGCTCCGATGCAGTTCGGGAAGCCCCCGGCCGCGAAGCCAGCCATCACAGCGCCCTGGTCCAGGAGCTGGATGGTCCTGTCGAGGAGCACGCCCTCCACAGCCTCGCACACATCCCGCACGATGCAGGCGACCGTGCTGAGCCCCACCCCGAAGTGCTGGGACACGGAGCGGCAGGAGTCGGGCGTTGCGAGGGCCCAGACCCCTATGGCCACCCGCTGGACCATGGGGATGGGCTCCCGCATGGAGGTGTGCTGCCGCTCCAGCCAGGGCGCGAGGAGCTCCGCTAGGCGCAGCAGGGTGGCCTTGCCCATCCGGAAGTGGGACCCCCACTCGGCCTCCCCCCAGTGGGCCTGGGCCCGCTCCCACCAGGCCTGGGGCCGCTCCGTGACCCATAGGCTCCGCGCTATGGGCATGGCCAGCAGCGCTGCCCGGCGGAGGGTCTGCGTTGCCCAGCGGAACCGCCTCGCGGCCCCTCGGAGCGCAGCGGGCCGGGTGAGGCTCCGGCAGGCGGCCAGCCACGCCCCCCAGGCCCGGCGCCGAGCCCTGAGCCGGCCACGGACTCTCCTGCGGGCCTGCTGGCCCCGGAGGCGCACGCCAGCCCGCAGGGCCAGGACATAGCGCAGGCGGACGGCCAGGTGCACCCTCTCGGTCAGGAGGCACAGCTGCTCAGTGTGGTCACGGTGCCACTCAGCCGCGAGCGCGAGGAACATCCAGTTCCCACCTGCCCTATCGCGCTCCATGGTGCTGGGGCCCCGGTGGGGGCTGGGAGCGCTTATGGCGGCCCGGTGCTGGTGGCTCCGCCCGGGGGTCGGCCTCGCGGGCCTGCGCGCGCCCTGTGCCGGTGCGTTCCGGCTGCTCCCGCCCCCAGCACCCCGGGCCCCCTCCCCTCGCTGTTTGTAGCGGGATGGCCTTGAAGGTGCGATTAGGCAGACAGAGAGCTCGCTGTTGTTCTCTGCAGCTGTGCCGGGCCCGCACCCCACGCCTCGCTCTGTTGTGCTACAATGTTGCGGTGCGGGCCCGTGTTCCCTGTCCCGGGGGCCGGGCCGAGCCTCTCCCGGCCCTGGGCAGTCTGTGTGCCCTCCGGGCTCCGTGTCCCATTCCCTGTTGTGCTGGACCATGGCTGGCTGCCCATCCATGGGGCTCCCGCTGTCCGGCCCCCAAGGGGCCCCCCATATCTGGGCCTTCCGCGAGACCATGTCTCTGTGCGACCTGTGGCACACCCCTGCCGTGCAGCTGCTCCTGGCCGGGCCGGGGAGCCGTGCAGGTGCCTACGAGAGCCTGAGCTCCGGGCTCCGTTACTTTGGCCATGTGGTGAGCGCCCGTGATTGCCGGCTGCATGCGGAGGCCCTGGGGCTGGCTCGTTTCCCCGAGGGGCGCATCCCGGAGGTGCTGTGCGCCCATGTGCCCTGGAGCGCCTCTGAGACCGTGTCAGCGCTGGTGGTGTGTGGTCTGGGCGCCTACTCGGAGTGCCTGGCCGAGGGTGGCCCTGCCTTGGCCGTGAGCTACTTCTCCTGTGTTCACGGGGCCCGTGGGTACCAGCGCACCCGTGGGGCGGCGTTCCAGCGGCTTCTGGAGCTGGGGCATCTTCCGTGGCCCCCTTCTGCTGCCTGCTGTGTGCCGGAGCCCTCCGCGGTGGAGATGTCATCCCTGTTGGCGGTGTGGGCGCGTGTGGATGTGCAGCTGGCCCTCACCATGCCCGATCCCTTCGAGGCCTACTACCTGATCGCCCACTACATGTCCTTGCAGGGGTACCGCCGGGGCATGCTGCACTGGCCCCACCTGGTCCACCGGGCGGGCCACCCGGGCCCTCGGGCCAGCGGGGCCCCCGGCAGCGGCCCGTGAGCCCCGCGTCGCTGGCCTGCCCCCCCCGGCGTGGTGCCCCCGTGTGGGCTCCCGCCCCGGCCCGGGGGGGGGGCCTGGTCCCCGCTGGCCGCTCCCGACCTGCGGACCCCACCTCGGTGAGCTCCCGCCCGCCTCGCTGCTTGCTGCTGCCCCTGGCCGTGGTCCTGGGCCCCCTCCATCCCCGTGACTCCGTGGGTGCTGCCTGAGCGTCGCTGGTGCTGCGGAGGAGCACCGCTGGACCCGGCTGCCCTGCCTGTGCCAGCCTTTGACTGTGGGGCCCCCTTCCTCCTCCTCCTGGCGCCCCTCCGCCGGCCTCGCTGTGCTTTGGGGGCCCCCAACGTGCCTTGCTCCGGGGGTCCGCCCCCCCCCTCCGAGACTGCCTCTGTTCCTGTGGGGGCACCTCCTTGGACTGGACTGGACTGGGGTGGTGTGGGGGTTGCTGCTGTCCGTGCCTTGCCCCGTGGTGGTGCCCCCCCCTCCCTGCCGGTGTTCCGGGTGGGGCGTTCCGGGCGCCCCTTCCCCCCTTCCCGGCCTTTCCCTGGTGTGAGTGTGTGTGCCCGGGCGTGTGGCCGTGCATTGTGCCCTGCTGCGGGACCGCTGTGTGAGCCGGCTGTCAGCCTGTTCTCGCTCTTCCCCCCTCCCTTCCCGTTTCCCTTGTGTGGGCGTTCCCTTGAGTGCCTTGTGGCTTCGTTTGCCCTCAGGCGGCCATGTCTGTGTCCCGCCCCTGCCCGGTGCCTTGTGGGGGTTTAGCGCCCGCCGGGGGTTCGGCTGCACGTCTGTTGTGCTGCCACGGGCCGTGATGGTGCGGCCCGGTTCCGGGCCGTGGTCCCGTTCCCGGCACGTCTGTTTGGGTCGTTTTCCAACCCCCGGGCGTGGTTGCGCTGTTCGCCCCCCCTGGTGGTTCGCTGTGGTGAACCGGCCGCCCGTAACGTCTGAAAGTACCCAGAATCTCAGAACACGTGATTGTCAAATCTGATCAGCAGCTGGTTATCACTGAAATCCAAGTCCAGAATACAGGATGCTGAGATTTTATTACTTTTTAATATGCTTTGTTAAGAAGAAAATATTTTAATAAAATGTAAGACAATTCAGGACCAATTCTAAAGATGAGACCAAAGATTTTACATTCTCATAAGCAGATAAACATGCAATGACGTTATAAGGTTATGCATCTTCCATTTGTAGTTAAAGCATTTATCTTTCTTTATATGGAGGGCTCTGAATTCCTGTGATAAATAAGCTAATAAACTTCCAATTAAAACTTAAAACAATGCAAATGGATTACTTCACTCTACAACATTTAAAAAAGATATTTTATGTTAAAAAAGGCAATTTACTGCTCTCAAATAATGAAAATATTTAAAACACTGTCAGGTCCATAAAATATTTTATTATATGTCACTTCCTTAATACTAGATTTTTATAATTATAACAGGAACCATCTTAATTTCCACTTAGTAATGGAGCTCTGGCAGGTGCTATCACAATATTAATAAACAAAGCTGTTGCATTCCAATGGGAAGGCATAGTAAAACCTCAGTTTCTAATCTGAACTTTCCTTATTCAAGACGTACTTTATGAGCCCCGACATTTTCATGTTTATTCAACACCAATCACTGTTCAGCACTCAGCAGTTACTCAACACAAACCAGAACCCTGGTTGAGATATGGGGATGGAGAGGAAAGTTTAGTATACTATTTTTATGTATTAATAGAATATTGGCTTGTAAACTATGATGTACAGTAGTGGTCCCCAAACATTTTGTCTGTGTGACCCCATTTTGAGACTTGCATATAATTATGTAAGTGACCTGAAAAAGCAACAGAAACATGCAATGTATATTCCCAGGACCATTTGGGATCATGACCAAATCAGCAGAAGGTGAGACCCCACTTGGGGTCTTAGCCCAGAGATTGGGAACTTCTGACCTTTTTCACATGGACGTCCCCCCCACGTATGCTCATGCAAATGCCACGGTGGGTGCAGGAGGGATGGGTGGGCGCCCTTGGGAACACTGCGGGCAGTGTGTCTGCATGCGCGTGTGCTCCCACACGTCACCCATCACCCACGCATGGAGCAATGGGTGCCAATGCCGGTTGCTCCATGCGTGGAGCTGGGTGGGGGTCTGTGGAAATGCACCCCCACACACCGCCCACCCATCCCCCCACACATAGCGGCCTGTTTGAAAAGGGTCTCTGATCTATAGATTACACATGCTCCATGGAACCTTTCCACATGGGGCACAATCCAGCTCCATACAAGTCAATGGGAGTTTAGCCATCACTAAATAGGGAACTGTGACTGCTTCAAGTACAGTCCCAAATATTGGTATCAAAGCAACTTATGATGCATAAGCAAACTAAAGCTGAGTGCAAAAGAGACTAAACTGGCCAAAGGAATAGGCAGAACTTGGAAGAAACTTAAGGGTCAAATTTTTCTGCTTTGGCTTCAGTGGAGTAGCACAGGGTAGTTAGTACAGATTTGCCTCAAAGATGCCAATGTTAGGATAAAAAAAAAAGACTTCAACTCCAAATGATGGAGCTAATAAGAAAGTAAATGTTAGCTAGGTGATAAGAACATACATACTTATCATACTGGGTCAGACCAACAGTCCATCTAGCCCAGCATCTTGTCACCAACAGTGGCTACCCATACTCACTTTGGAGAAGTGCAACAGGTCACAATGGAAGGATCCATCCCCTGCTGTTCATTCTCAGCTCCCAACAGTCAGAGGCTGCATCCCAAGGCCTACTTGACTAATAGCCATATATGGATCTATCCTCCAAGAACTTATCCAGCCCTTGTTTAAACCCGGCAATGCCTTCACAACATCCTCTGGCAACAAGTTCCAAAAGTTAATTTTACATTGAATAAAAAAGTACTTCCTTTTGTTTGTTTTAAATCTGCTGTTAGTTGCATGGAATGTCTCCTTGTTCTGGTATTATTTGAGAGGGTAAATATAAATAACAGATCCCTATTTACTTGTTCCACATCAGTCATGATTTTATAAATTTCCATCATATCCCTTCTCAGTCATCTCTTCTCCAACCTAAAGAGACTGAACCTAGCGAGGCTCTCCTCTTATGGAAAATTATTTTTTGCTGTTGTTTGCTGCACCCATTACCAGTTCTATTATATCTTTTTAGAGATAGGGTGATCAGAACTGCACACAATATTCCAGGTGTGGTCACATCATAGATTTATATAGCAGCATCATATTTTATGTTTTATTCTTTACCCATTTCCAAATATTTCTTAACATTGGCCATTTTCAAACGGACCACAGTGCCTTCGTGGTCCGTGGGCAATGTGTGGGCAACCTGTCTCATGGATGCTCACGCACCTCCACGCACATAGCATCTACTATTGGCACCCGTTGCTCTGTGCGTGGGCAATGGCTGGAGGTGGGTGGACATCCATGCGGGTGCCCACGCCCCCCCACCCGCCACAGCAATCCCGCACATGTGGGTGGGGGGTATCCTTGCAAAAAGAGTCATTGTTGTTTGCTTTTTACTGCTGTTGCATGCTGACCTGAGGTTTTCAATGAACTGTCCACAATGACTCCAATATCCTTTTTCTAAGTGCTAACACCTAATTTATTTATTTAAAAAATTATTTCTAAAAATAATTTGGAGCCCAGTATTGTGTATATATAATTAGGATTATTTCCCCCTATGTGCATCCCTTTGTACTTTTCAACACTGAATTTCATTTGCCATTTGGTTGTCCAGTTCTGCAAGCACTGGGCAGGGACCTGTCTCTAATAATAACAATTGTAAAGCACCAGGCACACTGCTGGCACTTATATAAATGCTTAATAATAATAATCTTCCTTGTGTGCATGCAACCTAAAATGGATGGGATGCAGACATGTGGGCACATATTAGCCCGCACAGCAGGTTCTGCATGCTCCAGGACCCTGCCACGAGTGGGGGCTGCATGTCTGGTGGGTGGTAGCCACATAGCTGGGGGGGCAAAAACCTAATAAATGGGCAGGTGGACACCCACCTGGTATGGGCGACCATCTCGTTTATTAACACCTTTGTGTTATCTGCAAATTTGATCACTTTGCTCTTTACTCCTTTTTCCAGATCATTAATGAATATATTAAACACTAGGCCCCCCAATTTTTCTTCTCTCCACTGTGAAAACTGACTATTTAATCGTATTCTTTTTTTCTTAGCCATTGACCCAGTTACCAATCTATAACAAAACACTCTTATCCCATGACTATTTAGTTACCTCAAGAGTCTCTTGTGAGGGACTTCATCAAACACTTTCTCAAAATCCTGATACAATATATTAATCGATCACTTTCATCCATATGCTTGTTGACATTCTCAAAAACTTCCAATAGATTAGTGAGGCATGACTTCTCTTTGTTAAAACTATGTTGGCTCTTTCCTATTAAGTCATATTTGCCAATATGCCCTGTCATTTTATTCTTCTCATCTCATGTGGGCACTAATGTCAGACTTGCTAGTCTGTAGCTTCCAGGGTCACCTCTGGAGCCTTTCTTTTATTTTATTTTTATTTGTAGCTTTTATTGATTAATAATGTATAACAAAATACAAATCCATTGACCATTTACAGACAACAGTAAGACTGCATCAACAACCTTTTTAGTCAATATACCTAACATTTCTCAACTGTTGTGTGTAACTGTTTGTCCATAACTTTTATTTTCTCTGTCTTTGCCTAGTGAAGGCTTGGAACTGATAATCAAAAAGAGTCTGATGGTTGTATTTTGTCTGTGGATCAACAATGGAGTGTGGACTGACTCTCACCCATATGAATGTGAAGGCTGGAGAGAGCATCAGAGTGAAGGGCAAGGTGGCACCGGATGCTAAGAGTTTTGCCCTAAACCTGGGCCGGGATGGCTCTGACCTCCTGCTTCACTTCAACACCCGGTTCGATTGTCAGGGAGACACCTGGACCATTGTGTGCAACTCCCTGAGCGGCGGGGAATGGGGGGAGAAGCTGCAGGAGGCCGAGTTCCCCTTCCAGCAGGGGGAGGAGACCAAGGTCTGTGTGGCCTTTGATGCCCAGGAAGTGGTGATGAAGCTGCCAGGAGACCAGGAAATCAAGTTTTCCAATCAGCTGGGGTTGGAGGCTGTCAAATTTCTCTCGGTGGAGGGAGACTTTGGGGTCAAATCCATCAAGTCTGATTGATGTCTGTGTGTTCTTCTCCCTCCCTTACAATAAATCTGAACTTTGCTGCTCAAAAGAGTCTGATGATCGTCTTTTTTAATCTTTGAACCTTCGAGTGCAGTTATTATTGGGGTCCAAATATCCTTGAAAGTTGGGACTGTTCTGTAGACCTGCATGGAGTTTCTCCATAGTGAAAATCAACCAGATCCTATTTGTCCAGTTGTCGTAGGAGAGCTCTTCATCGGATCTCCAATGTCTAGCTATGATGTTCAGTGCTGCTAAAAATAAAATTTTGCACAATTTTTGGCTCGTTCGCATATTTTTTGTTTCTGGGTACAAGCCCAGTAAAGCTATGGTTTAAAGGGAACCACAAAACCTGCTATTCTATTTGCTATTTGTCACACTTTCACCCATAGTGCCTGTACTTGCCAGCAGTCCCACCAAGTGTCTATAGCCACCCTCCTTACCGCATCCTTTCCAACAGAGGCCGTTCCTATTTTTACGGGCATTAGGTAGTATCTGGTGACTAGTTTAATTTGAGTTTCTTTAACCTTCAAGGAGGATGCACAGGTGCTCATATGATACCATATCCTTTTTGATTGTTTCCCCCATCCGTATCTTCAGGTCTTTTCCCATTTTTCTAAGTAGGAGTTAGAATTTGCATATAGCAATTTTTTTAGTTCTTTATATATCCTACCCATTCTCCCAGCTGTCTTATTGTGTTTGAATAGTATTTTTTCTAGTTTATACAGATCCCTGCTGTAATCTGCCGTTTTGTGGGCTAGTGCATATATTCCTCAATTGCAAGTATTGAAATATGTTTAGTTTCCCTTGTACTATATCCTCCATCTTTTGGGGAGGAGGGGCGCGAATCTTCCAATCGAGAATAGCTGTTGTATCCTTACAATTCTTTCCCCCCTTCAAAGTTTCTCTTAGACCAGAAGCTAAATTTTTCTCTATAGCTTGTTTAGTGTCTATTGGTGTATAAGGTGATACACCTTTCTTTGTTCTCATCTGCCTCTGGCTTTTCTGCCAGTATTTAAGGAGGGTGTTCTTTTTTATGCTTTATATGGACACTGGCTTGGTCTACTATTATGTCTTTCAGGGATGATAATTGAAAGGTTTCCTTTTCTATCTTTACCCATTCAGGTGAGTTTTGCTCATGATACCATTCTGGAAGAGCACTCAAAGATGCTGCCATATGGTACTGAGGTCAGGGAGATTTATTCCTCCTTTATCGGGTGTTTTCATTAGTGTCATTTTCTTTATTCTAGACTTTTCCCCATTCCAGACAATGTCCTGCAAAAGCGCATCACTGTCCCTGAAGACAGAATTAGGGAGTTGTATTGGAAGGATCATGAATCTATACAAAAGTTTGGGTAGTATTATCATTTTATAAAGGTTGATCTTGCCTATCCAGGATACCAATAGTTTTTTCCACAGCTTTATCTCATCCCTTAATTTTTTTAGAAGTGACAAGTAGTTGGCCGTGTAAAGTTCTTTTAAGTTCTTGGTGTTCGTAACTCCCAAATATTTTATGCCCTTGTCATTTATTGGGAAAGGGGATATGTTTTTCAGTTGTTCTTCCTGTTTTTGTTTTGGCCAAATACCAAGGCAAAGGACTTTTCCCTATTTATAGAGTATCTGGATATTTTGCCGAATTTTTCAATTGTTCTTAATAATTCTGGTACGGACTGACTTGGATTTGTGATTAATAGGAGCACGTCATCAGCATATAGTGAGAGTTTATAAATCTGACCCCCTATCTCAACCCCCCCCTATTTTGTCATTTTGTCTTATGGCGCTTGCTAGCACCTCTAAGACCAAATCGAACAGGAGAGAAGATAGTGGACAGCCCTGCCTAGTACCGCGCTGTAAGTAAAAGGTCTAAATAAGGACCCCATTCACCAGTAATCTAGATTGCGGTTTTCTATAAATTGCTTCTAGCCAGTGCAAAAAATTGCTGTTGAATCTCATCTTTTCTAAGGTGAGGAAGACACATTTTGGTTCTATAAAGTCAAAAGCTTTCTCAGCATCGGCCGAGATTATCATTGCTGGTATTTTTTGGCGAGAGAGAGAATATATTATGTTGGTTACTTTCCAGATATTATCATTCCCTTGTCTGCCTGGAATAAAGCCAGTTTGATTTTTGTGGGTGATTTCCCCTATGACTGCCCTTAATCTAGTGGCAAGGATTTTAGCAAACAGCTTTAAAATCAGCATTCAGAAGGGATATTGGTCGATAACTTCCGCATTGGTCTAGTGCTCTACCTGGTTTGGGAATAAAAGTTATTGTTGCAGTGTAAAAGGTTTGTGGCATACATTCATCTATTAGAATATTATTGAAAGTTTTTGTAAGGTTCCTTCCCAAATGTTCCTTCCCACATGTTTTTAAAAATTCATTAGGGAAGCCATCTGGGCCGCTTGCTTTATTATTTTCTGAGGCTTCTATTGCCTCCTGCTCTGTTATGGGCATGCTTTGAAAGGCCCCTTGTGCCTCATTTAAACTGGGGAGCGTTACATCCTTTAAAAATGCCAATATATTGGCCTTTTCTGGGCTTTGTGATCTGTATATTCTTTTATAGAAGCTCAGGAAGGAGTTTTATATTTGTATCAGATCATTAGTTCTGCCCCCTTCCTTATCCTGGATCGTAGATATGCG
Source organism: Sphenodon punctatus (assembly GCA_003113815.1). Lineage (NCBI taxonomy): Eukaryota > Metazoa > Chordata > Lepidosauria > Sphenodontia > Sphenodontidae > Sphenodon > Sphenodon punctatus. The sequence goes on along the minus strand of QEPC01014088.1, from coordinate 2,885,816 downwards.
GGCTTCCCTCTGTTTGGCTTTAATAAGGCATGCCAAAGTTTTACCCGCCTTGTTGTTTGTTTTTTAAAAAAAAAATCTAATTTTTTGGAGCTGACTTTTTGTTTTTCCCAACTCTTATCACATTTATAAATTCCCTGGTTTTATTTAGCTCTTGTTTTAGGGCCTTCCAGGGAGTTATCTTATTTTGAGCCTCCAACCTTTGTAAGTTTGCATACCTGTCTTTTAATTGCTCTCTTTTTTCTCAGAATTTGGGCCTGCAAGGCTATAATCCTCCCACGGATGACCACCTTTGCCGCCTCCCATAAAGTTGCTGGTGATTCTAATGAGTGTTCATTTAGATCAAAAAACTCCTTTATGTCTTCCTGTAGCTGTTTTCTATTTTGTTCATTTTAAAAAATATTTCTATTTAACTGCCAATTAATAGCATTCCCCTTCCCCTGCCCTTGTTTGTTAAAGAATGTTATCACAGCGTTGTGATCTGAAAAAACTATTGGGAGGATATAGCATTTTTGGCACCTGTGCAATTCCATCTTTGGGTGATTTCAGACATTACACCGGGCCCCATTCACCACGGGCCGTGGGGTGGTTTGGACCACGGCCCGGGGTGAAGGGGCGTGCCAACAGACGTGCGCCACTCCACCCTGGGCCGCGGGGACCGGCAAACCACGGCCTGGGGTGAATGGGGCCCAGCGTAATGTCTGATGGGGAACCGCGGCTCCAGGAGGGGATGGGCCGGGTGGTGCAGCGTGCTGCCACATGGTCCCGCCCCCTGCGTTGCACAATGGCCCATGCCGTGGTGGCCATTCACCACACTTCTGGACCCACTCGCGTCCTCGGGTCCAGAAGTGTGGTGAATGCAAACGCGTTCCGCGTTTGAGTGTGGTGAACATCTGGCGGGTAGCAAACAGACATTCACCACAGTCAAACACGGGCCGCGTTTGAGTGTGATTCAGGCATGGTGAATCTTGGATTCGTCACGTCTGAAATCACCCTTTGTTACTAATACATGGTCTATGCGTGTGTAGGAGTTATGTACATTTGAGTAGTAAGTATATTCTCTCATCTTGTCATATAGCCTGCAATCAAATAAAATATGCTGGGTGGTTTCCGTGGCCATCTGGTCGAAGGGGCAAAGCCTTTCGCTAGATGGGATTCCTCCCCTTCTGCCCTCCAAGATTTTCGAAGGGAGGGCATTGAACCTAGCTGCCATAAAAAGCAATCTGCTTCTGAAGGGAATTGATGAATTTAAATATTGAGTAGATTCACCCAGTGTTGGAGCCCAAAGCAAATAGTCTTTCATATATGGGGTATTCCTAATTGTTGCAACTTCGTTTTGCCAGGCTACATCTTTAATTCTCATGGTAATCTCTGTTCCCAGTTCCCCAGTATTTTTCCCTTGGCAATATCTCATAGAAAATCCCAATTTTTCCAGGAATTCTTCAACGGCAACTTGCCAGTTGTCCTTGTGAGAATCCTCCAAAAAGAAGTTAGCTAGTCCCATCTTCTCTACTAGCTAACTTTGACCACAGGTTAATGGCTCTGATCCAGGCCTTATGATTCCACCCCAGTTGTCCTGTCTCTAATCATATAGCAGCCGAAGGTATACCTGTGGGTACTCGCAATACTTCCCTACGCAGTCCTGCCTGGAATTGGTCCAACTTGAGGGGCAGCAAGGGAGCCCACAGTTCAGCTCCATACAGGAGTGCTGCTCCTACTTTAGCATTTAAAATCTGAACTGCCACTTTCAATGGTGCGCCACTGGAAGTTGTTATAAACCTTTGAATGGCTAGTGATGTACCCTTAGCCTGGGTGATGGCCCTATGTATATGGTCCCTCCAAGCCCCTGATTGATGGAAATACAGTACCAGATATTTAAAGAAAGAGACCTGTTGTAACAACTGACCATCAAGGGACCATGAATATGATCGTCTGCTATTTGAAAACACCATTATCTTAGATTTAGCATAGTTAATGGTGAGCTTATTTATTATACAATAATCTGAAAAATATCTAAGCTGCCTATTAAGGCCCACCCTGGTTTGTGATAGCAGTGCAATATCGTTCACATACAGTAAGCAACCCACAGATCTAGCTGCCAGCTTAGGAGGAAAAAATTCCACTTTGGCCATAACCAGGATCAGGTCATTTACAAAGAGGTTAAATAGGGAGGGGGCTAGCATGCAGCCCTGCCTTACTCTATGACAGATATTAATTGCCTTGGTAGAATGCCCATCCTTATCCAACCTTACTACTTGTGCCATATCCAGATGGAGCTTACGAATTAAGGCAAGAAGCTGGCCCCTTTCCTTAACATCTTTCCTGGCAGGGGGGGAACATGATTTGTTGGTGCTGGCATTGCAGGATACAGCGTGTGACTTTTTAAAACTGGTAGCAAACTTTTTGGAGCAGGCATTTATACGGAGGCAGAGGTTTTTTGAATTCAAGCTGTGTAATGCTGTATAGTTAAATAGGGAATGTTAAGATAGGAATTCTAGTTTTATTTCTGTTACCACCTGCTATTTCTTTTAACTGTTATTGTTTTTCTGTTTAAGTGCCAATGGCTACGCCAATAAATTTTATTATTATTATTATTATTATTCTCTGATCATGCCATTGGTGTGTCTCCAGACATCTATCAATCCATAAGAGGCCAGCAACTTGGCTATCCTCTTTTTGCTCACCTCTTATACCTCCGTTTGCATTTTCTGCTATTAGTGAGATATACGGCTTATAAAAGGGTATCTTCCCTTCTTAGGCCGTTTTTAGACTAGCGCGTAGGGGCATATAGGTTTGCCAGCGTGAGCTGTTGTTCCTCTGTCTTCCCAATAATGCACAAAAATCTTCCCTCCTTGTCCTTTAAAAAAATTTCTGCCTTGAAATTCGTTTGTTTATTAAACCCAATTATCACCCCAGCCTTTTTATTCTTTGAGCAGGAGAAGTACAGCTCACCTATGTTGGTGCTGGCAAACCTGGGTACATCCTTCTCCAATAGATGTGTCTCCTGCGTGAAAAATCTCTCTATTCCTTGATCTTCAATTAAATTCCTAACTCCCTTTCTTTTTGGGGGGGAGTATTGAGGCCACTTACGTCTAATGTAAGAGTTTTAATTCCACTCATTATTGAGAATTCGAGACCTTCTATTCTCATCCCAGCCCACAAATAATCCCTTACTCTTCTTCATTTCCCATTTTGTTATTGCTTTGCGCATGCTAGTATATTCAGATCTAGTTTGCTTCACCATTTCACAATATGCCCTTTTCGTTACTTTAAAGTACCTTTGCTTATCAAACTCACTTTTGATTACACACTTACCAAACTTCTTAATATCCCAAATTTCCTCACCCACCCACAATTTTTCTCCTCCCCTTTTTTCTCCTCCCTTCCCTGTCACCTCGCTCCCTGTCGATCCAGCCCTCCGTCCTACCCTTGCGGGGGATCTGTTGGGGTTCAGAGACAACAGCCCGTGTGTATCTCCGATTGCCTTTGTACATCCCCTCCAGCTTATTGTTATACAAAGCCTTCTTTCTTTACAAGTAGAACAAGCCATTATTAAATAACAATCTAAACCTCCTTTATGTCAAGACCAAATATCAACATAAATCTTAACCTTTTGTCTTCTATAGTTCAGTGTTTATGAGTCTCTCGTTTGAATGCTTAAATAGTCCTCCTAGTCCATTAAATTGAAAACTTGCACTCTGTTTGCTTTCCAGTTTTTTTTTATCCTGTCCCAGAGTTAGGCACTGCTGGCACTGAGACCCAAAAAGTCTCTAAATCTTCAATGCTTTCAAAAAAATTCTTGCTGCCTTTTACCACAATCATCATTTGTGCAGGGAAGATTAGTTTTGGTTTTAAATTCCTTTAACTCAGAATCCCCAAAAACGTATTCCATCTCATCCTTTTTTATATAGTTTCAGCACATAATCTGGATAAATTCTAACTGGCTCTTGCTGGAAGGACAATTTTCTTTTTATTCGTGCTTTCTTTAATATTTCTTCCTTTACTTGATAGTTAGAGAATTTAGCTATGATGGTGCGGGGGGGTCTGATTCTCTTTGCCATGGGCGACCAACTCTATGGGCTCTGTCAGTGGCAGCATTGTGAAGCTGTCCCTCTTCAGGGAAGTTCTCCTTTATGACTGCCCAGATGGTCTCCTTCAGTCTCAGATGTTTCTTTTACCCCGTTAAACTGCAGGTTCACCCTTTGTGAGCGGTTTTCTAAATCCTCAGATTTCATCTGCAGGAAGGATGTCTCTCCTTTTAGTTTATTAATCTGCTCATTAACTGTGAAGGATTGGTCTTCTAGCGCAGAAATTCTTTCTTCTGTTACTTCTATTCTTTTGGCCATACCCTCCAGCTTTTTATTACCGTCATCTACAGAGACTTTAATCTTTTGCATTTCTTTTTTTAGTTCTCTTTTCACTTGTATAATATAAAGTTTACACCGACCTCTCTGCCTCCCCCTCTTCTTCAGACTCCGACGTGGCCTGCTCTGCCTCAGTTTCTAGTGCCTCCAGTGCCATTTTTCACCCGGACCTTCACTGTCAGGGTCCTTAGGCCCTGCGGTGCTTTTCTTTTGGTAGAAGCAGTCCAAAGCATTATTTTGCACGTTTTTTTGTTTCAGCTTATTCCTTCCAGCCATATTTTGTTGTTTTAGAGGTTTTTATTTGAATAGTCCTTGCCTGTCGGCTTATCTTGGAGCTGAAGGAGCGGAGCTCAGGCTTTCCCCAACTACCTGTGCTGATGCATGCGCAGAATGCCCTCCCTGGAAATTGGCATTATGTTCGCTACCCTTCACTCCTCAGGTACAGAGACAGAATTAAGCAATAGGCTATATATTACCAATAACAATTTCATATCTGAGTTCCTTCAGAACACTTGGGCATATACCATCTGGTCCTGGCGACTTGTTACTGTTTGTCAGTTTGCTCAGCAACTGCCACACAGCTTACTTAATATCAGTCTGTAACTAAGGGTGAAAACAGACATGACGCTAACCACCCTTTAACCACCCTTGGTGGTTATTTATGCATGTTGCAGGGCTATATTGGTGCCCTATGAAGCCCTGCAACATGCATAAATGGCCACCAAGGGTGGTTAAAGGGTGGTTAGCGTCATGTCTGTTTTCACCCTAAGATGGCAGTCTTGGCCAGCCACAGCTTCTTGTGCCCTCTCTCCAATACAGTGTCCTCTTTCACCAATACCCCTCTTCTCCAATGGGAAGAGAGTGGGAAGCAGGGATCAGGGTGGAACTTCCTTCTGTTTCTCGGGCCAGTTAAAGTGTGGGATAGAGAAGCTAGCTCCTCTTGTTTGTCAAAGCTCCAGAAGCAGAGCTGTTCTACACAACACTGCTAAAGATACATAGAGTGGGATTTTTCTAACAGACAATGTTTTCTTTCATAGTACTCCAAGATTCTTTTCAAAAGGTTTTGACAGTCCTCTGAGTGAAAAGGTTGAGTAGTTCAAAATCCATTAAAAAAATTGTAAGTACTATCAACTTCTAAAGAGCTCCATTCAGTTAAGATTATTATACAGCTTTATGCAGCACAAATGGATGCAGGAGTTGGCTCTACACTCAGCTAATGTGACAAGAAATCAAAAATCCCTAGGAAGCCCATTAAAAAATAAATAAATCTTTTCTTTAGATACAAGCAAAGTAAAGTTGCAACACAAACATGGATCTGCAGAATTCATGCAAATGAGCTCTTCTATAATCCAAAAGGTTGCATTTTGTAGAGGTCCATTATACCGCCAAGCACTCACACCTTAACTAAGGCTCTGTTCATATAAACAAGCTACTCGTATTATCCCCCACTCCCAGATACTTCTCTCTCTCTGCAAATGATCATGTGAAGTTAGCTGTTAAATCACTTAACATGCATATTCCCTGTTCACACAATCACTTAACACCAGAGAGATGTAAACTGCTCCTGAATAGGTATACCACTTCCTTTATTAAGAACAAGTCTCTTCCCACCTCCAGGGAATAGCCACTTCCTATATCACTTTAAACACTGATTAAACATTGCTTGTGTGAACACACCAAGGATTAAGAAAACATTGTTACCGAGAGTAAGTGATCATGTGCCCAAGGCCTGCACCCATGCATTAAGTTTTAAAGGTATAGGAGGTTCAGGTGTAAATAACATGTATCAGTTAAATTCAGCACTGACAATATTATGTTTTTTTGTAATCCAAAGAAAATAACAGTTGCAGGCAGGGTTGGCAATTCCCGGGGGGAAGGAGGGGAAATGGTTTTGGAAACGGCACTGGTAAATATTGTTTTTAATCAGGGTTTTACAAAAGAAATGGGGAAAATAAAATTAAAAACATACCAATGAAAACTAGAAAACTATTTACCAGTTTGTTATAGTTCTGCAGCAATATGGTCTGTTTAATAAAAGGAAATAAACAACAACAGCAACAACAACAAAGGGTGAAAACAGGCATGATGCTAACCACCCTTTAGCCACCCTTGGTGGTTATTTATGCATGTTGCAGGGCCACATACCAATACATAAATAAATGCATAAATAACCAAGGGTGGTTAGCATCATGTCTATTTTCACCTGAAGTCTCAACTTTAGCCTTAACCTTTATGCATCTTGACTATTTTGAACAGAAATTTTCTGATACTGGAAATTTTGTTAAACAATGAAATGTACATAATTGTTCACCAGAGATGTGGAATAAAATCATCAAGAGATAATAGCAGAACTCAAGAAAATCAAGGTTACTGCAGAAAAGCTGATTAAACCTTTTGCATCAGTCTTCACTTCTCCATACAAGGAAAGACTAAATAAATTAGGGTTCGTCAAGGGAGAGGACAACTAAAGTTGGGGGGGAGGGCGCAGAGATTTAAGTTTACTAAATCATGAGTGGTGTTGAACAATTAAATAAGAAGCTGTTATTTATCTTCTCTACTAATACTAGAACTAAGAGGGCAATCTATGAAACTGACTAGCAGCAGTTTTAAAACAAATAAACTGAAGTACCTTTTCACTCAAGTACAATTAACTGGTAGAACTCAATGTCAGAGGATGTTGTGAAGGCCAATAGTCTAACTAGGTTTAAGAAAGGATTGGATAAGTTACGGATGGGGAACCTCAGACCCAGGGGCCAAATGCAGTTTGTGGCTAGTTTTTATGTGGCCCCGTTTCCAGTTGCTGGATTTGGCCCCTGGACCCAGGTCCTACTCCTAAGCACTGAAAAACCAAGTTCAGCATATGGGAGGAGATGAGGGTAACAGATGAATCCCTGACAGAGATCCATGATCTGGATCCATGATTAGGGCTACATATTTTTCACAGTGGTCACGTTTCTCAGGAAACATTGCCCCCCCCCCGGTTTTTTTCAAACTGGCAATGCACCGCTGCGGCTCCAGAAGGCAAAAGAGTCTTCTTTCACGGAAGTCACTCTCCCCGCCATCCAATCTTGTTTCACTGTCTGACATCTCTGCTTAGATGTCTTCCCATCAACTCAAGCTTAATATGGCCAAGATGAACTGAAGATGATGAACCCATCTTCCCCCTCCTACTTACCTTTCACTTTCCATTGAATGTATCACCATCCAGCCTGTCCCTCAGGTGCGTAGCTTGGGATTCATCTTTGACTCCTCTCTCTCCTTTATGCTCAGTTCCAGGCTGTTGCTAAATCCTGTTGCTTCATTCTGTATAATATTGCTAAAATCTGGCCCTGCCTTACTGTTTCCACCGCAAAACCCTGAGTCCATGCTCTAGTCATCTCTCGTCTTGACTACTATAACTGCCTCCTTACTGATCTCACCCCCACCCCCATCTCCGTTCAACTGTCTGCTGCCAAAGTCATCCACCTTGCCCGTCACTTTCACCACGTTCAGCCACTCCTCTCCACCCTACACTGGCTCCCTCTGTGTGAATGCATTCAGCACAGGCTGAATGCATTCTTCACCTTCACGGCTGTTTATGGCCTTAGCTCCCCACTATTTCTCCGCTCTTGTATCCCACCACACTCCTGTCTGGGAGCTTCGCTCCTCCTCTGCCCCCACCCTCACCTGCTTGGAACTCCCTTGCTCCTCTAAACATCTTCTCCCCTTCTCTCTTGCTGTCCCCCATGCCCGGAACTCCCCCCCCCTCCCCCCGGATACATTCGTTCTTCTTCCTTCCTCCCTCCCGACTTTCAAATCCCTCCTGAAAACCTACCTCTTCCATCCCTAGCTCATCATGAGTGAAATTGCATCTTCTTCCCCACCCCTCACTCAGAATCTCTTCCCTGTAACTAAGTTAGTAACAAAGTTAGTTCCCTGTAACTAAATTAAACATGTGCACCTGCAACTTCTCAGCATCATGAATGTATCCTTATCTCTCCCGATGTCCACCTTTCCCTTGTCTCTCTTAGATTGTAAGCACCCTCGGGTAGGGACCTGTCTATAACTATTGATTGTACAGTGCCAATTACACTACTGGCACTACATAAATAAAATAATAATAATTTTAAAAATGTCAACAACAGTTCATGATCAACTGTATCAAAAGCCGCTGAAAAGATCTAACATGATCAACAGAGCACAATTCCTTCTATCAATTTCCAGGCACAAATCATCAACCAAGGCCACAAGTGCATGCCACAAGTGCCTGAAATATCCTGAACAAAAACCTGACTGAAATGGATCCAGAAATCTGAAAGCATCATGATGAGCCTGAAGCTGCCAGGCAACCACCCACTCAATATATGAGCATTCAAAACTTAAGTAGTAAATTACACATATTATTACTACCCATTGAGTTTACCCAACCATAAATACCTGTCTACTACCGTAAGTAATCACAATTTGAAAATTAACAAACTTAACTATGTATAATCCATTGCAAGGTGTTGTGTATTAATGAAACAGTTTTGCTAACAGAAAATATTGATGCCTTAAATTTAAGTAGGACTAAGTAACTTTTCCCAGGATGGTAAAAAAACCAACAGGTTTTTTTACCCGTAAAAACTAGCCTTTCCCAAATTGGTATTATTTATTATTGTTATTATTAACAAACATTTATATAGTGCCAGCAGTGTACCTGGCACTTTACAAAGTAATAAAATAGACACGGTCCCTGCCCCTAGGGCTTACAATCTGAGAGACAGGAGCTGGGGGAGAGACTTAGGAAGGGGAACAGAGGGAGAGACAAGGGGTCTAACATTCATGAAGATGCGAGGTCTCAAGTGCACGTACTTGGCTTGGTTACGATGAGAATGACAGCAGGCAGGTCCATGTTGCAAGGATAAGGGTAAACCGATCGTAGGTATAGGAATAGTGGCTCAGCAGGATAAAGAGTCAGACAGAGCAGAGCGAAAGAGGTGAGTTTTAAGGAGAGATTTGAAGGTATGAAGGGAGGGGGCAAGGCGGATGTGGACAGGGAGGGAGTTCCAGGCATGGGGGGCAGCAAGTGAGAAGGGACGAAGGCGCTTAGGGGAGCAGGGAAGGCGTGGAAGGGTGAGAGAAGGGACAGAGGAGGAGCGAAGTGCACGGGCTGGAGTATGGAGGGCGATAAGTGCAGAGAGGTGGGGGGGAGCAAGGTTGTGAAGAGCTTTATAGGTGAAGACTAGGAGCTTGTGCAGGATTCGTTCAGGAAGGGGAAGCCAGTGAAGCGAAGAGAGGAGGGGCTGCACATGGTCGAAGCGACTGGCGAGGTAGATGACCCTGGCAGCAGAGTTTTGGACAGAGATGAGGGGAGAAAGGTGAGACCGGGGAAGGCCAGTGAGAAGGAGGTTACAGTAATCGAGGCGAGAGATGACCAGAGCATGAACAAGAGTTTTGGCAGACGAGACAGAGAGAAAAGGGCGAATCTTAGCAATGTTAATACCATTCCAACCATGGTCACAGATCCTTTATTTTATTAATGTTCTGCGATACCCAAACATTTTAAAAGGATGATGCTGGTTTGTTTTCTATTTTCATTACATATTTAAAATAGTCATGTGGTTCCATCTGTAGTTCAAACACCAACATAACAGAGTATGCCAAGTCTACAAAAACATTCAGAGAAATAAAAGAATTATTCAGTCTAAAAGAATGATGGAGTAAGGAACAATGAGCAAGGAGCTAAGAGTTTAAGATCAGTTATACTAGACCAAAATGGATAGGGCAATTATATTATTATTTTGATTTATGCCCCACCTTATCCCAAGAAATGGTTCAGGGAGGCTTATAACAATTCTAAAACAACACTGTCAAAAACTGCATATAAATTAAATCCCACCACTCCCAAACCCAACCAGCCCATTCCCTCCACTCCTCCAACTCTCACTTGGAGCCCCTTCCCCTTTACAATAATGAAAAAATACATATAAAGCAAACATTAGAAAAATCCCACTCATACCCAACCATCCTCTCCCACCCTCTACTCTGTCACTCACTCAGAGGAGGACCCATCCATCTATCCCAAACTCAAGCCTCTTCCTCTCAGAGGCACCATGACTAACCCTTAGCCCTCCCGCTCTATTCTCACCCCCACCTCCTCATCTCTCACCCAGGAGACCGAGTCTCTCCATAAAAACGTACATTCAACTAAAAAAAAAACTAAAAACCTAACCATCCCTCCAGCCGCAAAAAGCCAGCTGCCTTTGGTGTTGGCCTTTGGCAGTTGCCACAGGCAGTCACCTGCAAGAGCAGGGGGCAGTATATAGACGCTGGAGGGAGGGGCCTGGGAAGCCCCAAGTGTTCCAGTTGTTGGTATATGCAACATCCATAAGTTAAATGCCTGCTGTATTAAGAACAGTAATTGACTATAGAGCCACCAGATGGCGCTGCTAAGTTTGTGTGTACATGGAAGGGAGATGGGGTTTTGCAGTTGAATTCCTTTGTGTAACCACTCCTTCTTCCCTTCTCTCTCATTGTCTCAGTGTCCATTTTGTCTTCTTACTAGTTAGATGTAACTAAGGATCTGTGCTTGAGAAATCTTAAGTAAACTTCTGTTTTTAAACCTTCAGCTGCATTTGTCCATATTGATTGTGAGTTATTACTCTGCAACACCAGTAACGCAATATGGAATATTTCACCTTTTAGGCTACCTGATCAAAGGTCATTAGTGATTGAAAGTTACACTCAATACACTGAACAGGCCTTACACAAGTGATACTGATCTGCATGGACAAGTGACAATAGGTCATTCATATTACAAAACTACCCCAACTGATGCCTCCTTTATGAGCAATTTTCAGAGAAAACACTAAATTAGTCTAGAGGCAACAGTGTGATTGTACAACGGTTTAGCATCAGCATGAGTCTCATTTACTTCAATTATTATTATTATTATAAGCATTTATATTGCACCAGTGATGTACCTGACGTTTTCCAGAGAACAAGATAGACACGGTCCCTGCCTGAGAGCTCACAATCTAAAGAAGACAGGGGGAGGGGAGACAAGGAAGGGGGAACAGAGGGAGAGACAAGGGATGCAACATTCATGAGGATGCAAGAACTCAGGTGCACTCTCTTGGCTTGGTTACAGTACATTGGGAGTTTGCAGATAACAGGTGGGGGATAATCCTGGGTGGGGATGATTAGCAGGAGTTAGGAAGGGCAGAGCAGAAGAGATGGGTTTTGAAGAGGGACTTGAAGGTACAAAGGAAGGGGGCAATATATGTAAAGTAGGTTGAAAGAGGATAGGCTAGATCATATGGTGATCATTTCCAGTCCCTCTCCATATTCGGAACTGGTTTGTGTCACTACCAAGAGAAATTAAATGAACAAGATTTTGTCATTGCAGTTCACACATTTTGGAACAGGTATGTTCATTTTAGGGGAATGTGAATTATGTACTCTTACTTGTTCTAAGAGATTTTTGTGCAGAACTTGGAAAAGTATCAAGCCTCCAGTTGTGTCATTTTCTATAACAGTAGCCTGAACTTTGCTTTGGATCACTGCATGGCTTTAGCTTGCCAAAGCAGGAACTGTTGTGAGAAAAGTGTCATTTTTATTATTATTAATTATTATTATTATTAGTCTCAATTGACAAATTGGCTATTCATTTCCAGTCTTAAGTACCTGAAGAAGCTTATATTTTATTTTATTTTTATTTATTTATTTACATTTACCTTATTTCTTTACATTCTTTACCTTCTTTACATATGAAGGTACTGCTGGCAATCTTCCATGGCATCGAGTCTGCAAAGCAGGGAATAATATTGGATGCTACAAAAGCAAGAAAGCTACTTCATATAGTACTTCAGATCTTAGTCATACATTATCTGGAAAAAAATGTTTTGCTTTGGGCGTGTCATCTCACTCAGTTGTATCACAAATGAAAATTATGTTTACATGCTGCTGCTATAAGCCAATGAAACAGTTACTTATAATGAGCAGATTAAGAATAAGAATAAAAAGAATACATTTAAGTGTCTATATGCAAATACCGAAGTCTCAAAGGTGGATGGGAGAATTAGAATGTATGGCACTAAATGAAGATCTAGACCTAATAGGCATCTCATAGACCTGGTGGAATGAGGATAAACAATGGGACACTGTAATACCAGGGTAGAAAATATATCGAAATGACAGAGTAGATTGAGCTGGTGGTGTGGTGCCACTATATGTTAAAGACAGCATTGAGTCAAGTAGGATTAAAATTTTACAGGAAGTGAGCTGTACTCTGGAATCTCTATGGATAGGAATTCTGTGCGTAACAGGCAAGTATATAGCAGTGGCGATATACTATCATCCCGCTGACCAGGAAGGTGGAACTGACTATGAAATGCTAACAGAGATTAAACAGGCTGCTAAGGTAATATACATAATAATAATGGGTGATTTCAGTTACCCCAATATTTATTTATTTATTCATTCAGGGTTTTTCCTACCCCACACCCTCCTGCTCACAAAACATAAACATATAATACACAATTTTAAAAATGGATTAAAATATTAAAATATACTAAAAGGACAGAACCCCCCACCCACCCCGTCTCTCTCTCCAAAGGCCCAGTGGAATAGCCAGGTCTTACACTGTCTTCGGAAAGAGGGGAGGTCTCGGGCCAGGCGGGCCTCCATCGGAAGGGAATTCCACAGCCTAGGAGCAGCCACCGAGAACGCCCTTCCCATTGTCGCCACCCGGGAACCCCTTCCCAGGTGTCCCCGATCGACCACAGGGGCCGCGATACAACCCAGCGCCTGAGGTGGTCCCACAGGTAGGTAGGGCCCAGCCTATTTACTGGGTGAATGTCTCCCTGGGATGTGATATGGAGGTAAAGTTTCTAGATGCTATAAATGACTGCTTCTTGGAGCAGCTGGTTCTGGAACCAACAAGAGGAGGAGCTACTTTAGATGTAGTCTTAAGTGGAGCGCAGGACCTAGTGCAAGGGGTAAAGGTGGAGCAGCTTGGCAACAGTGATCATGACATAATCAAATTTGACACTTATTGGAGGGAGAATGATAAAAGTACCACCAAAACTTAAACTTTAAAAAAAGGAGACTATGCTAGAATGAGGAAGCTAGTTAGAAGGAAACTAAAAGGAACAGTTGCGAGGATTAAATATCTGCAAGATGTGTGGAAACTATTTAAAAACACCATCTTGGAAGTCCAGATTAAATATATTCCACAGTTTTAAAAAGGTAGAAATAGGACCAAACATCTGCCAGCATGGCTAAATGGTGAGGTGAAGGAGGCGATTAGAGCCAAAAAGGGATCCTTTAAATAAAAAAAAATGGACTGGTGAGTCTGGCTAGGACGAATGGTGGAAAGAATTATTAAGAAAAGAATTACTAAGCATATTGATAAACATAACTTAATTGGGAGAGTCAACATGGATTTAAAAAGGGAAGTCATACCTCACTAATCCACTGGAATTTTTTGAGAGTGTAAATAAGCATGTGGATAGGGGTGAGCTGGTCGATAAAGTATATCTGGGTTTTCAAAAAGTGTTTGATAAGGTTCCTTATGAGATACTCTTGAGGAAATTAAGAAGTCATGGAATAGGAGGCAGTGACATATTGTGGATTGTAACTAGTTAAAGGATAGGAAACAAAGAGGAGGACTAAATGCAGGCCCCCAATTCTTCTGCAATTTTTTAAAATTACACGAGAGTCTGAGGATCCGATTCTGTGGGTCCCTGTCCTCCACCCTCACCACTCTGGGTTGGGTAGGTGGTTGGCTCCCTCTCCCACCCTCCTTCAGTCTAAGAAACAGCAGCAACAGAATTCTCAAGTGCTGCTGTTACTCTCCCTTTCCTCAGCCAGACTGGCGGCCAAGCTGGATAGAGGGAGGGCAGCAGCAGTGCTCAGGGCTCCTGCCCATGCTGCGAGGGCTTGCCTCCCCCAAACTTTCAGATGACACAAAGTAGTTAAAACACGAGTGGACTGTGAAGAATTGCAGGAGGATCTTGCAAGAATGTGTAACTGGTATCTAAATGGCAGCTGAAATTTAATATGGTCAAGTGCAAAGTGATGCACATAGGAATAATAATCCAAACTATATGTACACAATGCTAGGTTCTAAATTAGGAGTTACCACTCAGAAAAAGGACCGTGGAGTCATTGTGGACAATACACTGAAATCCTGAGCTCAGTGTGCGGTGGCAGTCAAAAAAGCAAACAGAATTTAGGAATTATTCTTCAATGGATAGAGAATAAAACTGAAAATATCATAATGCCTTTATATAAAATCTGTGGTGTGACTGCACCTTGAGTACTGTGTGCAGTTCTGGTCACCCAACTCAAAAAAGATATAATAGAAATAGAAAAGGTAGAGAAGGGCAACAAAAATGGTAAAGGGTATGGAACAGCTCCCCTATGAAGAGAGGTTAGGCAAGTTAGGACTCTTCAGCTTGTAGACAACTGAGAGGGGAATAGGATATAAGTTTATAAAATCATGAGTGGTGTAGAATGAGTAAATAGGGAATGGTTACTTACCCTCTCAAATAGTACTAGAACTAGGGGACAGCCGATGAAACGTACAAATAGCAGATTTAAAACAAATAAAATAAAGTATTTTTTCACTCAACGCGGAATTAAGTTGTACAATTTGTTGCCAGAAGATGTGGTCAAGGCCAGTAGTACAGCTGAGTTTAAGAAAAGACTGAAAAAGTTTCTGGAGGATAGATCCTTTAGCAGCTATTAGCCAGATAGGTTTTGGGGAACCTCTTACTGTCAGGAGCTAGGAGAGAACAACAGGGAATGGATTGTTCCGTTGTGTCCTGTTGGGTACTTCGTCCAAGCAACCAATATTGGCCGCTGTTGGAGACAGGTGCTGGGCTCCTGGACTCTCCTCATATAGGATAGAACCAGAAAGCTAGCAAAGTTGGTCACATATAGATCTTGTTACAGGTAACACACACACACACACACACACACACACACACTGTTGGTCAGCAAACATTTGGTGTCCTTCATTGTTTAGGTACATCCTTTAGATAAACAAACTGGCTCCAGAGGCGTTTCCCTTCTAAATTCATGACAAGGGTGGGGAACTCCTTATCTCTGGATTCAACTGTAACTTGAATTCCTGTTGAATTCTTCCTTGCTGGTTCCTGGATAGAGTTGGGGCCTACACCCACATTATGTTCTTATGTTCTCAATGAAGGAAACAAGATTAAAAGTAAAGTCAGACACTTCACTTTTATCTGCTTCTTCCTAGCATCAACTTAGTCTTGCTGTGTATGGTGCAATCTGCTGGGCCTTTTCAAAGAGGGTACTGTACTTTGTCTGCTTTAAATCCACCCAAGAATTTGGCACATATTGCCATTTCACCTTACTGCGTCCTGTACATTCCACAGGCTGCAAAGTGAAATGGTGAATCTTTCAGTTTTACTTTTAAACTGATGGCACACGTAGAGCACAGAAGAACAGAATGGAGAGAACAACCCAAGTCCAACTATACTGTGTTATCTTCCTTACAGGTTTAAGCCTGATTCTACTTTTGTGCAACATGGTACATGACAATATCAGGTTTGTTTCTCTCTTTCAGTTTTGTTTTTAGGAGAAAATGAAAAAACAAAAACCACATTAACATTAAGGTTGTTGATTTAAACACAAAAGTCAAACATCAAACTCCTCGCAGCTGTGTTAAATTGGAGACACAGCCCATCTCTTTTTGATTACTGTTTATTCATTTAATATATTTCCAGTATGGCTAATTTAGCATAATTATGCAATCCTGTGTAGCGAACTTCCCAACTTCTCTGTATTAAAGTGAATACTGCAATGAATGTAAGGGGTGTGTGGTTTTTGTATTTAGTATATGGAATTATGCATAGCTATGGAATTATTATTCATCAAGTGCCATGGTATTTGATTCTAGATGGGCAAATATGGTTACATGGCCCTACCCCCCAAAGTAATGTAAGAAACCTGTGAATTAACATTTTGGCATTTTCTGTTTATTGTTATTATTGCTTACAGACAGATCCCTGCCTTGTAGGGCTTACAATCTAGGATAGCATACTGTTAAATAGGACTAATAAATAAATAAATAAATAAACAAACAAACCCTAACATGCTAGCAGTTTTTAGACTGTAGATACCTGCTTACATAGAGCGTTTTCTCCCTACTGCGCCGGACTCTTTAATTCTTGTACACAGGCCTGCACAGTAGGGAGGAGAGAAATTGGTTTTGTAAATTTCATTTCACAACCTGCATACAAAACAAAACACACACAGTTGAAGGAAGGGTAGCAGACAGGGCCAGCCTTAAGGCAAAGTGAGTTAGGCAGTGGGTTATGGCTCTGTGCTTTAGGGGATCTAAGGCTTGCAGAAGCACGTTGTGTGGCTTTCTTTCACCCTTCTGCAGGTAGAGAAAGTGTATATAGACAATTGGTAGCCAATGGCCCCAACAAAGAACATCAGCATGGTCAGATGTTGGAAAGGATGCTGATCACCTACCTCCTTCCCCAGAAGAGCAAGAGCATAGAGGGGTCCTGCAGTCTTTGGCCAGTCCTGCTGGCATTTATATCAATATTCCCAAAAGATTTGTTACTCTCACCACACAGCTGTGCCCTCTTCAGCATACAGTGTGTACCCCAGGGGAAATTTTGCCTACATACAGGAGCACTCTCCATTAACCTCTCTCTGCACTACTGCCTGCACCCTGGCAGAGTTCAATGTTGAAAATCAATAGCCCTCAAAGGTGAGGGCAAGAGGTGGATGCAGGACTGTTCATCCTTAACCAGAGCTTGAGCAGACTGCACTGAGCATCTCTCTTCCCCACCACCAGTGAGATGATGAAGTTGAAGAGGGTATGTGTTCTCTAGGGCTCATCTATAGCCCTTTTTAGACAGGCTGCGGTGCAGGGTGTGTGTGTGAGGGGGTTGGGCATCGGTGTACGGGCAGTGGGGGGTGGCAGTACACAGGCACACACCCATCTCTACCCAACTCCACACACGGAGCGATCGCCGTTCTGGTCAATTGCTCTGTGGGTGGAGATGGATGTACCGCAGGAGCGTGCACGTACCCCCCCCCCCCACCTGCCGTGGTGGTCACATGGGCGGTGCCCACTCATGCCCACAGTGGATCTGCGTGGGCCCTTCTCGTGTAAAAAGGGCCTATGAAGCTAGGAAGGAGCAAACAGTCTCTTCTATGAGTCTCCTCTGTGAAGTTGGTGTGCAGAAAACTGGGAACCACTCCCCCTCACCTCAAAAGAGAGGATCAGCACCATCAGATGAAGAGAAGAGATCCAGCCACTCTCTCACACACAAATATAGTATGGAGAAGCCTGTTTTAGGAGGCTCTGTCTATGGAGTGGGGCAGACCCAGCTCCCACTGGAGTTGGTGGCTATTGACAGCATGGCTTGCAGTATGACAAATAAGGTAGTGGTTATGACCCAGTGCCCCAAAGATCAAGGCTGCTGTTGTCTTACCACTAATATTATAAATTCTGGCTACTTTTTAAAAAAAGAGAAAAAAGCCAAAATGTTACCTACACTATAAAGGCATAGTGAAGTGAAAGCTTTGCATTCAACCAGATTTCTTCCGACTGTGTCAAGTAACAGCTGAGCGCTGCAGAACTTTCACAACTTATGGCCTAGTCTCTGGGAAACCTAAGCAGGTTTTTGAGCACTGAGCGCATCCTATGTCACACTATTTTTCAGAAAGATGAGCATATACAGAGATGGTCATGTGTATATGAGAGAAAGAGAGATGGATGGATGATTCATCAGCTTTTATTCCATTGAACTGATGATTCATTCAGTGGTCTCCAGACCATACTAACAGACGGAACATACTCAATAAGGAAGCAGTGACCAAAGAACACATCAACTCCCCCCGCTCCCAAATAATAATGATTAAAGTTGAGAATAGTCCAGAACAAAAAAAAAGCAAATGTGCCACCAGAAAATGCAAAGGGTTACTGTTGGCTCCAACATCGCAGAACACGTGTAAAAAGAGCCTTGTTTCACTTGTGGGCAGACAGCTGTGTCTGCCAGCTCTGGACTGGCTACGCTACAGCCTAACCCCAACTACTCAGGGGGAGAGAGATGCAAAGGGGAACAGCTCCCTCTACAACGCACACTGACTTCTGCTTCTCCGTCTCCTCCTTTTGCGATATCTTATATAATAATCCAAGCCAATCAAAACGGAAACCAAGCGGGCTGCCATGGAGCATTAGCTGGGGATAATTACCTTAGAAACAGAACAGAGGCTGCTCTGCACCAGAACCTACCGCTTTCGAACTAGCCACCCAGGTGCCTTGCTAGAAAAATCTTGGATGGAAGCAGCGCACGCAGCAGCCAAATGCAAAGCTTGCTACCCAGCAGGGACTGAGCTGCTGCTGCTGCTGCTGCTGGGTCAGTCAGTCAGTCAGTCAGTCCCCAGGATGACAAACTGTCTTGCCGCTTTCTCGCTGGCGCGCCTCTGCCCGCACTGGCGCAGCAGGCTCTTTCATGACAGGGGACTAGAGGAAACGAAAGTTACTCCTGTCCCTCTCGGAGCCCTCCCCGCCGCTTCCAGCCCCTGCCGGGATTCGGGAGCGCTGTCACCTTAAACAACTTGTTATGACTCATGACCCCATCCCTTCCCTTCCTCCCCAGCGCAGAGCGTCCCCCCGTGGCCATGCCCTGCCTGGGCTGAGGCGGAGACGGTGGCGGGTCCCTTACCTGCTCTCAAGAGGCCGGGGCGCGTGTGAGGCGGGAGGGAGCGCGCGCTAGGTGGGTAGGTGGCCGCGCGCTGGCAGGAGTTTGAGGGGGAGGCGGATGTGACTGAGGGGAGACTACGGAGGAGCGGGCGGGCGGGGGGCGGAGGAGTTTCCCAGGGCTTGTTTACGCATCGCTGCCCTGTTCGGTGCACACAATTCACTCGCTGATTGGACACAAACTGGGGCACTGCCTGCCTGGCCTCAGAGTGACAGCGCAGCCCGCCCGGTGCGCTCTCCCCGGCTGGGCTGGACATGCCAGGTCTACGGGCTGGGCATAGAGCGGGCGGCTTGCTCCCTCCAATGCCTCAGTCTGCCCTACCTCACACTCTGCCTTGCCTCGCTCTGCGCATGCCTAGACTCCCCGGTTAGCCCTAAGGGGCATGCGCATACTACGTGCACATGCTCCTTAGTAAAGTGAAGCTGCGGTGAAGCTCCTGCCCTTAACATCACTCTGCTTGTGGTCCTCTGGCTGGGCGGGTAGTGTAAGCGCTAGCAGTCAGCACTGGCGCAAGTCCCACTGAAGAGAGGGCGGGCACCACTTACCAGGAACCCATTAGCTCTGTAGAAGGATTATTGGAGGGAGTTAATGAGACAAGAGGCGCAAGTCGGCACGGTTGGGCGGGACACCTTAGCAAACTGGAAGGATTCTGCTGTTTAAAAAGATGCGGGTGGAGCCTGGAAAAGAAACCCTGGGGTTGCAGGGAGGCTGAAATGGTCACAAATCCGAACTTAGGTGCCCAAGATCATGAGACTGTCTTAAAACTCACGAGATTTTAAAAAGCCAACAAAATATTATTTGGCTTTGCCTTTTTATTCCAAACTCTTTCTCTGCAGCCATAAGGGTTATAAAGTTGGGGGGGAGGAGTGGAAACATGAGATTCTCACATTTTTATCACTATCTGGTGATTTAAAACACTAAAAATGAGATGTGATCAAATTACAAGAGCTAGCTAGTAGCAGCCCTGCAGGTATTTATTTATTTATTTAAATTTGTATCTGACCCTTTTCCTTAGGCTGAGCAGCTCACTTTAATGTAATAACTTTTAACAACCATTTACATTAAACTAATTAACTCAAGTCATTCTCACAACAACCCTGTGAGGTAGGTTAGGCCCAAGATCACCGAGTAAGTTCATGGCTAAGGCAAACTGGGGGACCTCCCACTACCTTCTCGTTCCCGTGCTGTGCTTTTAAGCAGTACACTGGGTCTCCAGTACAGAGATAAACCCTATACTGCTATAGAGAGATACTGCTATATATATTAGATATGGATATAGATATACAGTACTGCTATAGAGATAGTACAGATGGAGCACATTACTCTGGTATGTGCAAAGTATAGAGGAACAGATCATGGATTCTAAATGTGGAAAAACAGATGGGCAGAGCAGGGTGAAAATGCTGTACTGTAGCCCAGGAATGCTTTGAGATGCAGGGTGGGTGGGAACTGGAAGAAGAGTGAGGGGTCTAAGAGCTGGCACAAAGACAACTGTTGGGAATATGGTTTGATCAGATCTTTATTAACAAATAATAAGGGGTGCAGTCTTCACCCATTAAAGCCAATAGACGTTGAATCATTAACTTCATTGTGTTCAGGATTGTAGTCATACAGATTAAGGTAACATTTGCTGTTTATGCAGTCTTATTTTCCCTTTGTAAAATAGGAATAAGAATTACCTACCTCACAGGATGATTATGAGATAGGATAATTCCTAGATAGAGTCTGCAGCAGTCAGACCAGAGTCTTTCCTTAGGGTGAGGGTGACTGCTGTACACCTCATGGAAGACTTCCACCATATTGTAAAGGTTTTAGGGGTTTGTTTGTTTTTGTTTTAAAGTTTCTGGCTTTTGTGGTTGCAGAGGATAGAGAAGTGGCTTAAACTTGTAGGCTCAAAAATCAGAAGCCAAACAAAAAATACCCCAAGTATATTATTTTAAGATTTCATTATTTTGGGGAGTTCATTATTTTGGGGAATCATATTTTTCTAACTTATGAGTTTTGGCAACATTTATGATTAACTGCTAGGAGTGCAGCAACATCTGGGTGCTTTCATTGAAAAGCACATAGTGCCACAGTTGGCTCATGGGGAGTATGGAGACCCCAGATTTTCAGAAACACTATAGAACCCCTGACCAGCCCCCATGTCTGTGTCCCCCCCCCCTCCCCCTGCCACATTATTGACAGTTACCTGTTGCCTATACATAGCACAAGAGATAGGTTTTGTCTAAGGGCCTTATCTATATTATGCCGATGAATCAGTTGAAACTATTTTAATCAGTGCTTAGGGGTTTCTAAGCTTACTTCCTTTCTCAAATTAACAGTGCTGTTTTTCCAAATGTCAGTGTTTCTGTTTTGCAGAACTTGCCCAACTGGATATGTAGGCAAATATCCACATGTGAGCAGAGTATGATTACTGCTGTAGTAAAACAGCAGTAGCACTGATGTAGCACCAGCCAATGATCTCACTAAGCCTCTGAAAGAGTAACTTTACATTAATAGTCCCATTACCACCCGATCACAATAAGCATTGTGCTGATGAAGAAAGCATGATGTCAGTGATGATCGCCTAGCAGTAGGGGAAGGCGACAACTCCTAGCAGAGTATGAGGAAGGAAGATTTTGGCTTCTTGAAGTCAAATGATAATGATGGATTAGGAAAGAGGTAAGCCAGCAAGCAACAGTATTTGGGACCCCAACAGCAAAGGAGAGCCCATCAGACTAGCAGTGCACATGTGCACCAGCAGGAGGAGCGAGTTCCCTGCTTGCTGAGACGACCCAGCATAAGGGAGCAAACTGCCATGGGTCTGGTGTGCAGGGCCTGACATTGACTGGAAGTAGAGAGGTGCTAGTAGTGCCCGACCCATACTGTCATTGCTCAGAGTCTAAACAATCCTAATGCCAGCCTTGTTGGCATGCTGCATTCTGCCCTGGGGGCGTCAACCACCAGGGGCTTTCATCCCAGAGGTCTCCAGCCATAGCCTAGGTAACGTACAATCCTGATATGGATACGGATACTATCAGGAAAATAGGTACAGTATAAAGACAATGTTAATAATGTTGGCCATGTTTTGTAATGCCTGCAAAGTAACATTCAAATATGTAAGTCAGAAAACTTATTTTATTAATTTATATAGTGTCTGTAATATACCTGCTGCTGTAAATCAGTAGTTATAGAGTTTAAGTTTAAGAAAATTGAGTTGTGTAAAAAACTAACAGGTTGTAAGTAAGAAGAATGATACAGTTCTTTGAAAGTTTTTAAGAACTTTCAAGAAATTGCAAAGACTTTCACAGTTAAGGGCTGTCAATATCTGGCAAAAACTGTCAAGAACTGGATTTTCTGACAAAGATAATACAGGCAGCACTAGCCAGGATTTGTAGTATCCTCACGTTGTAATTATCAAGCTTTTGGTTTGGGTTGTAGCAAGAGTTAGCAGTTAATACAATAAACAACTTTGAAAACTGAACCTGAAAGGACTCCACTGTAAATGTGGACTCAAGATCAGGTGTAATTTTCACCCAAATCATTTGGACAGGGCTTGAGTCAGGTTGCAAGAGCATTGTAACATCATGGTGCTTGGAAAGAGGTGGGGCTAGGAGTCAAACTAGACATGATTTGGGTCTGCTTTGACATGTTGTCCTGGGATTTTCTCGGGTGGTGTTGGCGGCTAGCCCAAGCCGTGACTTCTGGACAATCCCCAAGGTCAGAGCCCGGGATAAGGCCCGCTTCACCAGGCCAAAGTGCGCTAATGCAGTGGAGCACATCTGTGTGGCTACAGCTTTCCCGGCAGCCATGGCTGTTCCTCATTGGCTGCCCATCATAGTAGGGGGTGGGGCACTGGGAGCACAGCACAGTCAGGGCCAGCTGACCTTTGTTGTGACCTTTGTTGTGCACCTGGCCGTACCTGGGCTGTGCTGCCAGCAGGATGGCTCCCCTGCCACAGTCAGGTCAGGTCAGTGTCCCAAACTGACACAGGCTGTGTCGCCTGGGATTTTCCACCCCAGGGCAGTCCATGGAGCAGTCCCACCAGCCACACATCTGTTTTTACCCTATGTCGGAAGGGTTGAGTTTCGCTATGGTGAAAGCTAATGCCGTAAATAAAATAAAATACTGAAGTGACATCATAATACATCCTCCCTTTCTGGCATGCCTCACCTCTTACAAAGCACTTTCTCACTCTGCAAAGAGGAGGGCTACATTTGGTTCATAACAACATAAGAAGTGCCATACTTCTTATGGACCACCAATAGTCCATCGAGCCCAGCATCCTGTTTCCAACAGTGGCCGATCGCAGTTGCTTGGAAGAAGTACCCAACAGGCAGGGGGGTTTTTTTGGGGGGGGAGGGCAATAGCAGGGCATACCTCAAGTGGTAAGAGCATGTGCTTTGCATGTATAAGATCCCAGGTTCAATCCCTGGCATCTCCACCTCAGGACCTCTGGTAGCACGCCTGGGGGAGGCCTCTGCTGGGGGCTTGGAGGGATCTCAGGTAGCATGCCGGGATGACCTCTGCCAGAGACCCTGCAAGAGCTGGATTTAGACCCAAATTTGAAACCCCTGCTGCCGTGTCAGGTTGTGACAATACTGGGCTAAGATGGACCATTGGTGTGACTCAGGCAGTTTAAAATAAAAAATAAAAAGAAAAGGTCACAATGGGGTAATTCATTCCTTCTTGTTCACTCCCAGCTCCTGACAGTAAGAGTTTACATCACCCATACCTACTTGGCTGGATGGATCTACCCTCCAAGAACTTATCCAATCCTTTTATAAACCCAGCTATACTACTGGCATTGACCACATCTTCTGGCAACAAAGTTAATTGTACGTTGAGTGAAAAAATAATTTATTTTATTTGTTTTAAATCTGCTGCAAGTTAGTTTTATGAAGTATCCCCTAGTTTTAGTACTATTTCAGAGGGTAAATAACCACTTCCTATTAGCTCATTCCACATAACTTATAATTTTATAAACTTCTTTCATATCCCCACTTGGTTGTCTCTTCTCCAAGCTGAAGAGCCCTACCTATCAAGCCTCTCTTTGTACAGAAGCCATTCCATACCCTTTGTCATGTTTGTTGCCCCTCTCTGTACCTTTTCTAGTTCTACTTTATCTTTTTTGAGATGGGGCAACCAGAACTGCACACAATATTCAAGGTGTAGTTGCACCATCAATTTATATAGAGGCAGTATATTTTCAGTTTTATTCTCTATACCTTTCTTAATAATTCCTAAATTCTGTTTGCTTTTTTTACCACCTCTGCACACTGAGCTGAGAATTTCAGTGTATTGTCCACAGTGCCTCCAAGATCCTTCCCCTGAGTGGTAACTTCTAATTTAGAACCCAGCATTGTGTACATATGCTTTGGATTATTTTCCCCTAGGTGCATCACTTTGCACTTGCCCACATTAAATTTCATCTGCCATTTAGATGCTCAGTTACCCAGTCTCGGAAAATCTACCTGCAATGCTTCACAATCCGCTCTTGTTCTAACAACCTTGAATAACTTTGTGTCATCTGTAAATTTGATCACCTCACTCTTTGCTCCCTTTTTCAGAGCATTAATGAATACATTAAACAACACTGGTCCCAGTACAGATTCCTGGGGCACTCCACTATTTACCTCTCTCCATTGTGAAAACTGGCCATTTAGTCCTACTCTTTGTTTCCTATCCTTTAACCAGTCACCAGTCTATGATGAGACACTGCCTCCTTTCCCATGAATTTCCTCAAGTCTCTTGTGAGGGACCTTATCAAATGCTAATCAGACTTTAAAAGAGCCTTGGTTCTCAGGTTGAGGCTGGGCTTGCTGCAATCGGTGAAGATTAGCTTAGGTTTCTAATTAGCTTAGGGTATCCCTCACTGGTATTGCAGCTGTCATCAAGGCAGTCATCTCTCTCCCAACTTGTGGGCCTTCTGCAAGTCCGGGCTCACTGCATCCTCCCCCCAGCCTCCCCCAAGTTCTATCCCCGCCTGCCAAACGTGGCCAAATAGAAAGGTTTTAAATTGCATCTGAAAAATTCATTTTAAGTATGTCAGATGAATATTTCCCCATCGTGAGTAGTGTATGAGCCTTTTTTCTTTTACATTTAAAAATGTCATTTGCAGAACTGCTAATTTTTCCTAAAGGTTTTCTTCTCAATCCCCTACTTTGAACTTTGTAAAGATGTTTCCTTCAAATAGCTAATTCATCCTTGGTGCACTTGATGGCCATTTCTGTAACTGAAATTATGTACATGTACCGTAACACACTAGCATAATGTACACATACTTCTACATTGTGTATTTACTGAGTTTTGCTGGGCAGCAACTCTCTGGACATCCTTTCATACCATTCCCACTCCTGCTGCAGCTACATTCTAGTAAAAGTTCCTGTTTTGCGAGATTCAAGTTCCAAAGGTAAGATCCATTGTGAAGCTGTGGCGTTCGGTTCAATAGGGATCTGGGGAGTTCTGACGTTTTGAAATAACTTAAAATTCACTTAAAATAAGGAATATCCGGCAATCCTAATTCCCATCTCCTGCTCAGGACAATTTCATTTTCTGACTCTCATTCTGCTGCAGTGTTTAATTTCAGACACTACAAGGAAATATTTAAATTCAGATAGCATTGAAAATATTTTATTCTATTTAAGTTTATAAAAACATTATTATTAGGCTGAGATTTTTGAGCAGCCAAGAGGATTTTGAAACACATCTTTCATTAATCGCAAGGCGAGATATACCTCAAAATCCAAGGCTGTTTTGCAACTGTCAACTTCAAGCTTCATAGGTTTTATTTTAAATGAAGATTAAGCTTTGGATCTAATCTGTTGCACTGTTTCCCAGTAAATTTTGCATGTGACATGTATGAGGTTGTCAGACTGAAGACTCATTTTTCTAATTATACAGCTTTCACTTCCTCTGTCGATTCTATTTCTAATAGTGTGGTGAACTTTTGGACTGTTCCCCAGGGCTCCATTCTGGATCCCATGCTTTTAAAAAAACATTTGCATGCTTTCTCTAGGCAGCATATCTTTTATGAGCTGGTTCATCATAGTTAACTGGCATCACTCACCCACCTCTATCTCTCTTCCTCTGATGATATATTTTTGGCGACCAAGAAGGTGAATGTGTTATGCAGCTGGAAAGTTTGTGGTTGGCAAAGAATTTTTTTTTTAAATTTAAAAAGAGTTAGACACCAGCACAGGGCACTCAGCTGTGATGCTAAACAAAGGTACAGAACTGAGCAAACGCTTGCTTGGCCACCTGGGGACCAGTTCTGCCATTCGGAAGTACCCTTGCAACACCCACTGAAGGACAAAATACAGCCATTCAGGCCACAAGAATATTTAACATTACTTGATGAATGTCTGGATGTCAGTTTAGGCTCACACTCAAAATATCCATGTGTGCCACATCTACTATCTCAGGAGTAATATCAGCGTAAATTGTTGTTTCTCTGAAAGTGTTCAGACAATTATTATTTGTGGCCTTAAACTATTTAAAATTAATCTGCTAATGGCTAGACTTCTTGCCAACTTGACTGAAACTCTCTCATCCAGACTCAGAAGGTGTCTCTACACATAACACTTGCCACCGTTCCAACTGCCTAACAGGGAGACAAGCATTCTGTTTGGTCACATGCACCTGGGAGTTAGCCATAGAGGGAACACAAGTTAGTGGTATGGAACGTAGCTGGGGGACTCCTCAGCAGAACTGTGGAGCAGCCAAAAACACGCCATGGAATCAAGGTCATTTTCATCAGTGAGGCTTTGGACTTGTTGGTCTCAACAACTGAGCCAGTTTCATCTGAACTTGTTTCTTTCACTGGTGAGGTCTGCCTTGCAGCAGAGCTTTTTCCTATCAATTTCACCAGCAAAGAATTCTGTCTTGCACCCTGAAGCTTTATTTTACCATCGGGGAGCTCTTACTTCCTTGTCACTTTCACCAGCCAGCGGGGTTTTCAGTTTTCACCTGCTTATGCTGCCACACGATGGGCTGTTGATTAAAGACTATAGGGCGGCAACATAAATATGGAACAGCATAACATTTGTTCATGCTGCTCCACCATGGGATGATGTTGGATTAAGTGCCATGAAGTTGATGTCTCAGTGGTTAACTGTACCAGGTAGAGGCACCCAAAAACTCACAAATGCACTTCTGACCCAAATAGGAAGAAAACTGTGTCAAGTATTTACTGGCCACAGCTCTGCTTTTCCCTGACCACCTTCAAATGATCTCTTCCAAGTCTGCTTCTTCTCCCAAGCTGCTACTCATCTTCCCCCTTATGACCTCAAATGAAATCAAACAAGACGATAGCCCACTGGAGTCTGTGTTCAGTCCACGCAGCCCCACATAGTCCCCAATCACACGTTTAGCATGTCCGGCCTAATCAACAGGTAGCCCCTGCCTGTATTTCATGTGCTTGTGGTAGCTTCCACCAGTGGCGCTGGTGATCTCCCTCCCTTGGCGATCTCCCTCCCCTGTAGCCACCCCTCAACTGAGAGGCAGCTGCAGGTTGAGGGGGGGAGGGGAGAGATATCTAGCATGCTTCAGCTGAGAGTCCGCCGTGGTGGAAGGAGACTGGGGGGGGGGGGAGAGAGATCTAGCATGCCTCTGAGCTGAGAGACCGCCATGGTGGAGGGAGATTGCTACCGCTCCCACCTCTCAACTGGCCCAGCATGCTAGACAGGACTCCATGGTGCTGGCAGACCTTGATGCCAGCTAGTCTGCGGGTGAACCTAATTGATGAGACGTGAACACATGGGCGCCCATTAGCCCTGATTGGCCTGCATGGTGAGCCTGTGACTGCTTTGAGTAGCAGCCCTGTGGTGACCATGTGGCAGATGCCTAATAGAAGGGCACGTAGGAACACGCATGGTGAAGGCTAATGTGGGCTATCAAACGTCTCGTTTGATTCCATCCCTTGTGCCACTACACATGACAAACCAGGATTTGACCCTCACTGAGGTATGCTTATTCACACAGTGGGTAGCATTAAAATCAGGATCACAAGAAAGCTTCTCAACATGAGTTAGGAATATACAAACTTAATCCTCACTGTGAGTAAAATATTAATTTCTTCATAAGCAATTAAATGTAGAGAGAGTGAGGTTGCTGTTTTGGTCCCAGATGTAAGAGATAAAGATAGTAGTTCAGAGGATTTTTTTTTTTAAACTGAGCCAATTATTGTTTGTTTGATTTCTTACATACCTGAGTTGGGGCCCTTCCTAGCCCAAAAGCTTTCATACTCTCACCAACAGAGGCCAGTCCAATTAGGGCCGAACTTAAGATGTGCACTGCTGTAGGCACTTCTCAGGCTGCTGCCCCCAAGCCACTTCTCAGTAAGAACCACCATCAGATTGACTGTGGAGTGGGGGACAAAATTCAGGCGGGGCTAACACTGTTTTCCCCTTTCAAAACCACAACCCCCTTCCCCCAAGACTGCATGCAAAATGCAAAGCAAAGTAAGTAAAATCATTTCCCAGTGCGGAGGTGGAGGGATGTGGGGTGAGTGGAGAGACACTCTTGAGATCAGAAAGCAGTCAGAGGTCAAAAATTCAGGATGCAAAAGAGATCATCAACTACTTTGTCTCCATCTTATATGCAATTAAGTCATTTAAAGCAGCATACACGTGATGTAAAATGACACTGAAAGTAACTTTTTTGGTTTATGATAAAGAACAAGATGTCACACAGATACTTGCCTTGGCATGTCTGGGACTTTTCTGTCTTCTAGTGATGCTGATAGAGAGCCAACTTTATGATGAAGTAAGAAGTCAGTGTTTAGAGGTTATTTATGCTACAACTACTGCAGCAAGTCTTGCAAACTAGTTAAATTACAGTATAGGAGAGATTGCAGGAGGACTGTTTCCCCCCGTTTAATTATATCTCTTAAAATGTTATATTAAAAAACAGAGAAAGATCTCAAAACTCTAAACCATTGCCAATCCCCACATTTATCTTCCTCCTGCCTTTTCTCCTTTCATTTGTTACATCCCCTGGATGCCGGACTTCCTAAAATAGACTGCCAGTTGTTAAGGACAGGACTCTGTCTCCCACTTGAAAAGCTTCTAACACAAAGGGAACTGGTCCTGTTCCAGACATATGGTATTAAAATAGGTTGTTGTAGTGTTGTTTTTTAAAAAAGTTAAACAATGAACAATTAAAAATAATAACAAATACATCTTGAAAACAAACTATTCCTGTGTGAACAACAGATACTAGATGTGATGCAGGTGGGGAAGAAGTCAAGGTAAAGAAAGTGCATTCGGTGAAAAATCAACTAGCTAGGGAAGTTTAAGATGATGGGACATTCCCTTCCAACTCACATATGCCATAGTTTGATGTCATCTGAAAGTTAGTCATAAGTGTTGCAA
Source organism: Sphenodon punctatus (assembly GCA_003113815.1). Classification (NCBI taxonomy): domain Eukaryota; kingdom Metazoa; phylum Chordata; class Lepidosauria; order Sphenodontia; family Sphenodontidae; genus Sphenodon; species Sphenodon punctatus. The sequence goes on along the minus strand of QEPC01014088.1, from coordinate 2,856,380 downwards.
CATCTACTGGAAATTTTACAACCCTGGGGCTAGCTACATCATGCTGTTTTGTGCTGTGAATCCCCTAACTGCAATGGGAGTAAAGCAAGCAGGATTTGACTCCATGAATACGTAGTTCATATGGAGGTTTCGAATTTGACAGTTTGGCCATGAAATTCATATAAAACTAATGGATGGGGAGAGGGGCGGGGAAACTACTGCATTGAATAAGTCTGAACATTGTGGTAACTCATTTAATCTGTTATAGTTGCTAGCACTGGATTTGTACATATTGAAGTACATAATTCGGATTTCTTGTCTTTTTCAAGAAGAAACCAGTCCTGAAAAATGCTGGGAGACTGGGTAATTTCAGACATTGCGTGGTCCCGAGTCACCACAGTGGATTCCCAGCGGTGGCGAGCCGCCCAACCACCCCCCATGGTCAAAGAAGGCCCAGAACAGATGTGACGGGACCGGGACCACGACAGGGAATCAGGATGTCAGATCACGGGCCAGGGCAGCGCAACAGACGTGACGCTGATCCCCGGGCATGGTCAAAACACCCAGAAGGCACCGGGGAGGGACGGGAGGCAGACATGGCCGAAAGAGGGCAAACGAAGCCAAAAGCACCCACAGGGAACGCCCACATAAGGGAAATGGGAAGGGAGGGGGAAGAGGGAGAAGAGCCGCTGGGCCAGTGCACACAACAGGCACAGGGAAAACGAGGTCACAGTGGAACACACAGCACAAACACATGCCCAGGCACACACACACCCGAACGGGAAAGGAAGGGAAGGGGGGAACACAGCGGGACAGACAACACATACAGCACAGGGGGGAGAGAAGGGAGGGCGGGGACAGGGAGCAGGGGAGGATAAAGGGAACGGCAAACTGAACCCCCACCACAGCACAGCCCGCACAGGCACCCCTACAGCAACACAGGCAGTCTCAGAACGGGGGGAGCTCCAGGGGCACAGCACAGTCACAGGGGGAGGCCAAACGGACCGGGGAGCGGACCGGGAATGGTCCAGGAGGCAAACAGGGATCCCACGCGACGGCTAGGGTGCAATGGATGGCAAGGAGGCGAGATGGAGACAAGGAGCAGGGCAGTCGGTCCTGCAATACACACACACCGGGAGGGCACCCGGAGCCCCAGTCCGGGGGCCTCGGAACCCGACGGTCACACAGGCACCCGGAGGGAGTGGGCGGGCACAGGAGGGAGCGAGGCCGGAGCATGAAGGACAGTGGCACCCGGGCCGAAGTGCAGCCACTGAAGCATGCCCCAATGGAAGCCCAGCTCAGACATGTGGTGGGCAACCAGGTAGTTAGCCTCGAAGGGATCCTGGGCGGAGAGCTCCACCTGCACATTGGATTGGGACCACACACCGGCCAGCACCACCACCTCTGCTTCAGAGGACTCCAACAAGGCATAGTCCGCAGGTGGGGGCCATGGAAGGTGACCCAGCTCCAACAAGCGGTGATAGATCGCCCCGTGGGACCACTGGTATCCTCGGGCCCCATGAACACAGCCAAAGAAGGACACAGTCAGGGCAGGGCCCCCCTCTGACAGGCCGTGTAGCCAGACAGGCTACACACAGAGAGGGCGGACACGGTCTCCACCGCCGACCACCCCACATGCGAGCACCTGATATCCAGGATGCGCCCATTGGGAAAGGGACACAGGCCCAGCGCCTCCACATGCAGTCGGCAATCGCGGGCGCTTGCCACATGGCCATAGTACCGCAGCCCAGAGCTCATACTCTCATAGGCACCAATGAGGCTGTCCGGGCAGCTCAGGAGCAATTGCACAGCCAGGGAATGCCACAGGTCACACAGGGCCTGGTCTCGCGAAAGGTCCAGCTGCCTGGGGTGCTGGGGCCCGCAAGCCCGGGGGAAGTGCGGCCAGCCATGGTCCAGTAAGTGCCTGATACTAAACACAATGAAAGGGGGCCCCCACAATGCCTGGAGGGACGGAAGAGGAAGCCGGGGAGCTCCAAGGCCAAGCGATAAGGCCACAGGCCGCAACATTGTATGGATACAGAGGGAGGCGTGGGGTGCGGACCCAGCTCGGCTGCTGGAACAGAGCACACAGAGAGGGCAGCCTACACACTAATCAGGGCACCCAGGACAGCAGGCAGCTGACACAGAGAGGTGGGGGGTGATGACAGCAGGAATGCAGCTGCCGCCTGCACATGCTCGGCTGAGGGCAGAACCAAGCACCATCCCCCCTACCGGGAAGACATGTGCATGCATGGAGCTGCCCACGGCCTCCCTGGCCTGCTCGCCCTGTAGGAGCCAGCCCTGCTGGTCTGGGGGCTGGCCAGGGTGACCCGGGGCCCTGAGCCCGGTTGGCAGGGCACAACCGGGGGGCGGGGCAACACCGGCCCCAACCCACCCGGGGCGCCGGTCACCATGGAGTTGGGTGCCTGCGGGATGCACATAGCCGTGTGTGCGGAGTGGTACCACTCTCACACAGACCTCCTGCGCATCCAGACTGCTGAGGTGCACCTGGCCGCTCGGCTGCGTGATGGCTGGCTTTGCGGCTGGAGGATTCCCCAACTGCATGGACGGCACCCACATAGAGATCCTGTGCCCATCTGCTGGGGAGGCCTCGGAATATGTGAACCGACATGGGTACCACTCCCTGCAGATGCAGGCGGTCGTGGACCACCAGACGTTTACACGGGCCACTCTGGTCGCAGTCACGATGCCTGGATAATGACCATCTCTCCCTTCTATGCCCGGATGTACAGCGGAGACTTCGCGGACATGGAGATGACCCAGATCGAGGGGGTGATGATGCCCCCCTGCATCCTGGGAGATCCAGACTACCCAATTACCCACTGACTGATGAAGGTGTACCCGGTCGCCAGGAACCCTGTGGAGGCACTCTTCAATACTGTCCTGTGTGCAAGCAGGACCATGGTCGAGAGGGCCTTCGGGGCCCTCAAGCAGTGCTGGAGGAGCCTAGGGGGCTGCCTGGACTACACGGTGGAGACCTCCTTCCTTGTGATCGGAGCCTGCTGCGTGCTGCACAACGTGTGCGAGACTGGGGGGCTGCCCTTGACTACCCTCCTGGCCCCGTGCCTCTCTATGTGAACACAGAGAACCCGCGGGAGTACTGATATGCAAAGCGCATTTGTGCCGCCCTAGTGAGGCAGATCAGCCGGGAGGCCGAGGGCTGAGGCCGCGCACACACACACACACCACTCCAGGGCCCCCAGCAGCACCCTGGCTGTGCCCCTACTCAACTCTCCGACCCCGGGCCCACTAACAGACACACGGAGGCGGCTGTGGTTCCAGTGCATTTATTGTTTCAGCCCCCCACACGTGCTCCTGCCACCTCGCCCTCTCCCCATCCCCCAGTGTGTGTCCCCCCCGGTCGCCCTCCCCCTTCCCCCCCCCCGTCTCCGGGGCCAACCTCGCAGTTGCCCAATGGGTACCGTGGAGCTCTGGGAGCTCTGTTCCCCTCCCCCACGCTGTCTGTGTCCCCAACGGTGTCCTGGGAGGCCTTGGTGTCCTGAGGGTCAGGCTGTGGTGGGAGGGTGGGCGGGCCC
>QEPC01014088.1:2753170-2784503 GCA_003113815.1 Sphenodon punctatus | reverse complement strand
GGCCCCAAGCCTTTTGACATTTCGGCGGAACTGTAAGACCTGGCTGTTTGCCCAGGCCTTCGGGAGGGAGGGTGGGGGGGGTGATTTTAATCCCCCGCCCATTTATTTATTTGTTTTTCTAGCCCTGTTTTATATGATGTGTTTTTAGATGATGTATTTTATATTTATATTTTGAAGTGAATTTTAATATTTTATTATTGTTGTTAGCTGCCCCGAGCTGCATTGCAGGAGGGGGCGGGATATAAATCTGTAAAATAAATAAATAAATAAATGTATCTAAAGCTCTTTTTTCTACTCTTGATAAAAAATTTCAATTTTTGGCATAATTTAACTCCAGATTTTTTATATCCTTCAGAACTACCTTCTCAAAAGTATTGATACTAAAGTTGTAACTGGTGGGAACATATCTCGATGGAGTTCTAAAATTACATGGGAACTTTTATATATGGTCCTTATAGATAATATTTGAGGATGAAGACTCCCTGATAGTTATGATTGGATTTCGATCCTGAAGAAGGACAATGAAATGAGGACTTACCCGGAACCTTGTAGACCTACTGTTTGTGACTTACTGTCTGCTGGATCATCTCAGGAACAGTAGTCTATTATGTGTTCCATGATCATTGCATCTTTTGTACTAATAGGTTCTTAATCTATTTTGTATGTGGGGGTTGGATTTTGATATTGTCTAACAGACTTGCATGTTTATACATTATTGTACTGATGTTCATATATATATATATGTTCATGATCGTTGTGCATGATATGGACCATTAATTTTTTAATATTGTCTAGATCAATAAATGTGTTTTGTAGCATATATCCTATCACCACTGATATATAGTCATGTTACTCAGTCCCTTGTGGTTCCACTTTTTTGTTTTGCCTTCTGGGACTGTCACTTTTGTTCTTGGTCTAATTTATTAGGCTGTGCACACTAAATATGTGATTGGGGGGCTACATGGACCAAACCCAGACTCTAGGGGGCTATCATTTCATTTGTTAACACCCAGAGAGAGTGCCCAGTCCTACACAACACAGCAAACACCAACTCCCAACCCCCATCTTCCTTACTCTTCCATACTGCCACAACCATCACCTGCCCCCATTTGTCTGGCACCTTTTATATCCCTGAACCCAGCTCCTGCCACCATCTACCCTGTGCCTCTCTGCTCCCACAACCTGTCCCTGTACCCTGTATGCTAGTAACCTGAACCTAGAGCTACAGCTGGACATCCGAAGATTCGGGCACCCCGATGTATAGGGAGTGCCCAAATCGACCCATCCCCTTCAGTGCCTGAATGGCCTGGTGGGCTGCTTGAACATGCTGGCTGGCCTTTGAAAGTAACAGGACCCAGTTGGGACCGTTGCAGAACTGGGCTGCAATGTTTGGCCAGGGCTTGTTGGTTTCAAAAGTGACTTCCATGTCACAGCACCTGTCAGAGCTCCATGTAGGGGAAGCCCTGGCCTACCTTTGAAACTGACAAGTGCTGGCTGGAGTGCTGTGGAACTGGGCTCTGCAGTACTCCCAGTTGGGGCTTGTCAGATTCTCTGAGTAATGCTCATATTTTTGGGCATCAGGCACCCGATTGGTCCTTGGGTAGTGTTGGGCGCCCAATGGTGTGTCTGAAAGTGCAGACATTACCTGTGAGTACTAATTTTAGTACCCGATGCAGCTCTAAATCAGACCCTGCCACAATGTACGTGACAGCCCCATGTCCTCAGTCCCTCCTCTCTACTATGCTACACCCTCTATAAGCCACAAGCCTTTGGGAAAAGGCAGGTTAGAAATCTAAACAAACAAATGTTTTCAGGGCAGGGCCACCAGTAGCACCACAATTTATTTTTGCCCTGGGCCCCGCATATTCTAAGACCGGCCCTTATTCCAGCACTCCTGACTGTCAGTTTCCTGCAAGTTCCCAACAAGGGAGATGGGGAGAAGGGAAGAACTGTTTAACCCTTGCTTCTCCCTGCTCACAGGAACAGAGGCAGAGGAAGTATGGGCAGGTATGCTATTAAGGGCAAGTCCTGAGAGAGAAACGACTGAAGAGTCCTGACTCACTCACTACCAGGAGGCGTTCAGCTCATAGAACATATTCCAGGTGAAGGAGGATATTAGAGCCAAAAAAGCATCCTTTAAAAAAATGGAAAGCTAGTCCCAATGAGGTAAATAGGGAAGAGCATAAGCATTGCCAAAGCAAATATAAAACGTTACAAAGGTAGGGCAAGAGGGAATTTGAGGAGCGACTTGCTAAAGATGCCAAAGCTAATAATAAAAACTTTTTCAAGTACATCAGAAGCAAAAAGCCTGCTAAAGAGTCAGTTGGGCTGTTAGAAGACCAGGGTGTAAAAGGGGCGCTCAGAGAGGATAAGGCCATTGCAGAGAAGCTGAATGAATTCTTTGCTTTGGTCTTCACTACAGAGGATGTTGGGGAGATACCCTCACTGGAACTGTCCTTTGTAGGTGATTAATCAGAAGAGCTGTCACAGATCAACGTGACTCTGGAAGAGGTTCTAGAGCAAATTGGCATACTAAATACTAGTAACAAATCATCAGGACCAGATAGTATACACCCCAGGGTTCTGAAGGAACTCTACTATGAAATTGTAGATCTAAAATCCTGGACCCGGATGGCCACTCTGTTGATGTGCTGGTACAGCATTGGAATACCTTGCTGGGGGAGGCCATCAACAGGGTGGCTCCAAGACGTCCCCTGCCTCCGTCTCATCACTGCAGGGCCCTTGGTTTACCAATGGGCTGCGGTGTATGAAGTGGGTAGGCAGGAGACTAGAGCGACGCTGGCGTCGGACTCGCTGTGAATCTGACTGATTTCTCCATAGGACCCATTTGCAGTCATATGTTGAGGCTGTGAGGACAGCAAAGAAGGAATTCTTTGCTGTCCTCATAGTGTCTGCAAAGTCTCTTCCATTGGAGCTGTTCCGGGTGGTGCAGGGGCTGGTCAGTCCGGCCTCCCTCCGTCTGGATGGGAACTTGTCCCAGGCCCACTGTGAGGAGTTTGCCATCTACTTTGCAGACAAGATTGCTCAGATTCAGAGTAATTTCGACACCAGGTTGGATGCAGTAGATGAGGAGCATGAGGTTATGGAGGCACCGTCTGGTCGATCTTTCTGGGAGGAGTTTCAGGAAGTGACACCGACCAATGCAGTGGATGTCTTGGGGTCTGTTTGAGCCACAAGTTGTGAATTAGATCCATGCCCGTTCTGGTTGGTGAAAGCCTCCAGGGAGACATTGGGGTCGGTTCTGGCAAGGGTGGTTAACGCATCCCTTCAGCAGGGGAGGTTGCCTCCCAGTCTCAAGGAGGCTGTGGTGCATGCCCTGCTGAAGAAGCCTTCGCTGGATGTGGATGCACTCGCCAGTTACTGTCCTGTCTCTAATCTTCCCTTTTTAGGGAAGGTTATTGAATGGGCAGTGGCTCTGCAGCGCCAGGTGCACCTGGACCGTATCGGTTTCCTTGATCCTTTTCAGTCTGGGTTCCGCCCCGGCTATGGTACTGAGATGGCGTTGGTGGCTTTGGTGGACGAACTCCTCCGGGAGATGGATGCAGGATGTTCTATGTTCTTGATCCTGCTAGATCTCTTGGCCGTGTTTGACACCATGGACCATGGGCTGCTGCTGAGATGGCTGCGACTGCGAGATCTGGGGGATCTGGACGGGACTGTCCTTGGGTGATTCCGCTCATTCCTCTTGGGGAGAAGCCAACGGGTGGTGCTGGGAGCTGAAACATCGAGCTCCCGGGCTTTGACCTGCGGCGTTCCGCAGGGTTCGATCCTGTCTCCACTTTTGTTTAATGTGTATATGCAGCCCCTGGCGGAAATTGTGAGAGGATTCAGGGTGTGATATCACCAAGATGCTGATGATACTCAGCTGTATCTCTCATTTTTGACCGACCTAGGCCCTGCAGTCTCATTGCTTTCCCAATGTTTGGAGGCTGTGGTGGATTGGATGCGGCAGAGCAGACTGAAGCTCAATCCTGATAAGACGGAGGTGATGATGGTGGGTAGGGCAAGGGAGGTGCCGGCCCCTCTGGTGGGGGGGGGTGTCTGCCCTTCCGTAGCCCAACAGGTTTTGGATCCGGGTTTTGGATCTGGATCTGGATCTGTTTGGATCCAAACAGGTTTTGGATCTGGGCCTCCGTCTGGATTGGCAGGTGGAGGCTTAGGCTAAAGCTGCCTTTTGCCAGCTGTATCTAGTACAGAGGCTGCGCCCATACATTTCCAGGCCCGACCTGGCCACGCTTATTCATGCCTTCATCACCTCAAGGCTAGACTACTGCAACACGCTCTATGTGGGGCTTCCCTTGGTCGGAGGCTGCAGCTGGTGCAGAATGCGGCGGCCCATCTCCTTACAGGGACGAGGCAACGGGAGCATATAACACCTGTGCTCTACACTCTGCACTTGCTGCCTATAGTGCACTGAGCCAGATTCAAGGTGCTGGTGTTGATCTATAAAGCCCTATATGATCTGGGCCCCTCATACCTTGGGGACCGCCTCACCTTCCGCGCCTCAGGGCGATCCCTGCAGTGTGCCATGGGCACCTTCTTGGAGGTCCCCCGTGTTAAACGGGGGGCCACAATGGAGAGGGCGTTCTCGGTGGCTGGGCTGTGACTTTGGAACTCCCTCCTGGAGGAAGCTCGCCTGGCCCCAGGTCTGATGGCTTTTCGTCAAGCCTGTAAAACCTGGTTGTTCGCCCAGGCCTTCGGAGGGTAGGGTGGGAGGGTAGGGTAGGGTAAGGTGGGGGGGGTTGAGGGGTGTATAGTAAATGTTGGGGGGGTATTACTTTTTAATTATTCTTATTTGATGATGTTTTTATGAGTTTCTATTATTGTTTCACTTGCTGTGAGCCGCCCCGGGATGCCGTAGGCATGAGGGGGCGGACATTAAACATAAATAAATAAATAAATAAAATAAATAATTTGTAATTTATCACTAAAATCTACCTGAGGACTATACCTGAGGACTGGAGGGTAGCGAATGGAAACCAGATATTTTAAAAGGGTTCCAGAAGCAATCCTGGAAACTACAGACTAGTGAGCCTGACGGTGCTGGGTAAAAATGATGGAAATAATTATTAAGAACAGAATTACTGGGCATATTAATAAACATGGCTTAATTGGGAAGAGTTGTTAACACGTGTCCCTTTTCCATGCGTGTACACTGGGTCTCCCTGAGGAGTGGGTCCCAGTGGCTAGGCCTGGGCTCAAAAATGCCCAATTTGGGGAATTAAGCTCGCCTGTTTGAATAGGGCACATGAGTGTTCAGGATCTTTTGAGTGTAAATTGGTGGCATCACCAAGGGAATTAAAAAGAGGGGAGAGACACCTTAGGGTACAACATAAAGTTTTCAATTTATTGTGGGGATAAGGGGTACATACAAGCAAAAGGGGCATTAGTTAGCAATAATCAAACAATGAAACACTCAAATAAATTAGATAGTTACACAAGGATGCATTATGGGTTGGTTTCTAAAGAAAGTTCCTAATTTAGAAGAGGGAGAGAGAGGGAGGGGAGGGGGGGTCTGCCTGTGCCAAGACACAAACAGTGGGAGACTCAAAGGAAGGGGAAGAGAAGAAAGACACAGCGCTTCATCTTACCAAAATGTACTGTTCTGAGGGAGGGCAAAGGAATGGATCCTTTACAGCCCCTTTTCCAAGTCAGACAGTACAGCAGCACAAGGGCAGCCTCCCTGGCGACGAGCCTTCGGGGGGGGGGGGGGACAGGGTCTGGAGTAGTGATCTGAGGAGGGAAGAAGTTTGTGGGCTTAGCACACCAAGTCACTCAAGCCCACAAGCTCAACACACACACTCGGGGGTGCCTTGGCTAGAGTTGCAAGGGAGCGTAACCGTGTCTCCATGAGGCAGACAGGCGGGAGTTCCCTTATGCCTACTCAGAGGTCAGGCAACAGAATGGCAGCAAAATGTACAGAAGGATTCGCAACCAGGTGTCCTTCTGAATTCTATCTGGGCAAGCAAGACAACGTGGCAGTGATTTCAGCTTCAGTGATATTAGCAGCAGGGATTTCAGCAGCAGTGATATTAGTTTCAGTAGCTGCTGTGAGAACAGCCAGTCTGAGGCCGCTTTTAGACGAACGTGCGGTGCACTCGTGCTTGTTTTCAAAAATCCTGCGAGACGGGATTAGACGAGACGCTGCTGCGAGTCACGCGCATGGGAGGGGGACGCGCATTCTTTTCTGGCCGCGATTTGACCGGGTCGGAGATCGAGGTGGTCAAATCACAGCTCGAAAAGAATGCGCGTCCCCCTCGCATGTGCGTGACTCATGGTAGCGTCTCGTCTAATCCCGTCTCGCGGAATTTTTGAAAACAAGCACGAGCGCTCATCTAAAAGTGGCCTGAGAAGATCAGATCGACTGAACTGACTGGGACTCTGAAAGAACTGTATTTAAGACAAAATTTTGCACCCTGGGCATGGTGGGTGTGTGAGGACCAAGAACAAAGTTTGATTAAATTTAGGAAGTTTTCTGAAAAGGAGCTCTGGTAGCTTATGAAAGGACATTGCAGTTGCTTTTGTTTCACAAAAAACAGTAATTAAAGAAAACTGCACTACCAAGAGGTGCCTTCCTATATGCCTCACCCAGGCCAGACCTGCCAAGATAGAGTTCCCGAGGAGCATTTCTGCTCGCTCCCATCCCGAATTTATTTAGAATCAGGCTATGCAGTCATCCTTTGTCTTGGATGCAGATCACAGCCTGGTTAGATCATCCATCTCCGGGTGCATTGGGACACGTCTTTCCCAATGCTGCCCCGCTCAACAATACAGGGTGGGTTGCTAAGCCAGGTTGATGCTAATTATCATTCTGATGAAGTGGGCTTGCATTCTATAGCAATCCCCCATCAATCAGCCCAGGACTCTTGTGGCCAAAGCCTGCTGGGTTCGCACTGAGGTCAAAACACCATCTAAAACAGGGCAGGTTTTGAGGGAAGGTCACCAACTACAAAAAAAACCATAAGGCAAAAATCATAGATTAAAAGAAAAGCTCAGGGAGCACTGGTTGTAACAGAGTCAACATGGATTTATCAAAGGTAAGTCATACCCCTCTAATCTATTGGAAGTTTTTGACGGTGTGAACAAGCATGTGGAAAAGGGGGCTCCAGTTGACATAGTGTATCTGGATTTTCAGAAAGTGTTTGATAAGGTCCCTCATGAGAGACACTTGAGGAAATTAAAAAGTAGTGAGACAGGCGGCAGTGTCCTATTGTGGATTGGTAACTGGTTAAAGGATAGGAAACAAAGAGTAGAACTAAATGGTCAGTTTTCACAATGGAGGGAAGTAAATAGTGGAGTGCCCCATATGATCCGTACTGGAAATGGTGATGTTTAATGTATTCATTAATGATCTAGAAAAGAGAGTAAAGAGTGAAGTGATCAGATTTGCAGATGACACAAAGTTATTCAAGGTAGTTAAAACATGAGTGGACTGTGAAGAATTGCAGGAGGATCTTGCAAGACCAGGAGACAATGGGCATCTAAACAACAGATTAAATTTAATGCAGACAAGTGCAAAGTGATGCACATAGGGAAAAACAATTCAAACGGATGGGTTCTAAATTAGGAGTTACCATTCAGGAAAAGGACCTTGGAGTCATCATGGACAATAATCTGAAATCTTCAGCTCAATTTGCGACTGCAGTCAAAAAATCAAACAGAACATTAGGAATTATTCATAAAGGGATAGAAAATAAAACTGAAAATATCATAATGCCACTATATAAATCCATGATGCAACCACAACTTAAGTATTGTGTGCAGTTCTGGTCATCCCATCTCAAAAAGATATAGTTGAAATAGAGAAGGTTACAGAGAAGGGCAACAAAAATGATAACGGGGTATGAAACGACTCCCCTGTGAAGAGAGGCTAGACATGATGGGGCTCTGCAGCTTGGAGAAGAAATGTCTGAGAAGGGATACGATAGTTTATAAAATAATGAGTGGTGTGGAACAAATAAAAAGGAACAGTTATTCCAAATAAATAAGAAATGGCTACATCATTTGGAAACTAAGAACATAAGAAGTGCCATACTGGGTCAGACCAATGGTCCATCAAGCCCAGCATCCTGTCTCTGACAGTGGCCAATCACGGTGGCTTGGGAGAAGCACCCAACAGGTCACCATTCCCTGTTGTTTTCCCCCAGCTCCCGTCATGTTCCCTGATCCTGTCTGGCTAATAGCTGCTAATGGACCTATCTTCCAGAAACTTGTCCAAACCTCTTTTAAACTCAGCTATAGTACTGGCCCTTACCACAGTCTCTGGCAGTAGATTCCACTACCCAATTATACGCTGAGTGAAAAAATATTTTCTTTTATTTGTTTTAAACTTGCCACCCATGAGTTTCATGGCGTTTCCCCTAGTTCTAGTACTAGCTGAGAGGGTAAATAACTGCTCCTTGTTTATTAGTTCCATGATTTTATAGACCTCTATCATATCTCCTCTCAGTCGTCTCTTCTCCAAACTGAAGAGCCCCAGCCTCCCAAGCCTCTCCTCATGCAGGAGCCCTTCCATGCCCTGGATCATTTTTGTTGCCCTTCTCTGTACCTTTTCTAGTTCAACTATGTCTTTTTTGAGATGGGGCGACCAGAACTGCACATAATATTCGAGGTGCGGTCGCACCATTGATTTGTATAGAGGCATTATGACATCCTCAGTTTTATTCTGTATCCTCTTCCGAATAATTCCTAACATTCTGTTTGCTTTTTTGACTGCTGCTGCGCACTGCACTGTGGATTTCATTGTATTCACTGTATTAAAACTAGCAAGTAGCAGTTTTAAAACAAGTAAAAGGAAGTATTTTTTCACTCAACACACAATTCAGTTTTGGAATTCGTTGCCAGATGTTGTTAACGTCAGCAGTATAGTTGGGTTTAAAACAGGATTGGACAAGTTTCTGAAGGATAGGACCATTAGCAGCTATTAGCCAGAGGTAGGTTTGGAAAATGTAACCTTTTACTGTCGGGAGCTGGGAGTGAACAACAGGAAATGGATCACCACCTTGTGACCTGTTGGGTACTTCTTCCAAGTGACTGAGATTGGCCACTGTCAGAGACAGGTGCTGGGATCAATGGACCATTGGTCTGACCCAGCATGGCACTATTTATGTTCTTATATTCTTATGTGGCAGGAGTATAAGACTTGGTACTGGTGGGAGAGAGCATTGTAATGCAAGCAGCTAAAAAGAATAAAATATTGATAGTACAGAGGGAAAGAATAATAGCTCATTGCCTGCCCAACTGGCAGCAAAAGGACAACTTGTCGTGCTCCTATCATAGGAAGGAGCAAGAGCCAGGGGTTTCCCCCATGTTGCAGCTGCAAGCTGTTTTTGGGCGGGTTGCTGGCCGCCTCAGCAGGAAGACAAGTTGCGCCCGGCCTGTGTTGCTATTGGCAAACAAACAAAGGGCACGAAGGTTGTCGTGCAATGCAAGCCTGGAATTGCTGGGTGTGGTGGAGCATCCTAGCCTTTCAGCGGGATGCTGGAGAGTGGCAGTGAGGAAGGGAGGGACTGGGAAGGCCCACTCCAGCTCTCTCTCATGTGGCTGTTGCCCCGTGGCTGACTGGACACAATAAGAACCTGTGAGGGTTGGGTCCTGTGAGGTAGGCGCCCTGTTCCTCTGCAATGTTGCGGCAAAGGGGGAAAGTTTCCTCTGACCCAGTGACCCCTTGGGGCCTTTGCACCGTCTTTGCTTGTCTCTGGGCCGGGCCCAGGCAGGGGCAGCCGATGTGGCTGGACTAGCTGGATAGCCCCAAGACCTTGCGGGCCACTTGGCGGCTGCTGGCCAGGAACGGGGCCAAAATCCCGGCCTGTACCTTGGTCGCATCCAGGGTGCATCCCACCATCAATCCCCCTCAGGGAGGCCTGCACTTTTGGTCTGCCCCAATGGGGTTGGGTCCGCAAGCTCCAACCAAGGAGGAGTGGATGGTGGGTGGCCCCCACCTGGAGCTTTAGGGTGATGATGCTGCCACGTGCCCCCCCAAATTGGCAATCAGGCAGGGCAAGGGACAGCTGTGGGCAACCCCCAGAGGACACCACTCACCCAGTGCTGGGCCCCAACCCTGCCAGCCACACAGCATACCCAGGAGATGGAACTAAAACCTGCCTGGATCAGTTCCAGTAGCAGAGCCTGGGGTGGTAGTGATGGCAGAAGGGTCTGGCGTGGGGGCCTGGTGGCAGGTGTGAAAGTATGGAACAGATCAGTAGCTAATTCCAGGTGATGGTGGGGAGTTGTTTCTAGGGACTAAGGCTGGAGGCTAAATTGCACATGGGTAGTCAGACTATTAGAATTATTTCAGGATCCACACCCCCTTGTTTTCCTCAGAAAGGAATGGGGATCCAAGGGGCCTCTGAGCAGGGGAACTTGTTGGTGATGAGTTGCCTACTTTGGGTCTGTCACGCAACAAACACTTTCTCAGTCCTATGAGGGCAGCCTGGGGCTCCGGTTGGGCAGGACTCCCCCTTAGCTTCTAACCCATGTGGGACAGGGTTTGGTATAACCAACCCCCTCAGCTCAGTGACTCTGGAGGAGGTGTGGTTCCTGAATGCCATGGCAGTATAGGGGGAAGCATGAAAGAGCGCTTTACTCCCACTCCTCTATAGTTTGAAATCTCATCCTCTGATTGGCTTGACTATTGGCCATTTGGGGAACCTCCATTTAAAAAACAACAACAACAAAACTGTAGCTAGTTCTTTCATAGTTAGGCAGTTCTTTCATAGTTAGTGCTGCAGCACCCCATGGCAACGAGTTCCATAAGTTTACTTGTCCAGTGGAGTTGGACTGGATGACCCTTGGAATCAATCACATGCCTAATGATGATTTTAAAAGAAAATAAATAAATAAATAAATAAATGGTCCACCTTCCAGCTCTGTGACCTTGTGTGAGGACCCCAAGGGATATGCTAGTATAAGGAGAAGCTTAAAGGAGCTCTCCCGCCCCCCCCCCCATCCCCTTAGTCGGAGAACTTATCCCGAGTGGCTTGGCTTCGAGCCATTCGTAGACCTGTTCTTTGAAAACGTGGCTAATCCTTCCATAGTGGCTGTCTGCTTTCACAGCATCCCCTGGATGTGAGTTCCATTAGCTACCTGTTCACTAAGGTTGGACTAGATGGCTCTTGAAATCGATGGCTCCCTCCTTTGAATGTCCTAAATCTGCCTCGTTCATCTGAGCTCATGCTTCAGGGCTTGAGGAGTAGGGTGCTTGGGTGCACAAGTTAATGTCACCCTTAGACAATGTTCACCTATTAAGCCAGCACTTCTGAAGCAGTCATTGTAGAAAGCAGCATATTATGATAATTTCAATCCCTTTCTGAGAGCAGGAGTTCCATCCCACCGACTTTAGGTCTTCAGTTAATTTTAATGGTCTTAATAGTCGAGTGGGATCCAGGAGTCTGGATTCCCTATTATTGGCATGTGCCAGTGTGGTGTAATGGCTAGATCAGGTCTTGACTCAGCCGGGGGTCACAGTAGTCTCAGTCTAACCTACCTTGCAGAGAGAGGATTAAAGTTGTGTTAATTAGGTCTATGTGCATGGCTTTGGGCCAGTCACAATAGTCTCAGCCTAACCTACCTCACAGGGGAAGGATTAAAGCTGTGTTAATTAGGTCTATGTGAAGCACTCTGAGTGCCAGGCATAGGGGGCATGTATAACGTTTGGAAGGAATACAATATGTCACTGCGAGGTCAATAGAAAAGGGGCACTGGGTGGGGGAAACTAAGGGGTCAGTGGCAGGTCTATGAGTTGTATGCATAGGTATAGAGGGGGAAATCAACTAAGAATTTAAGCAAATTAACCCCCTCCCCTCACCAAACGTTGAACATGGCCCTGCAAACGCTGGGGCGTACACCAGTAAAGTTAGTGTTTTCTGGGTACTTCCAGGCAGGTGGTGGGCAGCATTAGGGACACTGGAATGGATTACAAATTTGTGTCTAGAGTCGTGCCCCCCAGGAAAATTCACATAACTGTACTAAGCTACCTTGAGTGCTGAGCTGGCTAACCATGCTGTCCCATTCGGGTGCGTCACCCAGGCAGTGGTGTGTGTTAACGCCTCCCTGGCATCAGTATCCCCTCTGGTGATGAAGCTAGCTGGGCATTGATACTTTTTTGGCTGAATAATTTTCTGTTTGTAGCATTGCAGTTTAGGTATTCACAATAGTGTAGCCAATGCCACCTCCTGCTTGCAGACGGAGCGTTGTCCATTTGTTGGCACTTGGAGCTCAGCACACCACAGCGGCCTTGCCATCGTCAGCACGAAGTTGATTCCAGCCTGCACCAGACTGTCCTGGGGATTCTTGGCAGAGAGAATACGGGCAGCTTACATCAGGGAGTACAGTCTTTCAGTGCTGTTAGGACCAGGACACAGGTTACCTATTACAGAGACCCGGAGGCTGCAGTTGTGCTTGTGCCCAGGGAAAATGGGGGCTCAGCAACTGACTTCATCACTAGCAGAGATCCACGCTGCCTCTCGAATAGGCTGGTGGGCCAGCTGCCAGCTGAGTTCTGCATGGTTCATGAGGGCAGGTGGGCTAGCTGCTTCTTGATGGGTGTCTCTGCTCCAGTAGATTAGCCCAGTTTGCGGTACAAGGAACATGGTGAGGGCAATAGTTAAACTGGTGTTGATTCCTCCTCTCCCTTACCATTGGGTCAGTATAGGCAGGATCCTCCCACAAGTCTGGGTTAACTTACGGAACAGTTGGCATAATTCAGGGAGAGGGGATGGTCCCTGAACAAGGTGCATATACTTCAAGTAGGGCTTCCTTCAGATAAAAACAAACAAACTAATAATAATCCCTGAGCCAGGTGAGGAAATTGCATATACAGCTTGATTCAGGGGGATGTTTTGTGACCCCCCCTCAGGCTCTGAATACACCAGTTAACGATTGACCGGCACGAGGGGCCCAACTTTGACATGGCCCAGAGCCAGTGACCAAAATTTGAGTCCCTTCAAGGCCATGGAAGTAATGGATGGCCAATCTGGTATCCTTTTGGGATGTGTGTGGGGAGGTGGGGGGGGGGTTGTGCTGTTTCAACATGCCAACGGTGCTTTCCTTACTGGCCATCATTTATGGCAGGAGTTAGGGAGTCACTCCCCCCCCCCTTCTAACTTACCTCCTGGGGGATGACATTGCACCCACTCTAGAACAAGAGCTGCCAGCTTTTCGTGGCTACCAGCTGCTGTGGCAGCAGACTAATAGACTGGGGCTCATGGGGCCTTGGACACTCCATTCATATGGGCAGAGTTGATCCTAGTAACATAATTGCTGTATTGTCACTTCCAGGGGCACAGGAGGACACCATACGAAGGCTGGTCTGGATCATCAGCTGCAGCCCTGTGCACAGGCAAATCAGATGGAAAGACCCAGCAGGGAATTCAGTTTGGCTGACTGGAACAGCTGACAGAGAATGAAAGGATCCAATTCGTTTCAGTGGCAGCAATTCAGGCCACCCCCAGGCTATTGTAAGGGGGGGACCTTAGCGGAACTAGGGAGTGTACCTGGGAGAGCTCTGTCAATGATGAGAGCTCAGTCAATTGTAAGTTTTTAAGTAGACTTGGCTAGGTGTTGTAAGCTTCTCTTGCTCCTGTCAGTTGTGTACTGAGTGAGGGAGTAGCATAAAGGCTGTATTACGCAGTTGAGGGTAGACAAGGTCTGAAATGGCACTATATAGATGAATGAGTAAACTAATAAATAGTAAGTTGACAAGTGGGTAAAATGGATTATAATAATAATAAAAATAATAAATATTTATTGTTTGACCGTCAGTCATCAACAACACATCATATAACAAACAGAAGACATAAAAAATCGTAAAATACAAAATACAAGCACATTTCCATGACACAAATAAAATCAACCTCCTAAGGCCACAGTTTCCCACAGTTTACAAATTCCTCTCTATAGCATAACATATCATGGGATTATCCACTCCATATGCTCCCAAAATAAGCCTTAAAATTGGGTAAGGCCTACCTTACCCTTCCCGGGGGTTGTAAGGTCAGCATCTATCTCCTGCAGTTAGGGCACCCTTGGCCTTACCCTTCTCGGGGTTTGGATAGACTGCCCTTAGCCCCTGATAGCTTTGTACCTTATCAGATTTATGGCTGTTACCTTCAAAAGAGTACACAGTAACCTTCAAACCTATCAAGGGAAAAACCATCCCCGCCAATCCCCGCAGGACTGAGCCCGGGGTCAGCGAGCATATTAATCATCATATCCATTATCCAGGGCTCCCACCAGTAGTTAACTTCCCCCAGTGTTGGCTCAGAGATTACTATCTTCCACCACCATCCTTCTTATTTGGAGGGTTTTCACACAGAAATCTGCCACCGCCTGGGCGGTTTCAGAGTCGTAGGGGCTAAGCAGCTTCCTCATTATTCGACTATCAGTAATGGACCCCCTCAACCTCACAATCTCATCCAGATATTTAAGTCTAAGACCAGTCAGCATGTTACAGTCAAGGAGGATAAGAGTAGGCGAGTCCACCACCCTCCTATCGCAGAGTGAACAGAACTGCTGCTCAAACGGGACACCCCTGTACCGGCCCTCCAAGAGGGCTGAAGGAAAACCATTACACCTCATTTTGGTGTATGCAGTTCTCCTTCCAAAATCCTGCCACTCAAGCAGATAGCTCGACCTTGAATCAAACGGGCAAAACGGTAAAAAATCAGGGGCCACCTTCTGCTCCCTAAGGAGCATGCTCTCCGACTGTAATGTTTGATCCATAACTCTTTTTTTTATCAGACATCTGGCTACTTTAAAGCCCAGGGACTTCAGACTCAAGGGTGAAAAACCCAGTTTGAAAACCTCTCATTCAACTACCTTCACCCACTGAACCCCCAGCCCCGATTGAAGGGCCTGGGCTAGAAGGGAATTATTATTGGTAGGGAAGAGGACCAATTTACTCCAGTAAATCACTGTCGCCTGGAGGGCATAGACTCTCAGCGGGGAAACAAGGGCTTCATGTCTCAACAGCACTTGGGGTGTACCCCTTGGAACCCCCATGATCATTCTAAGAAATCTATTTTGAATGCTCTCCAATTTATCTATATAAGCCAGTCCGCAGACTGGCAAGGCATACAACATCTGGCTTACCGTCTTAGCTCTAAAGAGTTGAATGGCCAGTAAAACCAATTTCCCCCCTTGGGCAAAATAGAATTTTACTATCGCCATTGAAGATTTGCCTGCCATTTCCTTAACTGCCTCAAAGTGTGAATTCCAGCTAACCGATGCCGAAAAGATCACCCCCAAATACCGGAATGATTGCCTTTTATCGCCCACGAATGCATTTTCTGGGCACCCTTCATACCCACTATCAATACCTTGGTCTTACTTCCCAAACCTCTGCATCGCCCACCTTAGTCCTACTTTTGATTGCGAAATCAGGACTGTATCGTCCGCGTACAGGAGGAGGGGAACCCTCCTGTCGCCAATTTTGGGGGCATGCGTATCTACCTCCTTCATATAGGCCACAGCATCGTTTAGAAAAAGATTGAACAGAGCTGGTGCCAGCAAACATCCTTGCCGAACTCCAGAGTTCACCTGGACCGGGTTCGACGGAGCCCGTCTTGAATCATAGCGGACCTGGAGAATTCCCTGAATGGACCCTAATTAGAAGAAACAGCAATCTAGGCTCTACAGATAAGGAACTTAATTTTGTCCAGAGGCGTTCCCTATGAATCGAATCAAACGCCTTTTCTAAATCAATAAAGCAAAAATAAAGTCTCCACCCTCTGATAGCATACTTGGAGAGTAGGGCAGCCAGGACAAAGATATGGTCCATCGTAGATTGGCCCTCCTGGAAACCTATCTGTTCGGGTTCAACTATATTGGAGCTATCCATCCAGGCCCTCAATTTTCCCAGAAGAAATCTGGTATAAAGTTTACCGATTACTCTCAAAAGGCTGATCGGGCGATAATTCCCCGGGAGGCTGGGATCGCCCTTCTTGTATATCGGCACAATGATGCTATTGAGCCAAGAAGCCAGAAGGCGCCCTACTTCATTTATAAGGGTAAATAGGGGGGCAAGCCTATTAGCCCACCATTCCGGGTCTGCTTTTAAAAGCTCAGGGGGAACAAAATCTGGGCCAGGGGCCTTTCCAGACTTCAGTTGCAATATAAGCTTAACCACCTCCTCTGGTGTCACCGGTTGCCATTGGGCAAACCTATGCGAGGGGGGGAGGGAGATTTCCAGTATCTCCCCCTGATTACCAGCATATAAAGTCACATAAAAATCCTCCCAAACTTCTGCCAAGACTGCAGAAATCTGGGATACCCTGCCCTCTCTCCAAGCTACTCTAATTAGATCCCCAAAGGTTTTAGCATCCTGGCCTTTTGCTGCCCCTAACAGTGTTGCCCATTGGTGCTTTTGAAACTCATACTTCTTTACAGTCAAAAGTTTGCGATATTTATTTTGGATAGATGTCACATAAATCCTCAAAATTTGATTAGGGTTACCCTTCAACTTCCTTACCAGTCCTCGGAGGGTTGCCCTCATCTTCCTGCATTAGCCATCAAACCAAGTTGGATAACGAACTGGCTGTTTAGACTCCCTAGCAGGGGAACAATGGGTAGTAAGAAATGGACCAATGAGGACACCAAGTCCTCATAGTTGGACAGCAAATCCAATTTCTCTACCTCAAGATTATCCGCACACTGCAATGTATCCAGGGCATGTATATGTGCCCGGGTAACCTCTCTAAGGCCCTCAGTCCACTTTACTCTCCTCCGACCTTCTAACCTGTCCACAGGGCAGATCAACTGGGGGTTATCCCCCGCTGCATAGGTTAAACATTTAGGATCCATTATCCTCAAGACCAGAGGAAAATGAAAGGATTCGGTCCTGGGGGTTACCTGCATCTGCTGCACATAGCAAAAAAAGGAGGATGATACAAGGAAATAGTCTATGGTGCTGGATCCTTGGGGGGCATGAAATGTGANAATTTATCCATAAGAGCTTTCCTAGGTCCTATCACCGCATCCATAGCGTTTCTTGGGGGAACATACATGTTTGCAAAGGAATCATCCAAGGCTTGGGGTCGCTGTGATTCATCCAATTTGCCCAGCCTTGCATTGAAATCCCCCCCTAGTATCATATAGGCCTGGGGGAATCTACACATAGCCAAATGGGCTTGTTCTATCAGTTCTATCCACAACTCAGGGTAATAATAAAGGGAGGAATGTGGGGGAAAATAAACATTGCCCAGGAGGAGTTCAGACCCCGAAGGGAGGTGACAGTGATACATAGCGAAATATGATTTTATGGTTGCTACTGCTGAACTTTTGCCTGCAAAGAGGTATCTATTAGTAGCCCCAAGCCTCCAATTCGTCTACCATGATGCAGGGATGGAGATGCTTCCACCCAAAAGGTTTGGAACCCCCTCCAATTCTCAGAGCACGATGGGTCTGCCAACCACGTTTCCTGCAGAAACACAATATCTTGCTGGATCAGAAAGTTTTGGAAATCAACATCGGACTGGAGAGCCCTCCAGCCCGCAATATTCCAAGATACCACAGACAGGTTGGCATGGAGGAGGATCCCACCCCCTGTCATACATTGTTCTTTGGCAATTGTTTGGTATGACCTCTCAAGACTCTTCTGGATGGGGGAACTGATACCATTAGTCCCACCTCTAAGGCCTTCACCGGTGATGAATTCTTGGTGTTGCAAGGGTGAGGGTTTGACAAATGTTGGGGAATATCAATGGGGAGAGCCCCTACTCCCCTCCCCCCCACTCCTCCCACTCCCTCAAAAGAGAGGGGTCCCACTAATGGCTCCGGCCTGGGGGACGAGGCATCTGCCACTGCCTGTCTGCCCTCTGCCCTCTGAATGACCTGGGCCCCTAGATGTTCACTCACACTAGTTGCAAGGTGAACAGTGGTATGAGACTCCCGCCTTCCTACAGCCCCTGATCTGCAGCTAGCTCCGAGAAGAGAGGAGCGCATCAGTGAGTGGGCATAAGAGAGCATCAGTGAGTGGGCATAAGAACAGGGCAAGGAGTCGGATGGTTTGGGGAGAGGGGACTGGATTCCCATAGATGACTTCTGGGGCATATACTGATGCATACCTACACTGCCCACTTGTCTGATCTCCTCCAGATGATTACAAAGGGTTTCCAGTCTTTCCAGGAACCCATTTTGCACCACCGTCATAGTGGATAAAGGACTCCCCACAGTCCTCACATTAGGGAGCTGAAGATCCACCCCACCCAGGCTACCTACTAAGGGGGTACCCTCCATCATAGACTCTTTCAAAAGGGCCCTTTCCCGGGGGGGCCTAGGGCTAATCGTGGGTAAGGGAGGATTTGATCCAAACCTTAAAGGGCAACCGGAGGTAGGCTCTCTCATTAAAGGGATTATACCATCTCGCCACCAGGCAGCCATTTCCATTCCCTCTGCTGGTTTCATACGAGGAGGGGGAGCATCTACCTCTTGGCCCCCTTCTTTGTTCACCAGAACCTGAAAGGTCCAGGAGATATAGACTCCATTCTCTTGCAGCCAGCCTTTCTTAGTCAATATAGCTTCTAATGGAAACGTGGGAACAAAGGTAACAATTACCGATTGTCTATCTTTTACGATCGTATGGTCAACTGAGATTATATCCCGGCTAATTATCACAGTCTTTTTGAATAATGGTCTGAGATGTTCTGCCACATCTAGGGGTGTACTCCACAAAAGGGGTCGTCACCCCTTCAGTGGCAGTATAGTGAAAATCAGGGTTGCAGGCAGCATACGAAGGGCCTCTGCGTTTTCTGAAATCAAGCATGGTAAAGTTCTATGGGAGGTAGGAGTGGCCCCCCTGCCCCCAAATCAGGTGGCCGCACAGGGCTCTGTAACCTATGAGGGGGGACTTTCGGCTGACTTGGGCCTCCAGCCCCTATACAGGCTGAAGAACACTTATGCCCACCCTCTGTCAGAGACCCCAGTTTGTCCTGGATCTGTGAGAGTTTTAAGAACATAAAGCGCAGAGTGTCGGCTGTTAGGATCACATGCTCCAATAGAAAAGCAGCAAGCCTCTCTCCTGTCAGAGGTACCATTTCTCGGGCCTCAGAGTTCCTACCAGCCTCCGCTACTATAGGGGCTCCATGTAATAGATTTAAACTGGACACAATAGAAGAGTAGTCATCCATTTCCTGCCTTCCAGTGAGTGGTTGGAACCGATATACTATTGGGAGGGAGGGGTGAACCTTCCCTATTCCCAGACATCAGAACAGCCGGAGGCCAAAAGCTCTCCATTTTGCTCTGTCTTAGTGCACCTTTGGGTGGGTGCAAGCTGTTTGAGACATTTTGCTTACTATTCCCATCCATCTTTACCAGATCTTCAACACCAGAGTCCAGGGAAAAAAATAGACGCAACACCAGGAGGGGATTAACCTCCCGGCTCGCCTGGCCACCCACCTAAGGCCGCGTGCAGCCCTTAGGCGCGCGACCGCCGGCATGCGCCGCCAGCACTGCTGTCGGCAGACCCCACCTCTTAAGCCCGCACCCCTCTGTTCTCAGGTGTAGTCACTTGGGGAAGAGCCTCCTCGGGGCTCAAGCAGGTTGCCAGTCATCGCTCTCTGCACAAGTTGCTCATACCACTGCCGTCGGCAGACCCCGCCTCTTAAGCCTGCACCCCTCTGGTCTCAGGTGTAGTCACTTGGGGAAGAGCCTCCATGGGGCTCAAGCAGGTTGCCGCTCTCTGCACAAGCCACTCACACCAGTAAAATGGATTGGCAAATGACAGGGATAGATGTTGTACACATTCATGTTCTCGTATGTGAGAATTTAACTATATCCCATTGGTTATGGTGCATTGGCCTACAAGAAAGGAAAATGTATATTATGGCCTTAAAGGCCAATTCTGGGGAGTTATTATGTGGTTGACATAGGTGGAGGTCAGATCCGTTCGAGCTATGTAGATGGCTCCTTGACGGTGAGGGTCAAGTACTGTTATGTAGTTGTTGAGAGAGAATTACATAGAAAACTGGGAGTCATCTCCTTAAGAGATGGGAAAACAATACCTGGCACAGAATCAGGGTACAGCAAGCACTGGGGTCACATCCCTGGGAGGGGTGAAGCTCGAGGGCAGAAAGGGGGCAGAGGTGGCCCCTGGACCTTTCAGGCACCCAACTCCTTATTCCGATCCTCAAGGGACAATGGCCACCTCCCTAGCCCACATTGTGCAGTGTGGGCTGGAAGGAGAGGGTCAGTTTGCTGCAAAATTGGGGACTGGCAGTTGAGGGTGCATCAAGGCCAGTTCCCATAACAGTTATGGTTAACTGTGTCAACGATTGTTGTACTGGACCTAAATTGTCAGTGGCAATTTACCCCACCTAACCTATTGAATTGGAATAAAGAGTGCAGCCATTAAAACCTCATATAATTCTGTCCATATTTCATTCCAGGATGTGTTGACAATATCATGTGCCTCTTTCTATCACATTCTGAATAAACTGTAGTCACATCATCTATCTATTGTCTCTCAAAACAGGACTTCCCACTGTAGGAAGCTGTCTTTCTGTGCACTGATACAAATGCTATTGCAAACAAGAAATAAAAACAGACAAATATACCTGGACCATCCTAAGTCTTAGATAGATAGCAAATACACATTGTACCAATCATGTATAGAATGCACATTTTACAAATAACACATACTATTGACTGATAACCGCCTGCTTCTGAAAAGTACAAAACACTCTTGTGTGACTCTCCTGCATCCCTTTTCATTTCAGGGCCTGCTCACAAACCCGCCTTTTAAAAATAAATACTATTCTGGAGAAATTTAGCAGCAGACTTAGAAATATTTAAAGAATTGTCTGCTAATAACAGATACATAGAAAACTCTCTGGACTTTCCTGGGTGGTAACAAATGATAGGCTGTATCCACCATTTTTGAGCCCTCTCCTACAATTTACAGTTGATTAATACATGGGATACTGTCTCAATTACATTTTCATGGAAAATACATAAACGCTGTGCAAGGGAGACCTTCTCAAATTGTCCTGCCAAAAGGGCTGAAGGAAGGGCGTTAAAGTCAGCGCCCTTCTTTCCTCAGTACAATGCAGATTTCCTAGGTAGGGCATCAGTCTAGGCATCTGATTTATAAGAAGTAGATTATGTGGTGATCTGATGTTGATATTTCGACTTGATGCTCGACATCAAAAACCCTTTGCTTCAACATATGCCTAGCTGCCTTACACCCCAGGGGGCAAATAGCCTCCACAGAAAAACCCAGCATCCAAACTTTAAGCTCTACTTTTCCTCTCCATGAATTAGTGTGGGTCTCTAGAAATGTTAATTGAACCAAAGGCAGAGTTATCTGCAATAGACATTTCAGCCAATAGGAAATAATTGCAATCCATATTTTAGTAGCCAATGTAGGTAACCCACGTTCCATTCTCAACATGTTATTTGATAGACAGCAAGGAACTGCAAGAAGTTTCCTGAAGAATTTTGACTGCACTGATTTGAAATTCAGCAACTTATCAATAGCACATACTGGTGTACTGTACAAAAGCTGTGAAATACTTTTTGCCTCGAACACTCTCAACGCCGGTGTCACAAGATAACCACCTCTAGACCTGAAAAATTTTGCTACAGCTGTTGATGACTGATTTGCTTTATCAATACCTGTCTGGTATTGCACCGCCCAAGCCCCTGTCACTTGGAACAGAATACCCAGATATCTGTAATGCTTAACCTGTTCCAGGTCTCTATCATCAATCCCCCAATGCTACTTGCATCTACATTTTGAAAATACCACCACCTTGTTTTTTTAAAATAATTTATAGTCAGCTGGTTTAAGTTACAGTACTCTGCAAATAGTTTTAGTTGCCTACACAGCCCCACATGTGTTGTTGAAAGAAGGGCAGTGTCATCTGCATAAAGCAAGCACATGACAGAACGAACTCCCACTTTAGGTGGATGATTTGTGGGGGAGTTTAGAAAAATTGGGAGATCACTCAAAAACAAATTGAACAGTATTGGGGCTAATTCACAACCCTAACGTACACCCCTTTCAGTCCTGACCTCATCTGAGAGTGAGCCCTTCAGGCTCATTCTCACTCTTAAAGAAGTGTTCGCATACAATGTACAGATTAAATTAAATAGTCTCCAATCAATTGATGAAGCCTCCAATTTACTCCACAATCTTTCCCTCGGGATTAGGTCAAATGCAGACCTTAGGTCAATAAATGCCACAAACAGGCCCCTATTAACAGGTCCCGCCCCAGGCAGTTGGGCAGATGGGTCATGATCAGAGAGCCTCTGCCCCTGTGCTGCTGCTGTTGAATGCAAGGTTAGTGGCGAATAAAGCAACAACTGTCCAGGAGCTGATCCTGGACTCAACCGCCGATCTCATATGTATCACAGAAACCTGGCTGGACCTCGAGTCGGGGCCTATTCTGGCTAACCTTGTTCCAGCTGGGTATTCCTTGCAGCATCAGCCACAGTCGGAAGGATGGGGTGGTGGTGTAGCCATGATTTTTAAAGAGGGATAGTCTGGGAGGAGGTATCCGGTGCAAACCATGGTTGGTATGGAGGTCCTTCACCTTGTGTTTGATTTGGTGGGGGACAGTTTAGGGGTGCTTCTTGTATACTGTGCACCTACAACAGCCTCTCTGCATACTCTGATGGAGGTGGTATTGGGGGTGGTGTTGCGGTCCCCAAAGACATTAATCTTGGGGGACTTCAGCATTCATGCCGATGCCACCCTTGGGGGCACGGAGCATCAGTTCATGGCTGCCATGGCAACCATGGGCCTGTCCCAGGTGGTTAGTGGCCCAACACATCGGGGGGATGGAGGGCATACTCTGGATCTCATGTTTTGCACTGGTCTTAAGAACATAAGAACATAAGAAGTGCCATACTGGGTCAGACCAACGGTCCATCGAGCCCAGCATCCTGTCTCGGACAGTGGCCAATCACGGGGGCCTGGGAGAACCCACAGGTCACCATGCTATCCATTCCCTGTGGGTCATCCCCAGGATCCCGAGAGTAAAAGGTTTTGTTCCCCAATCCTATCTGGCTAATAGCTACTCATGGAACTATCTTCCAGAAACTTGTCCAAACCTCTTTTAAACTCAGCTAAATTGCTGGCCTTGACCACCTCCTCTGGCATTAATTTCCACAAACTAATCATATGCTGAGTGAAAAAATACTTCCTTTTGTTTGTTTTTACTCTGCCACCTGTGAGTTTCATGGAGTGTTCCCTAGTTTTATACTAGTTGAGAGGGTAAATAACTGTTCCCTGTTTACAAGTTCCACACCACTCATGATTTTATAGACCTCTATCATATCTCCTCTCAGCCATCTCTTTTCCAAGCTGAAGAGCCCCAACCTATCAAGCCTCTCCTCATACGGGTGCTGTTCCATACCCTGGATCATTTTTGTTGCCTTTCTCTGTACCTTTTCGAGTTCCACTATGTCTTTTTTGAGACATTGAAAAGAACTGGTCCCAGTACAGATCCTTGGGCCACACTACTTTTTACATCCCTCCATTGTGAAAACTGGCCATTTAGTCCCACTCTTTGCTCCCTATCCTTTAACCAGTTACCAATCTATAGCAAAACACTACCTTCTATCCCATGAATTTTTAATTTTCTCAAGAGTTGTTTATGTGGGACCTTATCAAAAGCTTTCTGGAAATCCAGGTACACTATATCTGGAGGGTCTCCCCTGTCCACAAGCTTGTTTATGTCTTGAGGCAGGTGTTCCATTATTGGGGGAGATATCAGCAGTGCCTTTGTCATGGATGGACCATTACTTCCTGCAGACCTTGCTTCTGGTGCATGTCTGCCCCCAGATGGATGCGGGACCAATTTTTAATGGTCGTTCCTGGAGATTAATGGAACCAGGGCGGTTCCAGAGGGCTCTGGGGGAGATACCCTCTGATTTTGACGGCCATCTCATTGATGACCTCGTGGCTTTCTGGAACATCTTGTTAACTGAGGCCATTGATTGGACGGCTCCTAGATGTCCACTTCCCAGGTGACAGCACCACAGGCCTCCTTGGTATTTGGAGGACCTGGGGGTGCTGAAGTGGAATGGGCAGCAGTTGGAGCGATGGTGGTGCCGCTCTCACACTGAAGCCGACAGATTGCAGCATAGAGCTAGTTTATGAGCCTATGCTGTGGCTATGAGGACAGCAAAAAAAGAGTTTCTTGCTGCCCTCATAGCATCCACTAAGTCCCGTCCAGTGGAGCTTTTCCGGGTGGTGCAGGGGTTGGTCAGTCTGGCCTCCCTCCACCTAGGAGTGGAGTCATCTATGGTATGCTGTGACATGTTTGTGGACTATTTTGTGGATAAAAACGCTTGTATTCACCATGACTTCGATGCTGCACTTATTACATTAGGAGAGTCTGAGGTTATGGAAGCCCCATCTTGTCCAGTTTTGTGGGATCAATTCCAGTTGGTGATGCCCACCGATGTGATCGGGGTCCTTGGGGCAGGTAGGGCCACTTCTTGTGAGTTAGACCCATGCCCGTCCTGGCTAGTGAAATCTTGCAGGGAGACAATGGGGCTGTTGCTGGTGGGGGTGGTCAGTGCCTCCCTCTGGGAGGGCAGAGTGATGGGCTGCCTCAAGGAGGCGGTGGTGCGGCCTCTGTTCAAGAAACCATCACTTGATGTTGACTCCCTTGCCAGTTATCGGCCTGTCTCTAACCTTATTGAACGGGTATTGGCCCAGCAGCTGCAGGGGCATCTGGATCACATCGGTTTTCTTGATCCCTCCCAGTTGGGATTTCATCCGGGATATGACACCAAGACTGCACTCATGGCCTTGGTGGATGACCTGTGCTGAGAGTTAGACTGGGGTCAGTCAACCCTGTTGGTGTTGTTAGATCATTCGGCTGTGTTTGATACCATTGCCCATGAGATGTTGGTGACGTGCCTGCAGGACTGTGCAGGAGTGGGCGGGACTGTTCTTGAATGGTTCCGCTCATTCCTAGCAGGAAGAAGTCAGTGAGTGGTACTTGGAGAATGTTTTTAATCATACCAAGACCTCTCATGTGGTGTCCCGAAGGGTTCTGTCTTGTCCCCTCTCCTGTTCAACGTGTATATGCAACCACTCGGTGACGTGATTAGGAGGTTCGGCATGCGGTGTCATCAATATGCGGATGATACACAGCTGTACCTGTCTTTTACAACAGACTCAGGCCCTGCAGTCTCTGCACAGAGGGCTGTGGGGAACTGAATGATGGCTGTGGGGAACTGGATGAGGGCCAACCAACTGAGGTTGAATCCTGACAAGACAGAGGTGGTGTTGGTGGGTAAGGCAACGGGGGTAATGGCCCCTGTTGTGGACAGGGTCTGTCCTGCGTTGGTTCCCCAGGTGCGGAGTCTGGGGGTGCTCCTTGATGCGCAGCTCTGCCTGGATGTCCAGGTGGAGGCTGTGGCGAGGAGTGCCTTTTGCCAATTACATCTGGTGTGGTGTCTTCGGCCATATGTTTCAGACTCTGACCTGGCCACCCTCATCCATGCTTTTATCACCTCTAGACTAGACTATGGTAACGCGTTCTACATGGGGCTACCCATGACAACGGCTTGGAGGCTGCAGCTAGTGCAGAATGTGACGGGCCCATCTCTTGGTGGGATTGGGCTGCCGGGAGCACATAACACCAGTGCTCCATGCTCTGCACTGGCTGCTGATAGCATTCCAGGCCTGCTTCAGGGTGTTGGTTTTGACCTATAAAGACCTAAATGGTCTAGGCCCTGCTTACCTGTGGGTCCACCTCACCCTCCGGGTGCTGGATCAACCGCTGTAGTCATCCGGGGATGCCCTGCTCGAGGTCCCCCGAGTTTTCTGGGGGGGCCACGCAGGAGAGGGCATTCTCAGTGGCCGTGCTACAGCTGTGGAACTCCCTTCCGGTGGGGGTGCAGCTGGCCTCGGACCTCCCCTCTTTTCAGAAAAGTTGTAAGACCTGGCTGTTCCACTAGGCGTTTGGTGGGGGATAGGGTGGAGGGGGGGATGGGGTGGGGATGGGGGTGTTAAATGTTGCCCTCCTTTTTGCAGTTTTAAAAAAGGTTTTATATTGAATTTTATTTGTTTTTATATTGTAAGCCGCCCCCAGCTACCTGATGGCAGGAGGGGCGGGGTATTAAATTGAAAAATAAATAAATAAATAAATTAACCAATAAATATTTTCTAATCAAGTGGAAAATGATCATACAATGGTCTACTGTAGCCTGAGCTGATCTAAAGCCATTTTGTTCTTCTGGTATCACCTTCCCTTCCTCTGCCCACATTAGTTTGGTGTTTAGATATTGGGCATAAAGCTTTCCCACTATACCGAGTAAACTAATGGGCCAAAAATTGCTTGCAATAGTTATGGGACCCTTCTTGTAGATTGGTACCACTATTGTTCTGCTCCACTCAACAGGGACTCTGCCCGATGCATTTATTGCTCTAAACAGGGATGCCAGAGCTGGGGCCCACCAATCTTTAAAGGTCTTCAAAAATTCTGGTGGGATAAAGTCTCCTCCAGGGGCCTTTTTATTTTTAATTTGTGAGATCAATTCTCCGACCTCCTCCACAGTGACCGGTAGCAATTCACTAGGTGTATCAAAAGCTATGGGTGCCATTTGATCTGGACTTTGCTCAGATACCACATAAAGAACAGAAAAATGCTCCTCCCATTTGTTCTTTGGTACTAGGGAGGTTACATTTGGGCTATAGCCCAACTGTGCACTGATACCTTAGCCCTCTGTGGCTAGCCTACAGGGTATCTAAAATCTCTTCACTACTGTGGCGTAATGGTGTCCATTAAAGAGTCAGCGTTTACTCACAGTTGTTATATATTGGTACCCATTAGTAAATGACAGCTTTTTAAAACAATGGTGACCACTGTAAACACAAAGGCTGCCATCCAGAAACCACAGGACTTCAACGGTACTACTCCAGAGTAAGTGGTTTGTAAATCACAAATAAAGTGTTTAGCACTTTAAGGCTACAGTCCTCAAACCACTTACTCCAGAGTAGTTCTCTTCAGCGGGACTAATTCAATGTAAGTAAACAAAGTTGTGGCAAGCTACACAGCACACCTTTCCCCCCTAAGAGTTCATTATAACCCAAACAGTCCCTTAGCTGGGAAAACACTTTTCTTTCTAGGTATGTGCCTTCATTATTTGAGTTAAGTACTCAATAAGATTTTGAAACCTAACTACAATATTTTGCAAGAATTTGATTTCAAAAGAAAGAAAATTTGAATAATTGCAGTGATTAATTCAGTATTAAAGTGAACATTAATGCAATTTTTTTAACCAAACACTGGGCTTGCAATAAACCAGAAACACTGAGATATTAACGTAAACAACATTTTTTTTACTGCTCTCATATGGAAGGTATTTGCAACTGTCTTATCCCCCAGGAATTATTATTTCTTCATCTCTGTGTGGCAGTCTGCCAGATTCTCCTATCTCTTGAGCTGTTCCTTTGTACACTAGATCCAATATCAGCTGGTGTATTCTAGCATCGTCATGCATTAATATTTCTATTTCTGCAGTGAACACTGGCTTGCAAAGAGGAAAATAGAAAAGCAAAAAAACATTTAATCAAGACATTTTTTTTCTCATGAGAAGAGAAAGGAATTGGAGGAGAGCTACATTCAGGCTTTGCAGATTAAGATGATACACCTGCTTGACATTAGTTCATTGCCTAATTTGTGGCATTAAGTATCTTTTCATAGGAGTCAGTAGGAACAAGAATAAACTGTAGAGATATCCAGAAAGTCCAACAATAGATAGATACTCTGCTCTTAAATATACCTACAATACATGTTCTTTCATTCTTCAATAATAATGATTTGTTCCATAATAATGATTCTTCCATATTTCAGATTTGTGACTGGATTCTAAAGTGAGCTATGGGGATATTAATCCATCAACCATACATCTTAATTTTTTTTATTTTTTTTTAAATCTGCCTCTTTCCTTATGTACATCATCTTGGAATTTATTCACTGCAGAAAGTCCAGAACTTAGCTCAAAATCCCAAGTCCTTCAAGCTATTTTCCATAACTGCAGTTGTTCTCAGTTATGTATAGGAAGTTCAGAACTCAAACTTCCACGTTTCAAGTTTTCACCTCTGTGGTGCATGTGTTTTAGCTTTATCCTGTTGCAGCAGAGTCTAATAGTGTGCAAGCCCCCTGAAACGTATCCTGGGTTTCCATGGTTCTGGTCACTTCCCTCGGAAAGAGATTTTGAAGAGAGGACACTTAAAATTCATTTATATAACTTAGTGGTATAAGTATGTAGGGTTTCCAAATTCAGGTTTCAAAAACAAGAGGCACTCTGGATTTGCATACATTTGCACAAATGTTTAAATATTATGCAATTATATTTACATATTTGCCGACGTTAGACCAATGTTCCTTATGTTATAATACTTAGGATGCCCCTTCCTCAGTTGCAAGGCTCACCCCCAACTTCCAGGGCAACCCCCTTCCTCTTTCTCACTCAGTGCTCCCTGGCCTCTCCATTCCTCGGTCCTCCACTCCAGTGCAAGCTTCAAGCTGGGACTTGCACTGAGGGCAGGCTTCCTGCTCCTCACCGATCTGCATTAGTAATGTTGGCTCATTGTCAGCTGTTTAGTGGGTCATGGGAGCTCCACATGCAGTGCATGTTCCAGCCTCAGGCTAGCACTGGGGACGAAGGTAACATGCCTCTCAGTACAGGACATCTAATGGTTCCATACTCAGAGAAGATGGTACACTAAAAAAACAATCAAACCCACAACAACCCACAAAGTGATACATTCTGTAAAAAGCAGGATGCTGGCAGCTCTGTTTAGCTGCCACCTCTTTTGTTCTACAGCAACACTAGAAAGTCGTGAAAAGGAAAAGATTTTCTCCATTAATTATGTTCACTATCTAGATTAAATTATAGATTCCGTTGCTCCTTAGTGAGTGACTAATAGGAAAGTGGTGGTGAATGTAACTACTCCGAGTCAGTTTCTGGGCAGCAGAGCATTCCTTTTTTAAAAAAACATCAGAATTTAAAATTCAAATTGTCTGAATGACATTTACTAGGCAGATTTTTAGAAATGGAGCGGGTTGTTGCAGAGAAAATGAAAACCTCTCAGAAACTGGGTTGGTTGGCATCACTGGTAACTGTCTTAATTAGCCACAGAGCCAAGTGCATGAGCCAATTTGCCTTACCATGTCCAGTTCAAAAATTAGTAGTAAAGTAAGATGTTTAAAACTATAAGGTGGAAGGAAAGCTTCTTTTTTGTGTAGATGGCTATCTGCTTGGAACGTTCACCTCAGCAGTTGTCATTAGCAAGACAGCTGGAATTTGTCATGTTCAGCAGGACTCTACATATAACTTTGCATAGTTGGCACACTTCTTTGGTTTGCATTTTCCTGCAGTAATTAGCAGCAAAAGGCATTATTGTGTTGAAGGGGTGTGGTTGCCCAGCTATGGCCCAGAAATAGAGAAGCAGATTGTATTTAGCTAGCATGGCAGTAATAATTTCCTCCGTACTCAGTTCTCACATCTCCCTAGCTTCCAAATCTGACTTTGTCAATATTAGACTTTTTATTTTTCCTTTTATAGGAGACTTTGGGAAGACATTGCTTTAGCTGGAATTAGATAGGCACAAGTCATCCAATCTGCTGTGAGTTCTCAAGCAGTTCTCTAGGAAATATGTCTCACCCACAGCAAAAACTACCAGCAGATCTTTTGAGGACAAACAATGGGATTTGGGGTGATGTGCCGTACTCAGAGTGTGCACCACTGCCATCTACAGGAATGCCAAGGAGTTTTACACACACATACAGCCAGAACTTTAAGTGTGGAAGCCAGTAAGCCACAATAGCTTACAACTTTGGAGTTAATGTCTGGTTCAGAAGACTCATAGCCACCACTCTGCAGATGTGCCTCTCAGAAGCAAACGCTTGTGGCCATTTTAACAGCTTCAGAAGAAGGTGACTCTGGCCCATTTCACACGAGAAGCTCCTCCCCCATGCCCATGCTGATCCACTGCGTTGGCATGGGTGGAGGCTGCCGGTATGACCGCTGCAGCGGGTGGGTGGAAGTGCATGCATGCACGCTCCTGTGCTCCACCCATCTCCACCCACCTCCACCCATAGCCCACTCATGGAGCAACCGGCAAAAATGGCTGTTGATCCATGCGGGAGTGATGGGTGGAGGTGGATGGAGATGGGTGTGTGCCCGTGTATTAGCCTCCCCCACCCCCGCACTGTGGTACACGCCCATCCCCCCTGCACTGCAGCCTGTTTAAAAGGGCCAAAGATCAGGTGACACTTTCTCTCAGCTGCACTCAGGATCATGGTGTATGCTGATCTCACTAGCCACTTATGACCTTAACAAGCACAGCTGGGGGGGGCGGGTCTGTGTCCAGTGGGATGGCTGTGGCACACCCATGCATATGGAGTGGGGAGGGGGTCAGACAGGCGGCTCCCTGGGTGGGTACCCTGTCAACCTCCACGTGCTCCCCCTGCCATGGACCAGATGGGGGATAGGGAAGTACATTGGGCTGGCCATTGATATTGACATGTCCTGGCTGAGCACTGGGGAACCCAGACTCCCCAGCACTCCCAGACTTGCAAAGGCTATTTCCCAGCCCACTGTGCCTCTGAATGGTGGACCACTCAGCCAACATGACTAGCTGCTTCCGTTCATATGGGCTGGGGATGCATGGGCACCTGTCTTCATGCACCATTCTGTCTGCCCCCGCACAGAGCACTCCAGCTTTTTTGTCAGTGCTCTGTGAGGGGTCATGGGTAGGTGCTGCATGGGTCATGGGAGTGCACCCCCCCCCACCACCTTCAGATGGGCGCTTGGGTGGGTGGGGAATGGGTGGACGTAGTGTCTTGTCTAAAAACAGCCCTTGTCACTGATGCAACTGAGTCCCTCACCATCATTAATAGATTTCATCTTCACAACATTTTAGTGTGGTAGTTATTGTTTTTTTGTTTCTTAAGCAACAAGAATGATGTGAGAAAACCACCCTGGCACAAGTGGAGGGTTTGGACATAAACCAACATACCCTCCAACATTTGACAGAGAAAAATAGCTACATTTCATGTCACCCTTAACCTGCATAAATCTATATGTGTTTATGAACATCTGTAATAACTTTAGGGCTGAGCTGGGAAAAAAGAATGCCTGGTTCTGTGTACACGTTTGTAGGGTACATAGACTATAAACACACGTGGGAGTAGGAAAACTACACAGGAGCTGATTTGGTCAGCTTTTCTAGTCACTATATGGTCTTGTCTGTTTGTCATCCCTGGATGGTGAAAGTTGCATCATTTTTACCGTACAAAGTTTAAACCACTCTGGCTACCCTAACCATCTACTGGGGGGGGGGGGG
>QEPC01014088.1:2721623-2732535 GCA_003113815.1 Sphenodon punctatus | reverse complement strand
TCAACGCCTGCTGTTCAGGAACAGTGACTAGCTCAGAAGGTGTTGGGAAGGGGGGAGGCAGATAATTAGTTTCGTTTCTTGCAAGCCTCTCCACCCCTGGTGCCTGGAAGTCTGCTCCTCAGTGACTGACACCTCCCTGTCATGTTTGACCTTCCAGTGAACCTTTTATTGCCACCCGAACTCATCCGAACTGACCAAACTGTTCGGCCATTTCGCCGTTCGGTGTTCAGTTTGTTCGGTATGTTCACGTTCGGGTTTGGGTTTGAGTTCAGTCGTCCGAACAGGCCGAGTTCGGGTCGAACTCCGAACTGCCGAACCGCGTTCGCCCATCCCTAGCTGTGTGACCGTTTGCTACTCGCTGCTCAACACCTTGCACCTGCCTCTACACACCATGCCACAATCACCTCTGCCTTGGCTCGCTTATGTGCTGTGTTGCCCCATGTTTTCTGGGCACTGATTGGTACTGGTGGAGGGGTGTGCGGCCAGCACCACCAGGTGCCACGCCTGGCTGATCAGGTCCCCAGTTGCGCCACATGACTGGCTGCCAGGGATGGAGATAGGACCACGTGCACCACCAGGCTCCGCTGCATCCGCACCTGCCCGCCATACGTTCCTGCCATGGGCTGCCTTTGCATGCTGCAGCTGGGCTCGGGGTGGTTCATGTACCTGGCTCGGATGCTCACCCTAGCGGTCTGCCCGGCCCTGGCCTCACTCATCTGTCATCACCTGTGCTGGATCCCATCAGTCCTGTGTGTGGGTTGCAGATTTCCGGCCTCAGCAGGCAGGCCTATTCAGGAATGCAAGGTCGCCCATGGTCGGGGGGGTCTCCCACCCCGAGCTCATCCCAGTCACTGCAACACTCCGCCTCCCACCTGCTGCGTCCCTGGGGTGAGCCCCTCTGCTGCCATGGCTGGTCATTGTGCTGAGCCTTTGGGTGGGGATGGAGATGGGGAGTGGTGGTCGCCCTATCTGGACATGCTGTTGGGGGCCCTCTGGTTGAGTCCTGATGCCCCGCTGTTGGTGGGCAACCCTCTGTCAGTGGTGGATGGCTTCTGGCTCCTGTCACGGTACATGTGGGCAATGGGGCATCAGGTCAGGGCCCCTGCATGCCGGGGGCATGCCCAGGAGCTCAGTTTCACCCTACTGTGGTTACCGCCTTGGGGGCACCCTCCTGCCATTGTCGTTCCGTGGACCGCTGAGGAGGTGACGGTCGCTCACCAGCTGATGTCGTGACCTGGGTACAGACTCACCTTGCTGTCCGGGGGTCCCCCAGTGACTGGTCTTTACACCGGCACCCTCCTGCATGCCCACAGCATCCCGTGCTCACCCTCAGACATGGGGGCCCTCCTGTGGCACATTGACTTGCTGTGCCCCAATGTTGGTTCCCTACCACTGTGGAACTCATTGCCTTCGGCCAGTGAGGGACCTTCCAGCTGTGCAGGATGCAGCTGCCACTGCAGATCAGCTCCTTCCCTGCTTTCTTGTGGATGCTCATGTGCACTCCTGGGGCATCTGATGGGGCCTGTTCGCCTGGGAGGTTCTCACGCAGGGGACCCTATCATGGGAGTGCTCTCTGGGCCTTCTGTGAGCTGCGCTGGGCCACCACCCATTCCCTGCCACCCTGCTGCCCATGCTTGTGCATTGACTGCCCCCCCGTGCTACCACAGGGCCTCCGTGCTGTCATCTGTGTCCCCACTGCCAGCCTAGTCATTCACTGGACTCCATCACCCCCTCCTGGTGCCCGCGGCTCCATCCCACTGGGGCTTCCCTTGCAACCTCAGGTGCTGACTGCGTGTTCACCTGT
Source organism: Sphenodon punctatus (assembly GCA_003113815.1). Taxonomy (NCBI): domain Eukaryota; kingdom Metazoa; phylum Chordata; class Lepidosauria; order Sphenodontia; family Sphenodontidae; genus Sphenodon; species Sphenodon punctatus. The sequence continues at coordinate 2,730,731 of QEPC01014088.1, read as the reverse complement.
GCCCCATTGTTGTGGTGCCTGTTCTGGGCTGTGTTTCCCCTGCCCCCCCTGCACTGCATGTCTTTGCTTGAGGGACCCCTTTCCCCCATTGCTAATAAAGAGCTGCTGTGTGCTGATCTGTCCTGCCTTGCTTCTCTGCCTCCATTGCCACCTGGGAGCCCCCTCCCCTTGGTGGCCCCCCTGGCCCCTTCTGTGTGGTTGTTTGCTGGGGGTGTGCTTGGTGAGTACTGGTGGGCTCTGGGCCTGTGGGGTGGGCATCGGTGGTGTGGTGTCTGTTCCCTGGGTGGTCTCCCCGCTGGGCGCTTGTGGCTGGCCGGGCACTAGCGGTGGTATTGGTGTTGGGCAGTCTGGCAGGCACCCCCTGGCCTCCCCTGTCCATTGTTGTGGTCCAGGCCCTGCCACACCCCCTGCACCCCTCTGCTCTCACCCCCTGTTGGTGCTGTCAGAATGCAGTGGTGGCGATGGATGGGTGGCAGCACTGGGGGAGCTGGGCGGCTGAGCATGAGTATGGGGCAATTGGCACTGGCCTTTGGTCCTCTGATCCCCCTGGTGCATGGTTGCGGGGTGCCCTCCCAGGTGATGTCCATCACCGTGTACGGTGTGGCCCTGGTGGTGCTGCTGCCCCCGACCCACCCATGGCCCCTTGGTGCCACTCTTCCCCATTGCCCTGTCCCTTCTGTTCTCCAGCCAATGTTGTCATCATGCTGGTGATCCTGTGCTAGGGGGGGCTGGCCCTGCAGCTGGAGCAGGCAGCATGGGACCTGCGGGCGGCCGGGCGGTTCTATGATGTGATCCGTGAGTGTGCTGCTGCCTTGCTGGGCCCTGTCCCCGTGTTCCTCCATGGGGGGTGCTGCTCCTCCGGGGCCCGGGGCCTTCACTGATGGCTGCCTCCTCTCCCTCTATCCCATTCAGTGCAAGCCATGATTGAAGAATGCACCCAGGAGCAGGGGACCATGTTGGAGCTCCTCCTGCATGTCCTCACCCTGCTGGTCCTGCTCAACCGTGCACAGGCTGCACACTGGTGGTGGGCATGGGGTCACTGGCCCTACTGACCTGGTGTTGTCCCAGGCCTTCTGCTGCCGGTGCTGCCCCCCCTTCTGTTGCACCATCCCCCTGCCTTGCCCTGTTGACGTTCCCTGTTTCCGTTTCCCATTTTTCTTATTAAAGTTGTTTGTGTTCCTTCCCTGCATGTGTGTGTTGTGCTTTGTGTTGACCTCTCACTTCATCCAGGTGCCTCTGGAGGGTCTTTCAGGGTGCCTGGGTGGTGTGGGTGCTTCTCACCCCCTTGGCCCCTGTGGCCCGTGTGCCCGTCCCTGTGTGCTCCTGCTGGCTGCTGTGTGTGTGGTGCTTTGCTGGGGGGTGGGCTCTGTGGCTCTTGGATGTCTGGGCTCTGTGCTAGGGCTGGGCAGGAATGGCTCCTTTGTAGCAGCTGTCATCCCTGCTCCCTCCTGCCCTGCCTGCATGGGTCCTGGCAGTTCAAGTGCGGCGCCATGTTGCGTGGCTTCGTTTTCCCGGTGTTGGCCATGTTGTGCCACCGCTGTGATGGTCAGGGCTTCCCCGGCATTCCCTGTCCTGGCTGTCCATGTACTTGCATGGGTGTTTGTTGGGTGCTTGCCAGGATGGGTGTTTGGTGCTGGGTGTTTGCCGGCCATGCCCTTTCCCTTCCCACTACCCTCCATGGTGGTGTCCATGTACACGTCTCCCTGCTCAGCGCCACCAGGTGTTCAATGGGTGTGCTCTCCCACCCATCCACACCCATCTCCACCCATTGGTGCTGCTGCCCCATCCATGTAAAAACAGCCTTGGTTAAGTGTAGCAGAAAAAGATAAAACAAAGTTAATTCATAAAATAACAGAGACAGAAAATATACCAAGAACACTAGAAAAAAGAGATACAGTATATATAGAAGACATATCGATAAAAAAGGAAAATAATTAGTGACATAAAATTGTGTGCACTAAATGTACATAGTCTTAATTGTCTAACTAAAAGAAAGCGTACATGGCAATTTCTAAACACAAATAACATCTCAATTGCAGCATTGCAAGAAACACAGTTACTGGCATGTGATAACTGGAGAATGAGGAATAAAATGCTTGGAGACATCTACTATGCAAATGCAAAACAAAAAAGCTGGAGTTTTACTTGCATTCTCTAATAAATTAAATTTTCACTGCCAAAACCAGATCAAAAACACAGAAGGCAGATATATACTACTACAAGGGACATTAGAAAATGAAGAATACACTATAGCAAATACAATTGCTCCAAATACAGGTCAAATATGGTTCATAAAAACAGTTCGGAAACAGATAAAGTCAATTATGAAAGGTAAACTGATTATTTTAGGAGATTTTAATTGCCTGTTCTCATTTTTAGATAAATCTAATAAAAGACATAAACAAAACACAAAAAAGATAGTTAAATTAATAGCCAAAGAACAACTCCAGGATGTATGGTGATTTTTGAATCCCCAAAAGCAAGAATTTACTTTCTGTTCCAATAAGTACCTGACATTATCCCTTATTGACCACATACTAATAAACAAAGGGTAATTTCGGATGTGATGGGCCCGGAGGCCCACCACACTGAACCCTGGACTGGGACGGATCCCAGTCCATGATCAGGCCATCCGTCTTTCAGACGTGCCAGCCTGATTGCTAACAGGGATCGGGGAGGGGGCGGGGAGGAGCTGCATGGAACAATGCGATGTGCAGCCGCACAGCCCCGCCTCCCTGCGCTCCCTCGGCCATCCGCCCTCAGAGAGATGGGCGGGCCCAGTGGCCAATCAGGCGGCTGCGCCCAATCCCCTATCATGGTCAGGGTCACAATCTGGGATGGTCCAAAGGTAACACATGTTACTTTGGGCCCATCCCAGATCGTGGCCACTCTAACCACATTTCTCGACCTCCGGCTGGCCGGAGGTTGAGAACCGTGGTCAAGCTTCATCCCGGCCGGGGGTTCACCATGGTGAACATCTGGCTGGGGCCAAACAGATGTTCACAGAAATGCCACCACCACAGGGAATCCACTGGGGTTCACTGTGGTGAAAGGTGTTTTTGTAACATCTGAAATTACCCAAAGTGTTATGCCAATATTGTGGCCATAGTGAAATTAACAAATCTCAACAAGAAACAGTAACCAAATACAAAATTAGACCAGCTGTTTAATATAGCATATATGCAAAAATAAACAAAATATTCACTGTGTTCACTGTGTTCTTGTCCCTAAATGCGGACAAGGCTTTCGACAGGGTTGAACAAAGATTTCTACTAGCCACCCTAAAGAAAATGGGAATATCAGGACCATTCTTCGAATGGATAAAAATTATTTACAAGCAACCCATGGCAAAAAATTATAGTAAATAGGGAACCGACAACATCATTTTAACTAACATGGGGCACCAGGCAAGGCTGTCCACTTTTGCCACTTTTATTTGATCTGGCAATTGAACCATTAATATCAGCTATAAAACAAAGTGAAAAAATAGAGTTAGGTGTGGGGTACAGGATCATAAATTAGTGGTCTATGCAGATGACATGCTAGTCTTCATAACAAACCTAGAGCAGTCTATTTCACAATTGACCGCTCTACTCACAAAATATGGGGCCCTATCTGGCTATAAAATAATTTTTACTGAATCCCAAGTATTATTAATCAATGACCAGCTAATAAACCAGCAAGAAATTTTTTTGGTAAACAGGTTCCAAACTCAAAAAGATGCAATAAAATATCTAGGGGTAATTTCAGACGTACCAGGCCCAGAGGCCCGCCACGCTGAACCATGGACCGGGATCCGTTTTGGATCCCTCTCAGGAATCAGGCCAGCTGTCCTTTAGATGTGCCAGTCTGATTCTCACAAGGGATCGGGTAGGGGGCGGGGATGTGCGGCGTGACGTGTGACCACACAGTCCTGCCCCCCCTGCGCTCCCCCAGCTGCCCATCCTCTGGGAGATGGGTGGGTGCAGTGGGAAATCCGGCTGCTGCGCCTGATCCCATCCTGTGGTCAGGACCACGATTCGCCCAGGCTGTAGATAACAGACATAACCTGCAGCCCATACTGGATCATGGCCATTCCGATCACAGTTGGGACCCGATCTCACCACGATTCTGGACCTCTGGCCTGCCAGAGGTCTGGATTCATGGTCAATCTGATTCCTGCCAGTGATTCACTGGGGTGAACATCTGGTGGGAAGCAGAACAGACGTAATGGGACCAACGGTCACCACAGGGGATTCACTGTGGTTGACCGTGGTATCATTACGTCTGAAATTACCCTAGGAGTACACAAGATGCAGACATGGAAGAGATTAACTTGCTCCTGGATAGGGAAAATAAATATTATTAAAATGCAATTATTACCTAAATTACTATATACTATACAAGCACTACCAATAGATATACCAAAATAATTCTTTCAAAAAATTGATAAAATAATCTTGTTTACTATCTGGGGCAAAAAGAAACCTAGGGTAAGAAAAACTATTCTAAAAACCATTTCAGAGCAAGGAGGATGCAATTTACCTATATTAGCCTGTATCATAGCACCTTCGGCGCTGAAAAACTGGTATAATGCAAAACAGGATCCTTGCTGGGGAAAGAGAGAGAAATTATGGAGTACCAGATATAAAAGATATTTTAGATCAGGCTATTACATTAAATAAGAGACTCAAAGAAGAAAATGATCACTCCTTCGTGGGGAAAGCTATAAAAATATGGCAAAGCTGTCAAAGGAAGTTAGAAATTGTCCAAGGGAAAACCCCATATACACCGATCATAAATAACAGAATACATTGGTCCCAGGAAGAACTGAAGGGTCTTGAAAAATGGAAAACAAAAGGTCTTCAGAGAGCCATGCATCTATTTTTAAATGATCAAATAAAAAAGGGTGGATACCATCGAGACTATCCTTGGCGAAAAAAATATTTTTTGGCTCTACTGCAAAATACACAGCCTTTTTAATAACTCTAAAGATAAAATACATTATATCCATCACCCTTTAGAGTTGGAAACAATTCTATTCAATAATATCCCAGGGATTAAATTTCTCTCCAGAGTATATGCAATTCTAAAAAAAACATTTCTACTCCCGGATGCGGGATATATGTCCCATTGGTAAGATGACCTGCTAGTAGAAATAACAGAGGATAAAATGAAGCAAATATGGAATTATGTGAGTGGATGCTCCTCATCATTACTAGTTAAAGAGCCATACATTAAACTTGTGCTTCGATGGTATTCCACGCCAGAATAAAAATCATAAAATTAATAATGATTATTCAACATTATGCTGGAGGGAATGTGGGGCACCAGGAATGTACTACCACTGTTGGTGGACCTGCCCCAAGATTGCCACATTTTGGCATAGGGTGTGGCAATCGATTAAAGAAGTGCTGGAACTAGAAACATCTTTAACACTAGAAATGGCGCTGCTAGGAATTTATTCAGGAACAGGAATCCCGAGAAAGAAGCAATGAACCTGTCAAGTCTTACTATTAGCAACGGTGCACACAATTGCGAAGGAATGGAAGATGATGACAGGCCCAATTTATAAAAACTGGATCCAACAAATATGGTATGTCATCTCTATGGAAAATATTGCAGCGACCTTAAAAGATAATTTAGAGGACTTTTACTCTGCATGGAACCAATGTTGGACAATAATAACTAAGAATATTAAAATGGAAAAATTTAAGCATACTGTATGCCTTAAAGAAATCTGATCCCTGCTATGTGTCAAGTCACAAAAAAGAATAAGGCTACTCTGAGTTTTGATTTTTGGTTTTGTTAATATATGTATCTTATTTGATGTAAGTCAAAAACTAAGGTATCGTGATACCTGCAACATAGAAACATATATACAATTAATCTTATTCTTGAAAGAGCAATGTCCAGCAATAGGCCTAGAATTGGACAGAGCTCGTTTATGTATTACAATAATGTATCAGATTGTACATGTTCCATAAACACCAACTTAAAAATAAATAAATAGTGACGGCAGATAATGGATAGGAGTAGAGGGATTGCAGTGATGGTTAACAAATGTCAGACTAGTTCCCTGCTTTGGTTCTGCTATTTAAACATATGGAGTAGCTATTTAATTGGGTTATTTAACCCTAGAGGTTAATCTGATCCTGTTTATCTTTCAGAGTCAATATAAAACATTTTTGGCCAGACATTTGGCAGGCAGGGATAGGGTTTGGAAAGTTTGAGATACTAAGATTTTATGTGGTTTTATTTGTCTTTTTATGATTTTATGTGTTGCAGCCCATCTTGAGCCCTTGGAATATGGCAGGAAAATAAAAATAAATAAACAATTTCTTTTTAAAATCTTTTCATATAAACACAGGGGCATAGCTAGCTACTGTGGAGCGAGGGGACTCAGTTGAGCCTGGGCCCCAGACTCTGAGGAAACCTTTGCAAGCAGCTTGAGTACCACCAGGAAATGTTTAGAAGGGAAGGGATTAGGGCCAGCCCACTCTAAAAATTTCCTAGCAGAGCTCAGGCTGCTTGCAAAAGTCCCTGCTAAGAAGGAAGATTTCAGAGTGGGCAGGGGTGGAGTGCTGTTCTCACCCCCAAATGCTCTACAAACATCCTTCTTGGTGGGGTTGCTGCTGCCCGGGGTGGGTGGAGTCAGCTGGAAGCTAGGGTGATGCTGCCTTCCTGGGTAAGCCCTGTCTCCACCCTGGAGACCCTGCTCCTTTGCCCTTAGGGGGTCCATAATTCAGAAATAATCTGGGGCCCACCACAGCCTCTCCCTGCCACACATACAATTACTATGTAATAACAACATTAATCATTTATAGTTCATAAAAATGTATTTAAGTTTTAGTTCTGCAAACTCTTGCTATGGTTTCCCCTTGGAATGTAGACTAGATGTTCAGCTTCGATTTTGAGCGGAAAATCTTCATTGCAAAAATAACATATTGCATTCTAAGTAGAACAACTGCCTAAGGTTCACTACCTCCCTGCTAATATATTCAGGGTTCTTGTAATGAAATTTAGGAGGAAGCCTGGAAAGTCTGTCACCTCACGGGGGTAGGGACAAAAGGGATTTTTCTCATGCTGCCCTCAAACAATTCTAAATTCTGTTTTTTTAAAGCGAGGTTCATAGGAGAAGCAGAGGACCTCAATAGTTTGCTAGGCATGATTCGAGTACATCGCTGACAGACCATAACAGATGAATTGTCTTCTTCCACATTTATCTGTATTTGCTGGGAATCTCTCCATGAATAATGTTTTTTCAACATCCATTCTCTGTACATCATAAATGAATAATGTAAAGTACTCAGTATTTACTATCCTTTGTTGTACTCCTCTGTAAGAAATCTTTCTATCTTTGTAAAAGTGTCTGCATTGTGAGTGATTTCCTCTGGTGAAGAGAAGGCTATATTATTCACAAAGCTCTCTTTTCATCAGTCCTACTCACAATATTCACTTTGCTGCCATTGGCTTTGTCCATATGTCAATGCATCTGCCCCGATATTTGTATAATAGCTGAACACTCTCTTACAAAATACATAGTCATAAGGCATCATCTCTGAGTTCATTCAGCCGTACACATTGGCATTATATCGCTTGCATTTGGATTTGTGGCACAAAGCCTTACAGGATGAGCATTCAGATTTTTAAGTCAAAGGAATATTACAGGTTTACAAAAGGAATCCCATGGAAATATATTTACTGGTGAGCTTGATGAATGGAAGATAGCTTGCGCCCTAAACATTGGCATGATAACAGGAGAACTTGCCCAAGAACTTGCTCTGATATCTACTGTCTCTGTGGCCCAGGCTGAAACTAAGCCCAGAGGAGAAAGGAATGCCAGTTGGGTAAAGTTTAGGAATTACAGACTTCTCAGAAGAAATAGGTTTAACTTAAATAGGGAGAATCTGCTAAAAGCAGGCAAAGTAATCAATATGGGGCAAATTCTGTCTCTCCTCTTTCAGCTGCATAAGTCCTTGGGTGCAGCCAGACAAGCTGCAACAACTCGATTCCCATGAGACCTCATGGGGAGCAATTGCCGCTGCCATGCTGAGGGGCCAGCATGGGGGGCTGGGCAGACAATTGCAGGGAAGACACGTGCCACCATGTTTGCGGCCAGCCAGGACGCTGGCCACACAAGCGGGTGCCCAGCCCTGCCCCGCCTTCCTCCCCCGGACCAACAGCGATCTTGCCCCTGGCCTTGTTATGGCCACGTGCAACAGCGCCCACCACTCTTTACCTTCCCTAAGATTGTTTTTAAATGGATTTTAAATGGTTTTAAATGGATGTTTGATTGTATTTTATTGCATGGATTTTGTGAAGCACTCCGAGTCCCAAACAGTGGAGGGGAGCACTATAGAAATAAAATTATGATTATTTATATGTAGGTGTTCCATTGTTGATCCTCATAGCTGATTCTAGTGGAAGCAAACTAGCATTGACCCTGACCAGTTAACATGTTATCAAACACAACCCTTCTTTCTGGTCCTGACAAGACCTATGTAGGGGCCTAAAGAAATGGCATTAGGGGGTAATTTCAGATGTGACACGCTCCCAGGTCACCACAGTGGATTCCCAAACATGGCTAGCCGCCCAACCCTGACCCGCAGTTCCAACAGGCCCCAAACAGACATGATGGGAGCAGGACCACGGCAAGGAAACAGTCAGCCAGGCCACAATCCGGTATAGTGCAACAGACGAGACACCGATCCCGGACCGTGGCAAGAACCCCCAGAAACCACCAGGGTGAGGCGGGTCACAGATATGGCCGACCGAGGGCAAAGGAAGCCAAAAGCGCCACAAGGCACCGCCCATGCAAGGGAAACGGGAAGGGAGGAGGAGGAGGAGGAGGGAGGTGAACGGCCGAGTCGCACACACACAGGGAGAAGGAAGCCACAGACAGAGCTGAACACAAACCACACATATGCTGGGGAGCACACACACAGTCGAAAGGGAGCAAGGGGGAGACACACAGGGACACACAAGGGAGGATGTGGAACACCATACCGGGCCATACCGAACACTAGGGGTGGGAAACCGGTAGAATCCGGTATCCGATAATGCCGGTATCGGGCGTACCGGCATTATCGGATTCGGCCCGGTAATCCGGACCCGGTACCGGATTTC
>QEPC01014088.1:2701807-2715839 GCA_003113815.1 Sphenodon punctatus | reverse complement strand
ATGGCACCCATGTGGAGAATCTCTGCCCGCCCCCCCACCCCATAATGCAGCCGAGTACATCAACAGGCATGCTTACCACTTGTTTCAGCTCCAGGCCATTGTCGATCACAGGGGCCGGTTCACAGACATCTTCACCGGCCACTCCAGCTGCAGCCATGATGCCCGGGTCCTCGCCATCTCCCCCCTCTTCGCACAGATGTACAGGGGGGACTATGCCAACATGTAGATTACCCCGATCGAGGGGGTGTTGATGCCCCCCTGCATCATCGGCGACCCAGCCTATCTGCTGCTCCGCTGGCTCATGAAGGGCCATCTGGTGGTCCAGAACCAGATGGAGGCCCTGTACAACACCTGGCTGTGCACCACGAGGACCGTGGTCAAGAGGGTCTTCGGTGCCCTTTAGCAGAGATGGAGGTTTGTGGCCAGGTGCCTGGACTACTCGGTGGAGACCTCTGCCCTAGTAATTGTTGCCTGCTGTGTGTTGCTGATCTCTCCTTCGATCCTTGTCATAAATCTGACCACCTCCTTGCCTCCTTCCCCTTCAACCTCTCCCACCAACCCCCCTTGTCCTCCCCTGCTCTGCGCCCTTTCTGCAACTTGCAGGCCGTTACCCTTCTTGACTTTGCCTCCTCCCTCTCCTCCCTCCTCCCCCGAGTCTTCTCCTCCTCTTCCCTAGACTCTGCCATCTCTTCTCTTAACACCTCTCTCACTTCAACCCTTGACTGTCTTGCCCCCATCTCCTCCCGCCCTGTCCGACCCCAAAACCCCCCTCCTTGGCTCACCCCTAACATCTGCTACCTCCGGTCCTGCACCTGAGCTGCTGAACGCCTCTGGCGCAAATCCCGCTTCCACCCTGACTTCCTCCACTATAAATTCTCCCTCTCCTCCCTCTCTTCTGCTATCTCCATGGCTAGGCAACACTACTATGCCTCCAGGATTGAATCCTACTCTCACGACCCTCGTTGCCTCTTCTCTACCTTCGACTCCCTACTCAAGCCCCCCTGCCCCCTCCACCCTCTTCCCTTTCTGCTCAGGATCCTGCTCATTCCTCACCTCAAAGATCGACAAGATCCGCCAGGACATTGCCTCCCACCCAATCACCCATCTCCTCTTCCCACTCCCTCACCACCCCCTTCCCCCTCTCTCCTCACCTCCTTCCACCCAGCCTCCCTTGAGGAAGTCTCCACTCTGCTCTCTTCCTCAAACCCCTACACCTGCCCTTTTGACCCAATCCCCTTATGCCTCCTGACCTCTATTGCTCCCACTGTTGCCCCCGCTTCTACATGTCATTAATTTGTCCCTCTCCACTGCCGCCTTCCCATCCGCCTTCAAGCACGCCACTGTTTCTCTCATCCTCAAAAAGCCCACCCTGGACCCATCCGCCCCCTCTAGTTACCAGCCGGTCTCCCTCCTTCCCTTTGCCTCAAAGCTTCTGGAACGTGTTGTCTACTTCCGCTGCCTGGACCTCCTCTCTGCCAATTCCTCCCTGGACCCTCTTCAATCTGGCTTCCACCCCCTTCACTCCTAGGAAACTGCCCTTCCCAAGATCACCAATGATCTACTTGTCGCTAAATCTAAGTGCCTCTACTCCATTCTTGTCCTCCTTGACCTCTCTGCTGCCTTCGACACTGTCGACCATTCACTCCTACTGGACTCGCTTCGCTCCTTGGGCTTCTGTGGCTCTGTCCTTGACTGGTTCTCCTCCTACCTCGCTGACCACTCCTTTAATGTATCTCTTCCCAATTCCAGCTTCTCCTCCCTCCCCCTTTCAGTTGGGGTTTCCCAAGGCTCTGTCCTCGGCCCTCTCCTCTTCTCTATCTACACCCTTTCCTTGGCAAACTCATTGCCTCCCACGGCTTCCAATATCATCTCTACGCTGACGACACTCAGCTCTACCTCTCTACCCCCTCTCTCTCCCCTTCTATCCACTCATGCCTCGTCAATTGTCTCGCTGACATCTCCACCTGGATGTCCCAATGACAGCTCAAGCTCAGCATGGCCAAGACCCCAAGACTGAACTCCTTATTTTTCCTCCTTCCTCTTCCTCTCCCGCTTCCCTGTCCATCCGCATCAATGGAGCCACCATCCATCCTGTTCCTGTTCCCCAAGCCCATAGCTTGGGCTTCATCTTTGACACTCATCTTTCCTTTAAACCTTACATTGACTCTGTTGCCAAGTCCTGCCGCTTTGCCCTCCATAACATCACTCGGATCTGCCCCTTTCTTTCTATCTCCTCTGCCAAAACCCTTGTTCATGCCATGGTCATTTCTTGCCTCGACTACTGCAACCTTCTCCTTGCTGGCCTCCCTCGCTCTCACCTGTCCCCCCTTATTGCCATCCAAAACTCTGCTGCCAAGGTCACCCACTCAGCCTGTCGCTTTGACCACATGCAGCCTCTCCTCTCTCCACTGGCTCCCCCTTCCCGAACGCATCCGGTTTAAACTCCTGGTATTCACCTATAAAATACTTCACAGCCAAGCTCCCCTCTATCTCTCAGCCCTAATCTCCTTACGCACTCCTGCATGCGCCCTCTACTCCTCCTCTGTCCCCTCACTCACTCTCCCCTGTCTCCTATGCTCCCCTAACCACCTTCGTCCCTTCTCCCTTGCTGCCCCCCCATGCCTGGAACTCCCTCCCTACCCACATCTGCCTCGCCTCCTCCCTCCACACCTTCAAATCCCTCCTCAAGACCCACTTCTTCCATGCCGTCTTTCCCAATGCCTGCTAGTTGGTTTCCCCCAAATACTTATGGTCTGCCCTCCTCTGTAGACTCCTGCCTAACTGTAACCAAGCCAAGCATATGCATCTGAGACTTAGCAGCTGCTTGCATGTTTGTTTGCTTCTCCCTTGTCTTCCCTTTGTCCCCTCTCCTTGTCGCCCCCTCTTTGTCCTTTTAGATTGTAAGCCGTAGGCAGGGACCACGTCTTTATCTTTGTTCTGTAAAGCACCAGGTACATGACTGGTGTTATATATATGTTTATAATAAAATCATCAATCATCATCATCATCATCATCATCATCATCATCTGTGAGACTGATGGAGTGGCCCTTGGGTATTCCAGGCCACAGCAGCCAGCTGGCCCCGTTCCTCTATACATGAACATGGCGAAACCCAGGGAATACCATTATGCTAAGCGGATCCGAGCAGCACTTACGAGGCACATAACATGGTTGTCCCAGGCCTGAGGGTCCCGGGTTCCATGGGGCGGGACCCCTGGCATGTCCGTGTCCAGGAGTGCCCTAGCCTCATCCGCTGACCACTGGGTCCACGGCGTGTGTAGCAATGAACGACAGACATGATGGTTACAGTGAATAAAGGTGTATTTATTGTTTTTACAGTGATCCTGTGCCCTATTTCCCCCTGCCCATACCCCTGCCCCAGGCCCCTCCTGCTTCCTGGGGTGACCTCTCCATCACCGTGTGGGCTGCTCTGTGGTCTGCCAGTCACCCTCGCCTGCACCGTTGTCACCCTCCAGCACTTCCTGGCTCTGTGACAGCTCCTGGCTCTCCTCTGTGACCGCTGCTGGGGGCTGGATTGGGCCTGGGACTGCCTGCTGCTGCTGCACCTGCCGGGGCAGCTGTTGCCATCTCAGCCCCGGTGGGAAGGGGAGGCGGATGTGTGGGCCCTGTGGTCAGAGCTGCTGCTGCTGCTGTGAGATGGGCACCAGCGGTGGGATGGGTGGTGGGTGTGGGGCTGCAGCTGGTATAGTGCCCAGGGGTGCTGCTGCCATAATGTAGGCACTCATCATGCCCGCATGTAGCAGCAGTGAGGTGCTGATCTCAAGGGACGGGTCTAACTTCTGGGAGTGCTCAGTGGCCTGGCGGTCAGTGGTCTCCGTCAACCACTGTATCGCCTCCATTTGGCGTGTGTGGTCCTGTCTCTGCAGCCACCTCTCCATCCGCATCTCAGCTAGGAGTTACCCGTCCCATCCCTCCACCTGCTCTATGGCCCTGCCAGTGGCTGCCTCCATCCTGTCAATGGAGGCGATAAATGCGTCCCTCTGCTCTGTGCTGGTCCACATTATCTCCTCCGTTAGGTCCTCCTGCTGGTGGCACACACTTGCCCTGTGCTCCCGAGTCCTCTGGGCTGGTGGCACTGGTCCCTTTCGTGACCGGGCTGGTTGCCAGGGCAGCGGATCTGTGGGATATGGGTTCAGTTAGCTTGGTTGGGAGCCCATTAGCTGCACGTGTACCCCCCCCAGGAACGGTGCTGGGGTGTGGCCTGGGATGCCTGCCCGTCCGTCCCCCTTCCCCTTGGGTGGTCAGGTCCCCTCCCCTCCCCTCCCTCCACACCCCTCCCCTGTTCCCTCATGGTCACCCTTGGTGCCCTGTTCGGCAGCTCTGGCCACCGTTCCCCTGGGCCCCCTGGGAGCCGTGTGTGCGGGTCAATCTGCTCCCCCTTGGGCTGCCACCCTCTGTTGGCCCATTGGTCCACCTGCCCGGTCGCTCACCTTGCTGCACCTGCTGCTGCTGCTGTTCTCCCTCTGCCTCGGCCTCCTGTGGCAGTGCTAGCGGTCCTGTGTGGGAACAACCATGGGGATGTAACATTGGGGTTCCCCTGTCCCTACCCCCATGTTCCCCCACCTTCCTGTCCCCCTCCCAGCCCTCAGTGGGCCCCGCCTTCTGCTTACCTTCTGCCACGTGTTCCACTGCTCCCAGTGCCCGTTCCCCCTCTGTTGCCTCCTCCTCTCCCTCAGTCGCACCTGCAGTAAGGAGTGGGGGGGGGGTTGGTTAGTATCGTTCCATGCCTGTTGTACCCCCCCGATCCCTCACTGGGTCTGTGAAGACCCCTGTGCATTCCACACCCTGTGCCTACCTCCTATGTCTGTATCCGAGTGCTCCGTGGCTGGCTGCTCGATGGGGCTCTGCTCGGAGTGCTCCCCTTGCATCCACTGGCTCAGGGTGACCAGCATGTCATCATCAGAGCCTGACCCCACATACAGTCATGGGCTCCCCATGCCTGTCTGTGATGGGGGCCTGCTTCTCCCCAAGGTCCTGGGCCATTCTTCTTGGGGTGCGGGTCTGGCATCGTCAGTGGGTGCACCCAGTGCTGCCATGGGAGGTGGGACATCCTCCCATGTCCGTCCCTGTGCCACGGCACTCCCTACCAGCCAGGGGGGCCATGATGGATCCCTTCATGTGAAGGATTCTGCCTAGGGCATCATAATAGGGCGCAGTCTGTGCTGCATGACCGGACTTCTAGTTATTGTCCTTAATGTGCTTGTAGCCCCTCTTGAGTTTCTTGGCCTTGGACCGGCACTGTGCTGCCAACCTCTGATATCCGGCCTCCCCCATTTTCCTCACTATCTGGTCAAACACGTGCTTGTTCTGCTTGTTGACCGTGAGCTCTACCTGGTTTTCCAGGGACCCCCAGATCCTGATGAAGTCCTGGGTCTCCTGAAATCCCCACTGTCCCTCTCTCTGGTACATCCATCTCCGTGATGGCCCCTCCAGCTCTGGTGCCACCGCCTCCTTCTCTGCCTCCTCCCTGCTGGTGTCCTGTAGGGGTTCCAGGGCTCGGGCCTGTTTCCTGGTCTGTTGGGTGGACATGGGGAGGTTGAGTGCTGTTGTTGTGCTGTTCCTGTCCCCACCTCCCACCCTCCCTCCATGGCTGTCTGCTACCCTTGCACCCCGCCCCACTTGGCCATCCTGTGTTGGTCTCTCTACCCATTTGCAGGGGGCCTCCACCCCTGTTTGGTGTCCCCCTGTGGGGCGGGTTCCTCTGGGTCCTGCTGCTGCTGCTCCTCATGCTCCATCGCTATCCTGTCTCTCCACTCTCTCTTCCTGTCTTGCCACCTCATTCCCCTGGTGCAGTGTACCCTTTAAATATCCCTCCTTGTTCTGTTTGTTGGCCGTTGCCTGGCAGCGATGCTGCATGCATTCACCATGGTGTGGGATCATTGTCCATGATCACATCTGACGGTTGCCATTCAGATCTTACTTTGGGCCATTTCTCAGTGAGGATTGCATTAACCACAGTTCTGGACCTGCTCCCATCCCGAGCTCCAGAACCATGGTTGGCCTTGGCCCCTACCGGTGATTGACTGTGGTGAACTTCTGGATGCTGCTGACCAGACGTTCAGGGCTTATTCGCCATGCTGGGGGATTGAGTGTGGTTCACTGTGGTTGACTGTGATCTCATAACATCTGAAATTACCCAGGGAGAGTGCAAAATGGAGCACTGGACAAAATCACATGTTTTGATTCTGCACTCAGGAGCCTCATGCTAGGGATGGGCGAACAGGACAGAGGTCAGATGTTATGCCGTTCAGACTAAAAGTTTAGTTCGGTTTCATGGGTTCAGTCTGGCACAGTTCGGACTCCCCCAAACGTTCAGTGGAGTTTGGCACTGCCGGGAGGCTTGGGGCACTCCAGGGACCCCCAGGGGTGCTCATGGCGGCAAGGCAGGTCATTGGAGATCCAACAGCAGCAGCAGAAGATACCGGGAAGGCTTGGCGCTTGGCACCCCGGGTTGCCTGGGCAGGCAGGCTTGGCATTTGGCCCCTGGGAGTGCCCGTGGCACCAGGGCTGGCCATCTGAGACTCAGCAGCAGCACCAGCAGCAGAGACTGAGGAGACTAAGCACTTGGCACCCCGGGTTGCCCAGGAAGACAGCCTCAGTGCTTGGCCCCTGTGGGTGCCCGTGGTGCCAGGGCTGGCTATCTGAGATGCAGCGGCAGCAACAGAGACCGGGAAGGCTTGGTGCTTGGCACCCCAGGTTGCCCGGGCAGGCAGGCTCAGCACTTGACCCCTGGAGGTGCCCGTGGCACCAGAGCTGGCCATATTAGACCTAGCAGCAGCAGCAGCAGCAGCAGCAGAGACTGGGAAGGCTTGGAACTTGGCACCCCAGGTTGTCCGGGCAGGCAGCCTTGGCACTTGGACCCTGGGGGTACCTGTGGTGCTAGGACTGGCCGTCTGAGACCCAGAAGCAGCAGCAGCAGCAGCAGAGACTGGGAAGGATTGGCGCTTGGCACCCTGGGTTGCCCAGGCAGGCAGGCTCGGCACTTGGTCCCTGGAGGTGCCCGTGGTGCCAGGACTGGCCATCTGAGACCCAGGAGCAGTAGCAACAGCAGCAGAGACAAGGAAGGCTTGGTGCTTGGCACCCCGGGTTGCCCAGGTGGGCTCAGTGCTTGGCCCCTGGGGATTCCCATGGCACCAGGGCTGGCCATTTGAGACCCAGCAGCAGCAGCAGCAGCAGCAGAGACCAGGAAGGCTTGGTGCTTGGCACCCTGGGTTGGCCAAGCAGGCAGGCTTGGTGCTTGGCACCTGGGGGTGCCCTTGATGCCAGGGATGGCCATCTGAGACCCAGCAGCAGCATCAGCAGCATCAGCAGCAACCAGGAAATCTTGGCACTTGGCACCCCGGGTTGCCTGGGCAGGCAGGCTCGGTGCTTGGCCCCTGGGAGTGCCCATGGTGAGACCCAGTGGCAGCAGCAGCAGAGGCCAGGAAGGCTTGGGGCTTGGTGGCTGACACCCATAGGGGGCAGGACATTGCAGGCTGGCATCAGTGTAGCAGCAGTGGTGGCTGGCACCCCTAATTGGCTGGCCGTTGAAGGCTGGCATTGGCGGAGCAGTGGCAGAGGCCCAGCCTGGGTTTGGTGGCTGGCACCCCTGCTTGGCTGGGCATTTCAGGCTGGTTGGCATCAGCGGAGCAGTGGCAGAGGCACGGCCAGGACTTGGTGACTGGCACACCTACTCAACTGGGCATTGCAGACTGGCAATGCTGAGTGGCAATGCTGAGTGGCACTGCTACAGAGCACCCACTCAGATGGAGTGTTTGGGGAGGGATTCAATCGGATGGCTCCCAGCATGGCTACCCCAGCAGCAAGACACCATGCACTCCCTCTGCCATGGACCATGGGGGAGGGGGAAGCACACTGGTATGGTCTTTGCAAGTGACATGTCCCTGCCCAGTGTGAGCCAGGCTTCCCAGGGCTCCTGGCTAGTTTTTGGGAGGCCATGTCCCCTGCCCACTGAGTGCCAGGAGCAGCGGCAGAGGCCCAAGCAGGGCTTGGTGGCTGGTACCCCTACTGGGACGGGCATTGCAGGCTGCCAGGCATTGGTGGAGCAGTGGCAGCGGCCTGGCCAGGGCTTGGTGGCTTTTACCCCTACTTGGCCAGGTGTTGCAGGCTGGCTGGCATTGGTGGAGCAGCGGCAGAAACCCGGCGAGGGCTCGGTGGCTGGCACCCATACTTGGCCGGGCATTGCAGGCTGCCAGGCATTGGTGGCAGCCTGACTCAGGGTGGTGCATGAGGGCAGCTTAAACTGGGGGCCTCGGAAAGCAATCAGGCACCTAAACTCCATGTCCCCCCCCCCTGGCCTGCCAGCCCCATTTTTCCCTCTCAAATGCGCCTGAACTCATCCAAACGCGACCGAACTGTTCGGGGGTTCTGGCATTCTGTTTGGCCGTCTGAACTGGCTGAGTTTGGGCTGAACACTGAACGCCCAAACCATGTTTTCACATCCCTACCAGCTGCTGTTTGGGGTGGTTTCTGAGTTCAAAGAATCCTGTTCAATTGCTCTTGTTGATGTGCTGTTCACACCTAGCCTAATCTGCCAATGTGTCCAGAATGCTGGCTTCCTGGAATGAATCCCTCTCCATGCTGAACAGAGTTGCCTCCTGCGACCATGAAAGGAATCAGATGGTCTGGGAAATGTTATACATTTAGCATGAATTCCCCAAAGGAAGATTAGGTGAAACACATCTGAGGGAATTTTGTGAAAAAGTAAAGGTGAGATAAGAGACAGGAAGTTGTAGGCAATCATAAATCATCCTGACTTCAAGAAAGACCAGACACACAAAGAAAAATCTCAAAGGGTTAGCAGTATGAGGCAGGGGCTGAGCTTTTAGACTAAAAAGAGAGTTGGAAAGGCAGAGGACACAGCCAGAGCTTAATTTGAGGGTGTGAAGGAGTTTGCCAGAGCTCAGTCCCAGCAATTAAATTCAGGAGGGAGGTTTTGAGCTCAAGAAATGTTCTCAATAGGAATGTGCACCCCAAAATATGAAAGACAAGGAAAAAGCTGATATTGGTCATTCCAGGGTTGGGAAAAAATGCCAAAACAACCCTGGATGGTTTAGTTGGCTCTCATTAATGACCTTTCTTCCCCACATTGGTTATCACAGACGTAGATTAAATCCAAGAACACCTGTTTTGAATTCAGTGTAGAGAGGCAAGGCAGTTGAGTGCTGGCGTATTAGCTTTAAGCTCTGCTCTGACAAGCTCTGGGGCAGGGGCGTGGCTTCTGGAGCAGATTTCAGTCCCGCCTGGGTTGCTGCACCTTCAACAGGGGACAGAAGTGGATAGATATGGCTCTTTCACTGCTCATTCCTGGTCCCAACATGAAAACCACAACTGCTGGTGGACATCCCTCCCTGCCCAGAAGTCAGCATGGGTTGATGCGGACATGGACACCATGAATCTCATGGTGTATCACCTCGGGGTCGACAGTCAGTCCTTGTTCAAGGAGCCAGCCAAGGTTCTTCTCAAGGGCATGGAGGACCTGGATGCCACCTTTGTAGAAGAGATGGTGGAGGGACTGCATTTACACGGCTGCATGATAGACTTTTATTTATTGTTATTTAATTTTTTTATTGGTTACTGTGTTGACAAGTGGTCAAGAGAATTCAGAGAAGCAGCAGAAAAATCACTGGGAAACAGCTCCACAGGATAGGAATGGTAGGCACAGGAAGTGGATGGTAAGGCACTATGGCGTACCCATGGGCTAGTGGCAGGGGAAGGCACCATGGCAGGATAGTGGATGAGGGGACTGGCAGGGGGACTGGATGAGGGCTAACAGACTGAGGCTGAAACCTGACAAGACGGAGGTGATGCTGGTAGGTAAGGCGGTGGAGATGACGGCCCCTACTATTGACGGGGTCTGTCCTCCACTGGTCGCCCAGGTGCAGAGTCTGGGGGTGCTCCTTGATTCGCAATTCTGCTTGGATGTTCAGGTGGAGGCTGTGGCAATGGGTGCTTTTTGCCAATTACATCTGGTGCAACGGCTTTGACCATATGTTTCAGACTCTGACCTGGCCACTGTCATCCATACTTTCATCACCTCTAGGCTGGACTATTGTAATGTGTTCTACATGGGGCTACCCATGGTGATGGTTCAGAGACTGCAGCTGGTCCACAATGCAGCGACCCACCTCTTGGTGGGATTGGGCCACCAGGAGCATATTACACTGGTTCTCTGATCTCTGCACTGGCTTCGGGGCCCGATTCAAGGTGTTGGTGCTTGCCTATAAAGCCCTAAATTGTCTAGGTCCTACCTATCTGTGCGATTGCCTCACCCCTCAGATCCTAGATCAGCACTTGCGGTCATCGGGGGGTGCCCTCCTCGAAGTCCCCCGACTCTTCCGGGGGGTCACGATGGAGAGGGTGTTCTTGGTGGCCACACTGCGGTTGTGGAACTCCCTTCTGGAGGAGGCTCAATTGGTCCTGGATCTCCTATCTTTTCAACGTAGCTGTAAGACCTGGCTGTTCCAGCTGGTGTTTGGCGGGGGAGATGGGTGAAGGGTGGCGGGGAGTGGGTTAGGGTGGGGGAAGTGATTTTTTTATCCTCCTTGTCATAAATTTTATATGTTTTAATGTTTTAATGTTTATTTGCTTATTGTAAGCCGCCTGAGCTGCTGTGTCAGGAGGGGCGGGGTATCAAGATTTTTAATAAATAAAATAAAAATAAATAAATAGTGGGCTGGCGTGGGGGCAAAATGACAGTCTGGGGAAAGCCAAAATGATGGTCAGGTGGGGGAGGGTGAGATATGGTGCAAATGGAAGTGCTTGGTTTCTGTATGTTCTTCACTCATCAACAATGATTGCAGGAGGAGAACTGCGTGGCCTGGGTTCCCATTGCAGCAACTGCCCCAGAAGCTACATTGGTCTGGTACTCATTCCTGCTTCCCTTTGGGTGGGGGCTTGAAACACTAGGGTGGGAAGGTGGGTGGGGCGGTCTGAACTAATGGCTTTCCTTGTTGCCTTGCTACAGGACTGCCAGTACAAAGAGTGCAGACAGAATCCCCTGCGACAAGTGCCCAGTAGAACCAGGACCTACAGGTCTCCAACCAGCAGTGGAGGGAGGACTTGGCAAAGGAGCTGCTTTTGGAGACCAGACAGCGAGCAGTCAATATCCATGACACCATTAACAACACAACCAGGAGCATAGGCAGCTGGTGTGGCAGAATGCAAGGCCTTTGTTGCCAAGGTCCACCTGGACCTCTGGTGGGAGGAGAAGTACTGGGTCCACCTCTGGTAGCAGTTTGAGCTGTTGGACAATGAGACTGAGAAAGTGAGCAAGGAGATGAGTGAGATGTGTCTGTTCCAGTCCCTTCAGCTCCAGAGCTTCCTGCTTGAGCATGTTGCTGCTGTGACCAGAAGCATTGTTGCTATGGGGCAGGTGCCATTTCCTATCTTAATCCCCATCAGCAGTTCACACCTACCTACATAGAAACCACCCCCCTGCCTTGGTTCCCCCTGCACTCCACCCCCTATGGAAAGCATCCAAGCCCTCTCCTCACTGCACTCAAGTCAAGGAGCAGTTCCTGGACCAGGCACACTTCCCCTCCTGCCAATCATTCCTGCATGCCTCCTGCAAACACTCCTCCACATCCAGATCCAAATCGGGAAAATGTCCCCTCACCAGTTCCACCACCCAAGCGAGACCACCCAGTTGCCACCAAAAGGAGCAGGTGCAAGAAGAAATAATTTTAATTTTTAAAAATAAAGTTCTTTAATTTTTCATAATCCATGCATTCTGTGCTTCTTCTGGGAAAGAGAGGGAAGTTTTTTTAGGGGGAGAGGGTCTTGGAGAATGGCAGTATGGCATAGCAATATGCCACTTTGGGGGCTGGAAGGGAAGGGGGAGTGGCAAGTGTACCAAAAACAAGGGGCAGGGAGTCTGCTGACCATGCACTTGCATTTGAGGGTGGAGGGGCCCATAGTAGCCCAGCAGGGAAAAGCCTGGGTGCAAAAGGAACTACCGTGGGAAAGCCACAGGCAGAGGCCAGGTGCTGTCCAGTTGCAGAGTAGCTGGGTGCACGCCTGTGCCTCTGTGTTTCTTGTTGCCATTCCCAGACCCAGTTAGTCTGTGAATGCACACAGGAAGGAAACACAGAGGCTCAGGCCTGCAGCTAGCTAATCTGCAAATGTTGTTAGGGAATGCATAGAGAAAGGACACTGAGCAGGAAATAGCACGGGGTGGGGGGCAAGGAGGGAAAGTATTCCATCCTGATGCTGGGGAGGGGAGCCAGATGGGCCAGAGGAAAAAACAGTGACACACAGGAAACATGTTTAAAGGCTTTATTGGTAACACAAAAAGATCATTTGAAACTGTTCACTGATGGTGGGTGCTGGGGTCCAGAAGCACTTCCACAATCACTGTGCAAACCTCCATACAAAGAGTATGGTGCCCATCATGAAAGTTCCAAAGCCAAATTGCTGGGCAGCAGAACAGTAGGAGTCTTGAGTGGCGAGCTTCCAGATGGCGACTGCATCACCATGCTCTGCTTTTCCAGTCATGGCCTCAGGATCTCAACTATCTGCAGGACAAGGTGATGGGCATCCTGAAGTTTGCGATCCACTCAGTATCTCCCCACAAGGACAACATGTTCCCCCAGGCTGTGCTTTTCTCCTTCATCCAGACCAACCTCTTGGTTGGTATAGCCCAGCGCATGGTGTCAGTGATTGAAGCCATATCTCCCGATAGGTACCTCTCTCTGAACATCAGCTGCCCTTGTATTGCTTCACCGTGTGGTGCACCCCCACTATCCCAGCCACAGATCAAGCAAGAGCTTTTCTGTGCCTTGACATCACATCACGCCAATGACAGCAGTAAGCTTGGATCTGCTAGATCACTTGTAGATTCTGCTCAGCAGTGGAAAGGAAGGTCTGGAACATGTTAACAAGCACAAAGAAGTTCTTGGCATGTGTCTCCATGTCTGTAGTTCTGGTGTTTGTGAACTTGGGAGACCATGTTTTGAATAGCCTAAAGAGCTGGGCGACTGCCTAGCTAGGATTGATTCTGCACTGCATGTGAGCAGCTATTGACCAGTATTGGTCATATGTCCTAACATGAATGGCTGCGCACTGAGCGTGAGCTGCTATTGGCTGCTGTTGGTTACAGACTGGCTATTGGCTAAAAATGTGTTTGCAAAACGTATGCTGGGTATATGTGTGTTGCTGCACCAGAATGGCCAATCTAGGTGGCTATTAAACTGCATAGACATTTCTGTCACAAGCACATCAGTGCACATGCAGTGCATCTAAAAATGTAATGAATGTTAACACCATGGAAGCATGGATATTTTTAATTGTGGGGGGAACCAGTGAATGTTAAGAAATAGGCAGGTGAGGGGATCTGCAAGGCAATGAAAGTCACTGTGCTGAGAATGTATGTGGGAGCAAAACTGGGATGCTATTGCCCGTTGGTTAAATGTTACTCATATAATTTTTTATCTTTTGAAAATAACAGTTTTTGCTTGCAATGAGCATGAGGAGTCATAATGCCATAGAAAGTTATTACTGCAGGTTGTTGGCCTGGGAAAGTGAAATACTTCAGCTTTTGTCTGTGGGTGCTGTGGCCACTTGGGGTCTGGGGCCAGAGAAGCTGGGGATGGGATGATGGATTCCCTGGCCTTTGTTGACATTTGGGTGAGGCCTGATGTACAGAGAAAACTATCAAACCAACCGGTCCTCTGAGGCAGCCTATACGCTCATAGGGTGGCACATGCACACAATGTGGTTCTATGTATGCATGGTGGAGTGCAGACACCTCACAACTCTTCTGCAGTTCCAAGTCCATCAGAATGGAAGAGTGGGAGCCCTGGATGAGAAGAAAGAGTGGGATGTGAATGAGATTGTGACTTTTCCAGACATTTGTGCACTGTCAGAAGTACGGCAGTGACTAATGGGGACTGGACCTTCCTTGACATTTAAGAACATAAAAACATAAAAACATAAGAAGTGCCATACTGGGTCAGACCAATGGTCCATCTAGCCCAGCATCCTGTCTCCAACAGTGGCCAATCACAGTCGC
>QEPC01014088.1:2666044-2688499 GCA_003113815.1 Sphenodon punctatus | reverse complement strand
CAACAACACACACCAACCCACCCAAACACACAGCACAGCCAAAACCAACACAACAATCGCCAAAACACACTACACAAGCAGCCACCGAAACAAACACACACCGTCTCGCCTCACTCACGCACACGCACATGAATTTCCAGCGCGATGCCGATTTTACGGCTTCCCGCGATCTCGTGATATTTCTGGCCGAATGGCCGAACGGCCGAACGCGAATGCGCGAACCACCTGAACACCGAACGACCGAACACGAACGCACAACCCGATCGCGAACGAACCGAACGTCCGACCACGAACGCACGACCTGCCCGAACAACCGAACACGAACGGCCAAACACGAACGCCACCGAACCGAACGGGCGAACACGAACGCGAGGTACGACCGAACGACCAAACATGAACACACGAACCGAACGCGGCCGAACCGAACCGCCGAACATGAACACACGAACCGACCGCGGCTGAACCGAACGGCCGAACACGAACCGCGATCTGTTCGCCCATGCCTACTCTCCACCACTCTTGCAAGGACACTAACAACTAGGGCCCTAGTTTACCTGAGCTCTTCTCTTCTGCACAGCTCAACTCTTTTGTAGACATTTTTTTCCCATTGTCCCCCTCTTTCCCCCCACAATTTTAGGATTATGCAATGAGTCAGTCTTCCTCTTGGATATTTCACCTCACATGGAGACAATGGGTGAGTGAACTCCTTAGGGGTTTGCATCATAGTGGAAGACTCTGAATAGACTAGCTCAATTATGCACCCATGTAAGCAACCGTGGCCTACGTACCATTCCTGATAATACATTTATTTTGATGAATCTGAATTTCTCTTTCTATACTATGCTATACATACTTTGTTTCCTCTAAGAGAACACAACTTAGATGTCATTTTATCCTCAGATATTTAAAGTGCAGTGCTTTTCCCCTACTGTGGGAGATTTCACAGTAGAATTGTTGATCTTGCGTATATGTCTTTGCAGAAACCTTAGTTCCCAACTAATGGCTATGAAGAAAGCTTTTGTAGAGAGACCTGGTACCTGTAAACACAGCTCAGTTCTTGCCGAGGTGGAATAAACTGCAAGATATTGTCCATTCAAACATGAATTGCCTCTATCTCAATTGCTATGTCTTTGAATTAAATAGGGAAAATATCAATAATAGAATGATTCAGCAGAGCTAAGGACATTTTCAGAGTGATTGGCAGAATAATTAAGAAAATAAATGGACAGTGTAATTCTAGATAGGCTGCTCAGGTAGATAAGTAGAAAACGTGAATTGAATGACCAAAATAACTTTGCTCAACTTGTTTACAAATCCAGAATTAGTGTGAAATTTGAAATTTAAATCAGAAAGATAATCCAGGTTTATCCAAGTGTAGCAGTGTAGCGTTCTGAGGTGTTGATCTCTGCACTCACTGGCTTCTTCTGCTCTTTGGGGATGTTCCCGCTGGTGGTCACCGGTGTCAACTTGGTGAATTAGCACCCAGCCAATGGGTAGTCCCATGCATGCTCACACCTCCAGCTGAGGGTCCAATTCTCCCACAGTTTGCTGTTGTTCCCTTTCAGGGTAGAGGGCCAGTGTTGCTCCTGTGCTGGGTTTGCTCAAAGTCCTGGGAAGATGGGATGTTGTCCTCGAGATCTCCCCAGTTCAAGACCTACACTCCCTGGCTTCCCCAACTGGCCAGCTAGGACTCCCACCTGGAGTCCTAGCCCTGCCCCTGGGTTGCATCAGAGACCTGTAGCCTGGCCTTGGTGCCTCAAGGGCGTGGTGGCCATATATGCAAGTTTTATTTAATTAATTTATTTATTTCATACATTTATTAGCTGCACCCCCATGCCTGTGGCATCCCGGGGTGGCATACAATTCAATAAAAACACAATCAAAATACAAATACTTTAAAAATCCAAACAATTTAAAACAAAACAGGGTCGGATAAACAAATAAAAATAGAAAGGTAAGGGGAGAGATAAAACCCTAACCCCCCCTCCTCCCCAAAGGCCTGGGCAAACAGCCAGGTTTTACAAGCCCGCCAGAATAAGGCTTGGGGCCAGGCGAGCTTCCTCCAGGAGGGAGTTCCAAAGTCGCGGCCCAGCTACTGAGAATGCCCTCTCCATTGTGGCCCCCCGATTAACACGGGGGACCTCCAAGAAGGCACCCCCGGTAGACCGAAGGAGCCACTCTGGGACGTGGAGGGTGAGGCGGTCCCTGAGGTACGAGGGGCCCAGACCGTGAAGGGCTTTATAGATCAATACCAATACCTTGAACCTGGCTCAGCATGCTATTGGGAGTCAATGCAGAGTCTGGAGCACAGGTGTAATATGCTCCCGATGACCCATCCCCGTCAGGAGCCGGGCCACCGCATTCTGTACTAGCTGCAGCCTCCAGACCAGGAACAAGGGCAGTCCCACGTAGAGCGCATTACGGTAGTCCAGCCTCGAGGTGATGAAGGCATGGATGAGGGAGGCCAGATCCAGCCTGGAGATGTATGGATGCAGCCTCTGCACTAAATACAACTGGTGGAAGGTGACCTTCGCCACCACCTCCACCTGTCAATCCAGGCAGAGATCTGAGTCCAACATCACCCCCAGACTCCGAACCTGTTGAGCTATAGGAGGGCGGAACCCCATATCAAGGGGGCCAACACCTCCCCCGCCCTCCCCACCACCATCACCTCGTTCTTATTGGGGTTGAACTTCAGTCTGCTCTGCCGCATCCACTCTGCCATGACCTCCAAACACTGGGATAGCAACGAGACAGCAGCGTCTGGGTCAGTTGAAAAAGAGAGGTACAGCCGAGTATCATCAGCATATTGGTGAGTGACATCGCACCCTGAACCCTCTCACGATCTCCCCCAAGGGCTGCATATATAAGTTAAATAATAATGAAGACTGAATGGAACCCTACGGAACGCCGCAGGACAAGACGCAGTGGCAAGATGTTTCAGCCCTCAGCACCACCCATTGGCTTCTCCCCGAGAGGAATGAGCGGAACCACTCAAGGCCAGTCCCGTCCAGACCCCCAAGGTCTCACTGCCATCTCAACAGCAGCCCATGGTCCACGGTATCAAAAGAGGCAGAGAGATCTAGCAGGATCAGAAATGTTGAACATCCTGCGTCCATCTCCCAGCAGAGATCATCCACCAAGGCCACCAACGCTGTCTCAGTACCATAGCCGGGGTGGAACCCAGACTGAAAAGGGTCAAGGAAACTGATACTGTCCAGATGCGCCTGAAGCTGCAGAGCTACTGCCCGTTCAATAACCTTCCCTAAAAAGGGAAGATTAGAGACAGGACGGTAACTGGCGAGTGCGCCCACATCCAAAGATGGCTTCTTCAGCAGGGGGTGCACCAAAGTCTCCTTGAGGCTGGGTGACAACCTTCCCTGCTGCAGGGATGCATTAACCACTCTCGCCAACACCGTCCCCAATGTCTCCCTGGAGGCTTTCACCAACCAGGACGGGCAAGGATCAAGTTCACAACTGGTGGCTCTCACAGACCCCAGGACATCACCGCATCGGCTGGCAGCACTTCCTGAAACTCCCCCCACAAAGTTGGACTGGACAGGGCCTCCGTAACCTCGCACTTTCTACCCACTGTCTCCAACCTGGTATGAAAGTCGCTCTGAATCCGAGTGATCTTGTCTTCACAGTAGGTGACAAACTCCTCACAGCAGGCCTGGGACAAGTCCCCATCCAGGTGGAGGGAGGCCGGACTGACCAGCCCCCGCACCACCCACAACAGCTCTGCCAGGCGTGACTTTGCAGACGCTATGAGGGCAGCAAAGAACTTCTTCTTTGCTGTCCTCACAGCCTCAACATAGGACCGCAAGTGGGCCCTATGGAGAAGTTGGTCGGAGTCAGAGCGAGTCCGATGCCAGCGTTGCTCTAGACTCCTGCCTACCTGTTTCATACAGCACAGCCCCTCGGTAAACCAAGGGGCCCTGTGGTGACGAGACGGAGGCAGGGGGTGTCTCGGAGCCACCCTGTCAATGGCCTCCTCCAGCAAGCTGTTCCAATGCTGGACCAGTTCATCGACAGAGTGGCCGTCCAGGTCCAAGGTTAATTCCCTCAGGACCTCTTGGAACCACTGGAGTTCCATCAGCCTCCGAGGGCGGACCAATCTAACTGGTCCCATCCCCTTCTAGAGGTGATGCACCGAGAGGCTGGCCTGGAGGAGCCAATGGTCCGTCCATGACAAAGGTGTAGCCCTAACCTCCCCCACTACTGGACCACCCACCTCAAGGCCAGAAGCCAATGCAGCCCTGAAACCTGTATTTCTCATAAATGTCCTCTAAAATGTGCCTATCTGGCCACCCTACTCAAGGGTCCCTAGTCCCCGAGCCTCCCAGGCTACTCTGATTACACCCCCTTGCAGCTGGCCCTTGTTCTGACCAGGGCTCTGACCCTTCCCCTAAGACCCTGTGGGCCAGGCACAATCCCTTCTGAAGCCTGCTCAGAGGCAGAGCTCTTCCTGGCTCTCACCTCTCTGGAGCCCTTGGGAGACTGAGCAGCCCAAGGTCTGCACTCCCTGGCTTCCCGTGTGAACCAGCTGGAGTCATAGCCAGTGTTTAATTTGTAAACAATGAATTGCTGGTGCCCAAGATTGTCCCCAAAGCCACACCTCCCAGCCCAGAGCTTGTCAGAACTCTCCAGCTAGCAACCCACCCTGGCCTAACCTGCCTCTCTGCAGCGGAATAGAAAACAGAAGTTCTTGGAATATAATCCAGGATAACCAGCACAGGGGGAGGGGCAGGAAAGTTATTAAGGGGCCAAATTAACCAGCCAGGATTTTTCCATCTTTTGTTTCCAACCCTGAAATGGCCAATATCAGCCCTCTCCTGGCCTTTCACAGTTCAGGGTGCACAATTCTACTGGAAACATTTCCCAGGCCTCAGCCCCCACCCCTTGAATTTAATTGCTGGGACTGAGCTCTGTCAAGTCCCCCCAATAAACCCCAATCCTAACTCTGCCCTGGGTCACACCAGGGAACTGCAGGCTGGCTCTGCTAGTTCTTTAAATGACTGAGCTCTGGGCTGGCCCTGCCACGCCCAATTCAGCTGGCCCCAATCAGCCCCTCTGTTAGCCCAGCTGTTGGTGTTACTTTGGCTGGTGCTAGCCTTCTTAAAGGGCCAGGCTCCCTACTAGCCTGCCCTGCTACATCAAGATTTATTGCTTTGTGAAATCTTCTAGTGAGCTTGGATCCAGCTTCAAGCAAACCTGAGTCAGCCAACCTTTCATACCAAACACCCTTCAGGACATGCTTTTTCTCCAGATTAGAGAGATGTTCAGGTATATGAGAGTCTAAACCTAATGCATGACCAGAATAAATAAGGATCTGGGAAAGGCAGGTCAGGAAACAGGAGGCTGTACTGTATTTTCTAGCTATGCCACATGCACTGTTTCAGCATTAAACTAGATGTAATTCGGCACTTTAAACAAATAGCTAATGAAAAGTTTTGTTTGTTTATTTTTAATACTGTACTGAGGACTGCTCTGGTCTCAATAGGAATCTCATTATTGTGTATTTGCATATGTCTTATCTCAAGGGATGTAGGCAGCTTTGTATCCATTCTGTATTACCTGTTTTAACAATCTTACCAATGTAGTGTGTCATATTTGTTGCAGATCTATATATATATATAAAAAAAAAAAGCTGAAAAAGGAAATTCTCACTTTCCTCTATGATCTTTCCAGGCATGTCCTGTCTCTTACGCAACAAACCACCTGTTAAATAATAACATGATGCACTTTCCATAAGAGACTCTTGAGGCTGTGCAGACCCTAGTGAATTTAACTCAACAGCATTTCTTTATATTTGCTATTTGTGCTAATGCCTGTCAGGGTACATTTCCCATCTTTGAGATGGAAACACAGTTGATGAGAAGTCACAGGACTTGCCAAAGGTGGCAAAGAATGTCTGGACAAAAACAGACATGCCATTGGCCTGCGGTGGCCCAGGACCAGGCACCATGCACCACCAGATGTTGGCCCAGAATTGCCCTAGGCTGTGTTGGTGGCTAACTTGAGCTGTGATCTTGGAAAATCTCCAAGGTCACATTCCGGGCTGGGCCACAGCAAGCTGGCACATCTATTCCCACGCAGCCAAGCCGGCCTGATCTGGGCAGAGGGATGCCATGGCTGTGCCTCTCTGGTTGTCTGCCATGGCAGGGTTCTAGGAGCCCTGCATGCGTGGGGCTGACTGCAGGTTTGTTGTGCTCCTGGCCCTACTCTGGCCGTGCAGCTGGCAGGATGACTCCTCGGCTATCGGTTCCTGGGCACATCGGTTCAGTGCCCTGGCCTGACCTGGGGTGGCCTGGACTGGTCCCACGAGACACATGTCTGGTTTTTTGCCTCTTTCCCCTTGAGCGGAGATAAAAGATGCTTGCAAATCTTTGGGCATTTTTACATGAGATGCTACCATGCAGGTCCATCCAGTGGACATGTGTGGTAGTGCCTGTGTAAAAGTGGGGGGTGGGCACGTACTCCTGTGACCCACGCACCCCGCCTACCTCCACCCATCTCCCCACACGGAGCAACCTGAAAAAATCCTGGGTTGCGCCATGTGGGGGCATGGTTGGTCGGCGGGTGAATTCACCTGCCACCGTTTAAACCCTTCCCCACCCACTGGAAGTGTATGTGTGCTACACCGAGCACACACCGACCAGCCTCCCCCCACCCCGCCCATTTAAAAATGGCTTTTGTGTCTATTGCATCCTATTTTCCTGCTATTGCTGTGTTAGTAACTTTGCTAAAAAGAAAATATCAGATCTTGTTAACATCAGAAAGACTGTTTGTCTGAATCTTGGAGTTATGTTATAAAAGCAATTCATTACTGTCTTGTAATTTAAGAAGTGGATCTCTAAATCAGTCAGTGGAGTGGGTTAGTTCATTCTGTATTTTCCTAGCAGAACAGCACATTTAAACTACCGTCTGCTTTCCCACCCACCCTCAAATTCAGAATTCGAGGCCAAATCTTTTTATTTCCTGTCTTAAAGGACAGAGGGAAGACCAGGAACCCCTTTATTGCTTCAGTAAAAGGAATTGTACTATGTCCATCCACCCCCTTTTCATTTGCCTCTTGGTGTATTTGTTGGCAGTGCCAGCTGACACATCATGGATTTAGAAGTAATTCAATCATGTGTGTATAATGTTATGATGTTTGTTTGTGTTGTTGTTTTATATGGGGTCATGATGAAAGTCTGTACCCGTAATAAATAAAGTAGAAATAGTAGAAGTAATTCATTCATTTCTACAAAAATCCATGTTTTCTTTTCTGCCTTTGACATGCTTCCAAGAAGAGAGAGAGGGTGTATGGATGTTTGATTAATATTATTGCTCTTCCACAGGAATTGATTTTAATTTGGATTAGTCTGTGTCTGACTTTAGAGAAATTATTAGGTACAGGGAAAATCTCTTCGGCAATCTTGGTTTCTGAAACAGCACAAGTTGTTCTCCTTCATGTTTGATGAGCAGTAGAATAGATCACTGGGGCTACAAACATTTTAATAAGAAAAGTACTGGAACTGCCAGCAAAGACATTATATGCTTAACAAAGCTTAATCTTCATGGACTCCTCTTGAAAAGCTGTGCTCCCTTTTGGGAAGGCAAGGAATATCCAATTCCCAGGCTTTCATACTGAACTTCTCTGATTGCCATTGATGTTTGCTCTCTTCCCCCGCTTCTGTGTTCGAATGATGACGTAGGTGGCACTTACTGGTATTACTACCCAGTTAGATCAGTATTTCAGCTTGGATACAGCAGCAATGTCATGTCACTAAGCAGCATTCTCTCTCTCAGCCATAATGACTGTTAGGATGCCCATGTAAGCAGTGCAGAAATACTCAACAAAACACAACCTTCAGAAAACACACTGGCTTCTATGGGCACGATTGCTGCTGAGACCAGTTTGGGGGGAGCAGAAATAGGGAAAGGAAAGTGCCTGCTCTATCTTTACCAAGAAAGCATGATCATTTATTTTTCAGGTGCAAGGTTCTTTTCTATGGATTTTTCTAATGTCATACAAAGGAAGGGATTATACTGGCAAAAGGTAACTACAGCAAAATAATAGGTCTAAGTTGCACTGATATATAACTGCCCAGCTCTCTTCACCATGGATCTATGAAGTCAAAGACCCAATGTAAATCACAACTAAGATGGGCAAAATTGATAATGCAAAAGCTGAAATGACAGAAGCACAAAGGTTGTCAGTCCCAGCATAAATCTACAAGCGCTAGGTCTAACGTACCTAGTAGGTTGTTGGCAGACACTACTTTCCAATTATTCCCTGGGTTTAGTACCCTTACCTTTGTGTAGCAGGAAAATTAATTAGCTCTAGCAGCAGATGAGACTCAATTCTTCTCTCATTTTTTCCCCTTGAAGGCAACAGTAAATTCATTCAATTGTCAACAACCTACCCACCTCATCCAACAGCCAATCATTTCATTTCCAACGCAATATCAGTCACTGCTGACAGCAAAATTGTAAGAGGGCTTACATTCCGAATGCCCCATCATTCACCCCCTGGATGTGACTCCTACAGGATGCCCAAGTCATCTGACATGTCAACAGTTTTACCACGGGGTGATGATGCTGAAGTAGCTGCCTTCGAGAAACCTACAGAGCCTCGGTGATGCAATGTTCAGATGGAGAAATGCCTACTGACTTGTGGGAGTGATGATGCATGCTCACTTCTGTTCCCTCGCTCAGCACCTACCACTGGAGAGATTTAGCTGAATGTTAGCAGAGCTCTACTGGATTTAAACCAGCTGCTGCATGCAGAACCTGTAGGCCTGGATAAATTCGAAGAGAATGGCTGTTAGTCAAGTTGATCAGAAGATGAGATCTCTGACTTTTAGTGGGTGGGAGTGAACAGCGCTCCATTATGACCTGCTGGGCACTTATCTGAAGCAACCAAAAAGCTGGTCGCTGTTGGGGATGCTGGGTTGAGGGTTCAATGGGCCATTGTTCTGACCCAACTTGACACTTCTTATGTACTTAATCTGACTAACCATGGTGCTGTATTTTCAGCTGTAGTGCTTAGATGAATATTGCCCTACATAGAAGCTTCTCTGTTAGCTAGCAATACCTTTGAGAATTGTCAGGGAATGAACCTCTGACAGCCAGCAGCTGGGAATAACTGAACTATACTTACTCATGTCATGCACATCTCATTCTTCCTTTTTTAGCCATGCAAAACAACCCCTCCTACTTCACACCTGTTGTCTCTAAGTAACTGAGGGGCAGTTACATCTCCCTTTAGCTGTTGCTTGCAGCCCTGATCCTGCAGTGAACTCCATGGATGGGGACCTTCAAACTTTACTTTCCACCTGCACAAAGCTCCTTGCAGGACAGGCCCTAAGTTTTGCAGATGCTCCTCAGTGGCACCTACAGAAAAAAACTGTCCATGATTAGGTAGTTGTGGTGACCACTGCCATTCCTCCCCAACATTTTGACTTCCAAAAAGGTCAAGTCCCATGCTCTTGGACAATAAACCTTGCCTCCTGCTACACTTACATGCACATACCACCCAGTATTCCAAGTGCAGAAATTTATTTTATTTATTTATTTTGTAATATTTATTAGCCACCCCCTCATGCCTAAGACATCTCGGGGCAGCTTACAACAAATAAAAACAAACAGCAATCATAAAAATTATCAATTTAAAAACATTTTAAAACAACCCCACCCATTACTTTAACATCTTAAAATCCACCCCCCCCCACCTACCCCACCCTCCCATCTGAAGGCCTGGGAGAACAGCGAGGTCTTGCAGGCTCAGTGGAACGCCAGCAGACCCGGGGCCAGGCTAGCTTTCTCCAGGAGGGAATTCCAGAGTTGCGGCCCAGCCACCGAGAACGCCCTTTCCATTGTGGTCCCCTGCTTAACATGGGGGACCTTGAGGAAAGCGCCCCCGGTAGACCGCAGGGATCGCTCTGACACGCGAAGGGCGAGGCGGTCTCCGAGGTATGAGGGGCCCAGACCGTGCAGGGCTTTATAGATCAAGACTAGCACCTTGAATCTGGCCCAGTACGCAATAGGCAACCAGCGCAGAGTGTGGAGCACAGGTGTTATGTGCTCCTGCTGACCCGTCCCTGTAAGGAGACGGGCTGCCGCATTCTGCTTTAGCCACCGCCTCCATCTGCTGATCCAGACGGAGGTCCAAATCCAACACCACCCCCAGACTCTGAACCTGCTGGGCTACAGGAGGGCAGATTCCCACCCCCACCGGAGGAGGCAGCACCCCCCTCGCCCTTCCCACCACCATTACCTACGTCTTATCAGGGTTCAGCATCAGTCTCCTCTGCCGCATCCAATCCGTCACGGCCTCCAAACATTGGGAAAGTATCGAGACAGCAGGACCTGGGTCGGTTGAAAATGAGAGGTACAGCTGAGTATCATCAGCATACTGGTGACATCGTACCCCGATCCCTCTCACGATCTCCCCCAGGGGCTGCATATACACATTAAATAATAATGGAGACAGAAATGAACCCTGCGGAATGCCACAGGTCAAGGCCCGGGGGCTTGATGTTTCAGCCCCCAGTAGCACCCGCTGGCTTCTTCCCAAGAGGAATGAGCGGAACCACCCAAGGACAGTCCCGTCCAGACCCCCAGGTCTCTCAGCCGTCTCAACAGCAGCCCATGGTCCACGGTACCAAAAGCGGCCAAGAGATTTAGCAGGATAAGAAATGTTGAACGTCCTGCGTCCATCTCCCGGTGGAGATCGTCTGCCAAGGCCACCAGTGTTGTCTCAGTACCATAGCTGGGGCAGAACCCAGGCTGAAAAGGGTCAAGGAAACCAATACTATCCAGATACGCCTGGAGCTGCAGTGCCACAGCCCATTCAATAACCATCCCTAAAAAGGGAAGATTAGAGATGGGGTGATAGCTGGCAAGTGCATCCACATCCAAGGATGGCTTTTTCAGTAGGGGGTGCACCACAGCCTCCTTGAAACTGGACGACAACCTTCCCTGCCAGAGGAACGTGTTGACCACCCTCGCCAGCACTGTACCCAATGTCTCCCTGGAGGCTTTCACCAACCAGGACAAGCATAGATCTAATTCACAACTAGTGACTCTAACAGACCCCAGGACCTCCACTGCATCGGCCGGCATCACTTCCTGAAACTCCTCCCAGAAAGATCGACCAGACGGTGCCTCCATAACCTCGGGCTCCTCACCTACTACTTCCAACCCGGTGTCAAAGTTACTCCGGATCTGAGCGATCTTGTCTGCAAAGTAGATGGCAAACTCCTCACAGCGGGCCTGGGACAAGTCCCTGTCCAGGCGGAGGGAGGCCAGACTGACCAGCCTCCGCACCACTCGAAACAGTTCTGCTGGACGTGACTTTGCAGATGCTATGAGGACAGCAAAGAACTAAGCACCTTTACTCCATTCTTGTCTTCCTTGACCTCTCTGCTGCCTTTGACGCTGTCGACCACTCACTCGTATTGGACTCTCTTCGCTCCCTAGGCTTCTGCGGCTCTGTCCTTGACTGGTTCTCCTCCTACCTCTGNGTCCAGGCGGAGGGAGGTCAGACTGACCAGCCCCTGCACCACCTGAAACAGCTCCGCTGGACGTGATTTTTCAGACGCTATGAGGGCAGCAACGAACTCTTTCTTTGCTGTCCTCACAGCCTCGACATAGGACCTCAAATGTGCCCTATGGAGAAGTCCATCAGATTCGGAGTGAGTCCGATGCCAGCATCGCTCCAGTCTCCTGCCTACCTGTTCATACACCGCAGCCCCTCAGTAAACCAAGGGGCCCTGCAGTGATGAGACGGAGGCAGAGGACGTCTCGGAGCCACCCTGTCAATGGCCTCCCCCAGCAAGATGTTCCAATGCTGGACCAGCACATCAGCAGAGTGGCCGTCAGGGTCTAGGGTTAACTCCCTCAGAGTCTCCTGGAACCACTGCAGTTCCATCAGCCTCCGAGGGTGGACCAACCTAACAGGTCCATTACCCTTCTGGAGGGGGTGTGCGTAGAGGCTGGCCTGTAGGACATAATGGTCCATCCATGACAAGGGCGTAACTCTTACATCCCCCAATAACGGACCACTCGCCTCAAGGCCAGAACAGAAAACCAGGTCGAGGATATGCCCCCCTACATGGGTTGGGCAGTTGACCACCTGGGGCAAGTCCATTGTTGCCATGGTGGTCATGAACTCACGCTCCGCTCCTACAAGGTCAGCGTCGGCATGGGCATTGAAATCCCCCAGGACCAAGGTCCTAGAGAAGCTCAGCCCCACCTCTGAGGCCAGCTCTGCTAGAGCAGCAAGGGAAGCTGCCGGACAGGAAGGGGCCCGGTATACCAGCAGCACCCCAAGCTTGCCCCCCACCAAATCAAACACCACATGGAGGGCCTCAATACCTGGAATCTCCTGAACTGGATATCTTTTAACTGGTCATTCCTCTCTAAAAACAATAACTACATCTCCTCCCCGGCCCCCCATGCGGGGCTGGTGCTGCACAGCATATCCGGCTGGAACGAGGTCAGCCAAAACAGGTCCCGTCCCCTCGTCCAGCTAGGTTTCTGTAACGCATGCAAGGTCCGCTGTCCCATCCAGGATCAAATCCCGGATAACCGGGGCCGCCCCGAGCTGCATCGCAGGAGGGGGCAGGATATAAATTTGATAAATAAATAAATAAATAAAATAAATATTGTTCACCATGGACCTTGCATTGTGTAGTGCTTAGAGACAGACGCTCCCCTGCTTATCATTCCACTTAGTTTCTTGTCATTCCATCATCTCCCCATTGCCCTCTCTAATACCTTTCCTGGAAGGCAACCAGGAAAGAGGTACCTGATGTTTGAATTTCAGTCTTTTGGTGTGTCTCTCTCCCCTGAAAGAGGGACTTTGACCCCTTAAAAAGGGACAGTGGGATTCAACGCCCAAAGAGGGCCTGTCCCACTTCCTCCAAAATAAGGATGGTTGGGAGGAATGCACTGCTCAGGTACATTCTCATCACCTTCCTCAATCAGTGTTAGTTATTGTGGGGTAATTTACACACTTGGCCCACTTTTCCAATAAATGAGAACAACAGGTTAAAGGGCTGAATTGTTTTAATGTTTAAAACATGCTAAGGGATTGTTATTCCAGAAGATTATATTATTACACTCATATTATTACACAGACCAGTATTGCTTCACTATTTCCTATTTTCCTTATCCTCACCCATCTGTCTGTCATATCCATGTCTCTTGTCTTATTTTGATTAGAAGCTCTTTGGAGCAGCAACTGTCTTTTGTTATGTATTTGTATCATGCATAATGAAACAGGACACAGGACCCTTACTGGAGCTCCTAAGCACTACACAACAATGCACTCCTAAGCACTACACAACTAGACACTAGACTGGACTAAACAGTAAACTGGAGCTCCTAAGCACTACACAACAACACTCCTAAGCACTACACAATGATGGCTAGCTCTGCCAAACCTGTCATCAACTTTGTCACCTTTCTCTGTATTCTCTCCAATTTGTAGGCCTTCTGGCAAGGGACACCTAGGTTGCCTAAGATGTCAGCTGCTAGTAGCTTTGTGTAGGGAATGGTGTGCAGCAGCAGAGAGGGAAAGGGACTTGAAGGAGGGGATGAGGACAAGAAAGAGACACAGGCCACTTGCACATGAGACCAGTGGGGGTGGGGAGGGATTAGCACGAGCTGAAATCATGCCAGGGGGTATCACAGGACACTCTGCTTATGTGCGTGGGGTTTTAGCCCATTTCTGGTGCAATGTCTCTCTCAGATTATGGGGTTGTAAAATCCAGCCTTGTAATCTGTGAGTGACATTGCACCAGAAACCCCGTGCACACAAGCAGAGCTTCCTCCGATTCCTCCTGGCATGATTTTGGCTCACAGCAGTTCCTCCCCACACGCGTCTCATGGGCAAGCAGCCAGAGACACCAACTCTGGCGGGGAGAGAATGTTTCCACTTTGGGCTAGGCTGTCAGTGCTTCTGAACCCATTTCCTTTCTTCTGCCCCAAATGGTAGAATGTTCTCTACCCATGTTGTAATAGTACAAAGCCCCTGGATTGGTAGCAGTGGCCATAATCAAGGTCCTGTTGTATTCTGTGTTTCCACCATTGTCTCCAATGGGGGAAATGCAGAATACACGGGACCCTGGCCATAAAGCCTTTTGTAATGGAGTCCCTATGTCAGGGACCTGGGTTCACATGATTAAGATACCTCTTTCTTTCGCCAGGGTATCGTAGCTGGAGTTCTGAGTTAAGTGAATGATAAAATTCATTCAGTTTCTCTGAGTGTTTTGGTTAGTGGCCTCTGGTTGGAGTAAACAGTGCTCTGGGGTTTAGATCTCGTTACCGACGGCCTTGGTTTTCCCAGCCATCTACACTTTAGAAGTTCAGCATGTGAAGTTGCTTATACCACATGTCTCCTCTGTTTCAATTTTCTGGGTATCTTGATTTTGAGCAATCATGTGGCATCTGTTAGCTGTGACACCCCTCCCTCCCCCAATGTCCCAGCCCTCAGTGTATGAATATGAAGTTGTCCCAAAAGGATTGTTCAGAAATTATGGTTAGAACTGATGATTTGGACAAGCAAGTTGATTGCTTTTAGATGAGCACGGCACGCTCACGCGACTTTAAAAAAACCCACAGGTGGGGATTAGACGAGACATTTTGCACGTTAAAACCGGCCACACATTCTTTTAAAACCGTGAATGAAATACCCCAACTTCGAAGTATTTAGTTTGTGGTTTTAAAAAAATGCACGACCGACTTTAACTCATGAAATGTCTCATCTAATCCCCACCTACAAGATTTTTAAAAGTCGCACGAGCCCGCACCACTCTCGTCTAAAAGCAGCCTTAGCATCACTGTCAAATTATAACATGGACCCATGATATCCTGTCTTATAAACATCCTATGGTTTAGAAAAGTATGTAAGTGTATTAAAATGTGCTTACAGAAAGCATTTACAGCTTTGTGGCTCCAAACATTATTTTCTGCTGTTTTGGTCAGCAGATATAAAAATGTGCCTAGAGAATCTAGGACCTGCTCGTGTAATTGTGGGGTGATAGAGGACCTTCCTCACTACCTGCTAATCTGCCCATTGTATGAAGATGTAAGGAATGAATGGATTCTGCCTCTGGTGTTAAGTTTTTTCATAATAACACATAGAAATTAAAATTGTTGTTGTCCTCACAAAATCCAGTTGTTATCTAAAATGTTGCTATTTTTGCCAGATGTGCCACCCATATCAAAGACAATGTTTAATTTGTTCATTACTGATTTGTGTATAGAAGGTAATCCGGGTTAGCCGGGGGGGGGGGCACAATGGAGAGGGCGTTCTCGGTGGTTGCATCGTGACTGTTGAACTCCCTTCTGGAGGAAGCTCGACTGGCCCCGTGTTTGCTGGCCTTCCGCCGGGCCTGTAAGACCTGGCTGTTAATCCAGGCCTTCGGGCAAGGGAGTGGGTAGGGGTGGGGGAGACGGGTAGTGGACGGGGGGTTGTGTTGGGTTAGGGAGGGTTTGGGTATGGGTTATTTTCATCTGGGGTTTTTTAAGTTGTTTTAATTTTATGTTTAGTTATGTGTTTTTAAATGTTGTCAGCCGCCCCGAGATGCTTGTAGCAGGAGGGGGCAGCATATAAATGTTAATATAATAAATAATAATAATAATAATATTTTATTGTGTTTTTTACTTGTTTTATTATGCTTTCCATGATGGCATAGTGCTAAATGGAAATAAAACGTTTACTATGGCCCATCCCTCACTCCACCCTAGGGTCCAGCCCCCCTCCCCCTGGGAAATTGAAAACTGTACGCCCATGGCAATGGGAAAAACTCAGTGAACCCCGAACCCGGGTCCCTCTCTGACATTCTTACATATATTGTAAGCTATAGGTGTAGCTGAATCAGGGCCCACAAGCCTGGGGGCCCCACAATGCATGTGGATTTTGTGTGCATTTCATGTGGGGAAAGGGTTGAGGGTGAGGCCCATTCCTATCTAGCTACACTTCTGGCTACTATATAAAACATGCTGGAAAAGTGATTGCTAGGTTCCCCCCAAACTATCTGCTATGAATATAGTTTTGCTTGCTACAGTGGCATTCTCATTGCAGCTTCCGCAGTTTTGATTTCTCTCAGCAACCACACCTGTTTATTTTGTTTTTTAAAAAGCCTAGCAATAAGAAATGGAGAACAAGAATTACTGGGGTTTTTAAGCTTGAAAACAATGTTAACCACATTGGTGAATTTTGTTAACCAACATTTTCTCTGCAAATACCTTTCAAAAGGTGGGTTTAAAGCCCATTTAGTCATGTGTTCCTTTAAAACCCTAATCCAGTTTCGTGGTTTAAATTCCAACCCCGGGAGCACATCTCGTGCAATAACTTAGAAATTAGTGGTCCTCCGACTTTGTCCTTTTAGGACACTGTCACCGGTACCTCAGTACACATTGGCCCCAATCCAATGCCCCATGAATCCCTGCATGGAGCCACATGTGCACGTGGTTTACACATGGCACAATGTGCTGGCAATGTGGATCCATGCAGGTTCCGTGTGGCTGTTAGTGCATGTGGGTCCATGCAGGGATCTGTGAGGCATTGAATTGGGACCACCATCTCTAAAGGACAGTCTGTTACCATTAACGGTTTTCTGTGGATGAAAAACACGCCTGTACCCCAGACGTGAATGGGTTTTCCCAGATAGGGTACAAAGTTACCTCAAGTCCATGTTAACGCTTGTGGTAACGTTTTACCCCAATGCAATTTTAGGTTATATTGTGCATTGTGAGGTACATTCCAACCCCAAGGGCACATCTCGTGCAATAACTTAGAAGTTAGCGATCCTACGAATTTGTCCTTTTAGGACAATGTCACCGCACCCCAAATATCTCCAAAGATGTTTCGGAGGACAATATCTCCAAAGAACAGTTAGTCATCATTAACTGTTAGTTTTTTGTGGATGAAAACCCACCCAGGCTAACATTGTACCCCAGGCGCAAATGGTTTTCCCATATGGGGTACAAAGTTACCTCAAGTCAAACCACGCCAACAAGACACACCCTCATCTCACGTTTCTGTGTGTGTGTGTTGTTTTTTTCATGGGATGGGGTGTATTGTGCATTGTGGCACATACTAACTTCTGCTGTGAGATTAAATGAAAATTGATTGGGGTGTATGCATACCCCACAGGGATACAAAGTTACTCCACGATAATCTCTTCCCCCCCAAAAAAAATTGGATGAGGCCGGTTAAGGAAATGTGCTGTTGTACAGCTTTTCTCAGAGGCAGTATTTTTACTATTACCATAACCCTGCAGTTGCTATGGAAATCACTCCTTTTAAGTCAATGTGCAAATGCAGGTCTTCTTGCTGTCTGTAGAGGCAAAAGAGATGGGGGGATGAGTCAAGCTATTTGTTGTTCATTAGTCTCTCATGACTTCAATGCTAAAGGGGGGTGGGGGTGGGATTTAATACCTAGTAATGAAAGTGCTGGTAATAAGGAGCTAGGGAGATATTGGCAAGTCAGGAAGGCACCGGCTAAGAATGTCAGACGGATGGGTTTTCTGCATTAAACTGTATATAGTAAATTAGTTCCAGAAGGAGGTAAAGTCACAGAACTAAGGTTATTTTAAAAAAAAAAAAAAAAAGTAAATTGTACAGAGCAGCACTTTTGTGAATGGTGATTTCAAGTGCTTGGTGTTGTTGTTTTTAAAATGGGTAACAAATTATGTACAGGACTTGCGGGGAGAGGAGGAAGCAACTCTATAGCTCCTCTACTGACAAGAGATAGAGCTGCACAATGAGAATTCCTTTTGATTCTTGCGAGATATCTTGAGAGATTTTGTGCCTGGGGATGAGATCTTGTCAAGATCTTGGCCCCAGTGCAAAATTTTCTGAGACATCTCATTAAAAAAAACACCAAACCCACCCCCCTGCACATGCACAAATGGCCACCGGGCACCAGTGGCATTGCTGCTATTTTGGAAGAGGTCTGTGCATGAGCGATATGGTTGCTGCGCATTCACAGAATAGCTATCCTTTTCCAAAATGGTGGCGATGCTGCCATGGCTATTTTTGAAAAGGGCTGCATAGGCACAAATTGGCACCAGTGACCATTTTACACATGCACAGTTTTTGTTTGTCTCCTGTTTTTTGATGGGAATGCAGTTGCACTCAAGACGCTGCTGATTCTCGACTCATTCTCGTTTGTCAGAATGAGCCAAGAACTGTGATTTTCATTGAGAAATATGAGATCCAGTTTTAGCCCTATACACAATCAGCCTGGGCTGTGCACTTCTGAAAGTGTTAGGGACAGGGCCCAAGCATCCTTTCTCTGGGCCCAGTACAAACTTGTAATACGGGCCCTGCGCCACGATTCCATCCCATACAAACAATCTCAGTAATTAAAAATATCTATATTATTTCTGAAATGACAAATAGACCATATTG
Source organism: Sphenodon punctatus (assembly GCA_003113815.1). Taxonomy (NCBI): domain Eukaryota; kingdom Metazoa; phylum Chordata; class Lepidosauria; order Sphenodontia; family Sphenodontidae; genus Sphenodon; species Sphenodon punctatus. The sequence continues at coordinate 2,670,085 of QEPC01014088.1, read as the reverse complement.
CTGTACAACTTTATTTTTTTGACCCTTTTCATTGCAAAATCATGAATGACCTCACTAAAGACAATTTTCACTCAAGTTCACGCTCAGAAAACAAAACCGCAAGGTAATTTAAGTGTTCTTGTGTCTTCTGCCACGATCGCTGGCAATTACTACGTTGCTTTTCCCTCACTCCCTCCTACTGCCACACCCTGTTGGTTCCTCCTGCCTGTGCACAGGAAGTGCCAGGAACTTTGGGACTTGTAGTTCTTGAGAGCTCATGTCACATAGGATGAGACCACATGAGCTGTGGCGGCCCAATCTCAGCATTGCCTTGTGGCAGACAAAAACCTCTGTCACACAGTGGGGCCAGTGCAAGGAGCCAGGTAGACAATCGAGGAGGAGTCAGGAGATCCAGTCCCTGTCGGAGCCACCACCACAGCCATAGAGAGCCATGGTGCTAGTCAAACAACTGGGCACTCAGCCCTGCGCTGCCTCCCTTGCACGACCAAGATCCTGCCACCAGCCATGACATGGATGTGCATGATGGGAGACAGCACCTGCCGCTCAGCGCCCCATGGTGGTGCTTCCCACGTGGCAGGGCAAGTGCAATTCCTCCACATGAGGAGCCTCACCTTGAGCAGCCTTATCCCAGTTGGGTAAGACTGCCCTGTGATGCATCCTCAGCATTTTTTTCAAGGACACATTGCATTAGCAGCTAACTTCTCCTCCTGCCCTGGGGTGGGGAGGAACATCTGGCAGGTTCCAGCCACATGATACACTGCATTGCATGATCTGACTGCACAGAGTGGTTTAAGGCTACCAAAGTTGTGGTAGCCTCCCAACTCTGTCTCATGTGATTGCACCCATAGGGAGGCACACATTTCTCTCTCTCTCAAACTACAAGTTCTAGAGTTTTCTGTACAAGCACTCTGGGTAAAAACAGACACAATAGTCACGTTGGACAGCTGTGGCCTGGGACCCACAGGCACATCTGTTTACACACCTCCAGATGTTAGCCTGGGACCACCCCGGAGTGGGTAGGCGGCTAGCCCGGCCTGTGTCCTCGGAAAATCTCTGAAGACGCAGCCTGGATTAAGGGCTGCCAACATGGGCTAGCACATGTATTATGCTGGTTCCCATGGCTATCCGTTGGGGCACGGCTGCCCGCCTGCATATTTGTTTAGCTCTCCACCCTACTTGGGCTGTGTGGGAAGCAGGCCAGCTTTATGGACGCAGGTAAGTTTGTTTGGTGCCCCTCCCTGACCTGGGCTGTGTCGGCTGCAGTTTCCTGCCCTGGGCCGCTGCCGCACTGCCTGCACATCTTTTTTTTGCCTCTCTCTCTTTTCTAGAGGAGGACATGGGCAAGCAGCTCAATTTTCAGAGTGTTGCTTGTTCTGCTCTAATGCTGCTTCTGACTGGCCCCTGAAAATCTCACAAAATCTGGACATCTCATAGATACAGGGAAATAAGTTTGCATAAATATCCTCAAGCATCTACAATTTAACCTCAAGTTTTTTTCTCATGGTAATGGGCTTGCAGGCTAGGCCCCCCTGGATCTCCAGTCCCTGGTAAAGTGTACCCACCCCTCCCTACACATGGGCCCTGGTTGGGGAGAGAAGGTTGGAGCTCTCTTGCCTTTCACTCAGGCCTGTAGTGGCTCCTACTAACTAAAGAATACTTTATACCTCAGGAACATGACAAGGTCCTTTTTAAAGGACAAGAAACCCCCCTCCAGAAAGTCTTCTTTGTCCCCAGCAGGAGGTAGCACTGCAGAAAGCCCCTTCTCTCTGAAGCTGCAGGAGGCAGGGCTATGCCAGTCAGGCAGCAGCTCAAGAGGAACTGGAAAATGCCAGTGCTGCTGTTCATCTGACTGTAACATCACTGCTGCCTTCAAAAAATGGCTGCCTGGACAGCAGTGGGTAGGTGATCATGACCAGCGAATGAGTTGGTCCTGCTGAAACATCCTTCTGGCTTCAGACCCTTTGCTACCATGTTGTTCCCATGTGGGATTATAGAGACTTTCCTATCCCATCAGCTGTCTATAGGATCAGCAGTTCTTGGTCAGGGCATTTACCAATCTACCTGATAGGTAGCAGTTTGGTTTTGGGGGGTTGGTGGGGGTGTCTTAGGCCCATTCCTGCCCAAGCCTGTGTGGCATTTCCTCACCTCACTGCAGTCCTCTCCATGATGGTGTCTTCCAAGTGACGACAAGCAGAGTCAACATTCAGCTCATCTTGCACCTCAGGACTGCAGGTAATTTATTTTATTTATTTATTTATACAGGCATTTATATCCCGCACCCCCCTGCACACTGGCAGCTCGGGGCGGTGAACAACACAAATAGTAAAAAAATATAAAATCCTTTTAAAATACTACAAACATTTAAAATAAAAATACCCCAAAACAGGAGACTAAAAGGCAGAAAAAACCCCTCCCCCACATCCCCCCACCCTCCCCACCACTGTCCCCGAAGGCCCGGCGGAACAACCAGGACTTACAATATCTTTGAAAACAGGGGTGGTCTGGGGACAGACAGGCCTCCATTGGGAGGGAGTTCCACAGCTGAGGCACAGCCACCAAGAATGCACTCCCCGCCGTCACCATCCGGGATACCCGGGGGACTTTGAGTCGGGTGCCCCCGGTCGACTGCAAGGGCCACGAAATGACCTGGGGCCTGAGGTGGTCTCGCAGATAAGCAGGACCCAAGCCATTTAGGGCTTTATAGCTGTCTCTTATACACATCTAGATGTGTATAAGAGACAGGGTCACCGCATTCTGCATCAGCTGCAGCCTCCGGACCGTCCTCAGGGGTAGCCCCACATAGAGTGCGTTACAGTAGTCCAGTCAAGAGGTAATGAAAGCATGGATGATGGTGGACAGATCCGAGTCTGAGACATACGGCCGCAGCCGTCACACCAGATGTAATTGGCGAAATGCTCCCCCTCGCCACAGCCTCCACCTGACAATCCAGGAGGAGCTGCGGGTCAAGGAGCACCCCCAGACTCTGAACCTGAGCGGCCAAAAGGGGGCAGACCCCGCCAATGACAGAAGCCACCACCCCCTCAGCCGTACCCACCAACATCATCTCCGTCTTGTCGGGATTCAGCCTCATACGGCTTGTCCTCATCCAGTCCCCCACAGCTGCCAAGCACCAGGCAAGCACCTAGACTGCCGGGCCTGGGTCTCCAGAAAACGAGAGATAGAGTTGTGTATCATTGGTGTACTGATGACATCGCAGGCCGAACCCTCTCATGACGTCACCCAAAGGTTGCATATACACGTTGAACAGGAGAGGGGACAGAATAGAACCCTGCGGGACTCCATTTGTGAGGTTCTGGGGAGATGACATACATTCCCCGAGAACCACCCGCTGAGTTCTCCCGGCCAGGAATGAGCGGTACCATTCAAGAACAATCCCACTCACTCTGGTCCGGTTCCACTGCCTTGTCCCCAACATCTAGTGATCAACGGTATCAAACGCCGCTGACAGATCCAATAAGATCAAAATAGGTAAGAGCAGATAATTTGAAATGAATTTGACTGAAAACATTAAACCTCAAGAGGCACAATGTTTATTAAAAATACAACAAGGTATATTCAAATTTTGGCCTGTAAATAACTTTACATTGTCTTTTTAATTTTGCAGGGCTCATTTCAAATTGAAGCGCACCTTCTCTCGAGATTTAAAACAACAAGGAAGTTTAGTATGTAGTGGAAATCATCTGTGGATCTCAAAGGAGCCTGGGGGAAAGAACACCTGCCCCACTTACTTGGTTGCCGCTGCTGGTGCGGGGGGGGGGCTTGCCTCCTCGCCGTTGCTGCTGCTGCCGCCGCCGCCGCCATCCGCCTCCATCGGGGCCGCCGCCGCCGCTGCTTCATCCCTGCGGGGAACAAGGCAAGAACAGTGAGGTTGGGGGTAGGGGGGGGAACGCAGAGGGCAGCCACGTGGGCTGTCCTGTCCCCTCCCCCCCACCCGGAAGTAGCGGGGGCTAAAAGCCCGAGGACAGCGGCTGAGCCGCAGGAGCCTGGGGGAAAGAACACCTGCCCCACTTACCTGGTTGC